>VXBC01005318.1:231121-303191 GCA_013399945.1 Ploceus nigricollis | reverse complement strand
GTGGATTTTTTTTTTTTTGGTGTGTCCCCGAAGCCCTCTAAAGGTGAATTTTGAAATTTTTTCTTCCCCCCACTTCTACCCTTCGTTTCTCCCTACAGAACATGTTGTTTGCGGCTCTTCTTTCTAAGTGTCAGTGGGTGATTAAGTTGGAAGGTAGTGAAACCTAAGGAAACGTAGTATAGGCAAAACGGGGGCAGCATTGTAGCGAACAGACAGCCTTGTGTCTGTCTGTGCTGCACCTTTTTTCTTCTTCTGTCTTGTGTATCCTGGTGATTTACTGGGCTTTTAATTTAAAGAAGGGTTCAGCTAAAATACTTGACACATGTTGAAGGTGTTGGAAAAAAACCAGTGGGATTTCTGGCTTTGGGATTATGTTGTTGTTAAGAAGGCTGAAGTGGAAGTTGTCCTCTTTTGCCTCATCTCTCTGGTATCTGGAGACTATATTATTCCTTGTTTTATTTTGAGGGGACCTGCTGCAGTGTCAGACAGCTCACAGGCTGATTAGAATTTAACTGAGTCATGGCACTATAAATGCTCAGAGATACCGTAAAGCTTTATTTAACAAAGAGTGTGAATCCAATCTGCGAAGACCTATGGGGAGGAAGCAGTCACTTGTGGAAAGGGGGTGGTGTATTCCTGAGCGAGTAGGGAACATTTTCTTTAATGCACAAATGCGATTTACTGCTTCTAGGGCTGACTGAACACATGAGAGAGTGACACATTAAGATGCCAGATGACAAAAGCTCTCTGAGCTGAGGATATCTTGTGGTTGGGATCAGATTTAATGGCATCTGAGTAATTCTGCTCTATGGGCATCAGTAACTAACATCTTGGAAGGCAGGAGTTCTCATCGAGAGCAGTGTTCAGGCAGCTTTGGGGTTTTTGCTGTCTGAGGCAGCTGTGTTCCCAAACTTGAGGTCGAGAAGTTTGACTTGTTCTGTCAGTGGTCTCCTGAGATAGAGTTGACCTGGACTCCAAAGCAAGACAGCAAGTTAGTCATGAGTGAAATGCATATGTGAGAGTTTGTGTTCTGTGAGTGCGATGGAGGAGGTAAGGAGTAGTGGCTGCATGTTTTGGGCAGGGGTGAAATCTGAACCTGCTGCTAGACTGGCCTATGCTTCTGGGTTATCTAATGAGCAGGAGTTATCAATGGCTTCCAGGTTTTGTAGGCCATGCACTCACAACACGCAGTCAAAGGCCAAACCATGCTGGATTGAGGTTTTTGGGTTTTTTCCCCTCTTAGTCTTTCGCAGAAAATTGCAGATGAAAAGATGCTCTTCTTCTCTGCTTGCCATACTTGTTTCTTCTTCTAAAGTGAAAGGTGTGCTAACCAAAATTTATTATAGTCATAAAAACTATGTTGATAAAGAAGTAAAAGTAAATAATGTTTTTATATTGTAAACTTGAAAGGGTGATCTAATCACTGGCTGTATCACCTGCAGTGTTTGATAGTTGTGTTTGGGATAAATTTGTTCTGTAAAAGGCATCAAGAAAATTTTTTTAAGTGATTCAGTTAATTCAAACATGAATTAACTTTATGGTGCTCGTATTTGCCTGTAGTTTTGCTTATTGCAGGATTTGCTTAAAAGAACTGACAAAGTCTTGCTTGCTTAAAGCTTATTTTGTCTCTTCAGAGCTAACTTTATTTTTCAGGCTTTGAACATTGGCAAAAAGTTTATATAGTGCCAGCTTTATTATCATTAGCAGTGAGAGCACTGTTAATTTTACCAGTGACAGTGCGGGGCATGACTACAATAAAAGATAAAACCTGTTTTGCCTTGTGCCCAGCACATGTATAAACTTGCCCAAGGCAAAGCCAGGGAGTTGCATTTCCCCCAGTCAGCTGTCCTGCTCTAGGGCTGTGCTTGACACCTCCTTGCAGAGCTATCAGAGAAGACATGAAGACCATAAGATCTTTGGATTATTATTTTAGAATAGCTCTTCAGAGCTTGCCTGTACCTCAAACCTCAAAAGTCTTGTGGTTGTGTTTCTTTTTCTTGTATGTGAATGTACATACAAGACATGTATGTTCTGGAGTGGAGGGGATCCCAAAGAGAGCCTGGGGAAGTGTGGGGTTCCCAGCTGGGTGCCTGGTGTGGGAGCACAAGCTCATTTTCCAGGGGGGGCTTTGGTGGCCTCCCTCCCATGTGTGAGGCCTGCAGGCAGGGCAGGGATCATCTCCCACGTGCTGAGTGATGGGTTAGGTGGTGAGCAGGAGGCAGGGTTAATAGGATAGCTATCCTAAAATACCCTTTTGGGACAAGGAGTGTAAATTTTGAAGTATAAATCATTGCTGCTCAGGAGGGCAGGCAATGACAAACAAGCAGAAAGGTATGTAGGTAGGGAATGAAGCCTGAGCAAGAGGAGAAGGTGTGAAAGAATATGCATACATGTACAAAAAAGATAGAAAGCATAAATTTGACAGTCTGTCTAAACAGTCTTGAACTAAAGACACAAAGGTTAATGGTAACAGCATTTGTGGTTTGCTCTTTCTTCCTGCCAACAGGCCAAAACGGTAAGAACAGTAACTCTGAGCTGTGCTGGCAGGCAAACAGGGGAGAGCTGGGGGGGAAGTGTTTAGCAGGGTTGTGGCATTGCTTTTCCACATTTTGGTGTTAGGCATTCACTAGCTGCATTGGAAAAGACTGAATTAGAGGACAGCATACAAGGGTTGGCACCCAGTACTTCTGGGTGAACATCTGGGATCATGTGAAAACTCATGTGTTTCCCAGTGGGAAGATATTCCTTGGGAAAAGTGGGCAGAGAGACTCTTCTGCTAAAGATGAATGCCTGCTCTTTAGGGTTTCTAGATTATTTATTTCAAATACTTGGAAATGCTTGCAGACCTATTTAGCACTTGAAAGAATTAATTTGGTAATTTATTTGGCTGTCTGTTGCAGGTCACTTGGCTTGATGGTTGAAGAAGGAGAATAGAAACTAAAACTCATGTAAATAAATATTCATGTGTAGAAAGGGGAAGAAGCAGTTGCTAGACATCTTAGCTTGGGTCAAACCCCTCCTGGCATAGTCTTCTCATACTTAAATTGTTTTTGGAGCTCATTGCTCTTGTTTAATTGCCTGTCTTGAGTGAAATTTTGTTTTCATACCACTTATTTCTAAATTGCCTTCAGCAGAGGAAACCCAATGTTGCTTGTAGACAAACTCAGATTAAAAGCAGAAGCTACAGATCTTCTGTTTTAGTCACTGGTTTCTAAGACTGTGAGTTTAACGTAGGAGAGAAACTTGGTGTTGGGAAAGACCTCTGAGGGGATGATCTTCCTCCTCTCAAGAGAGGAAGTTGTGAGGGAGTCCTTGCAAAGAGATCAGGTGCTAGATGTAAAATGTGTTCCACTCTTGGATGAAGCTATTATTTGAAAATAAATAAGGGAGTATTTAATTTTCCCCAAAAAATAGTCCATGAAGTTCTGTACTGAAATGTAGCCAAGCAGTAAGTCTTGCTCACAGATGAACCGTATTTTTGTTCTCATTGGTTGGTATTGTTGTTCTGATTTTTTTCCCATTGCAAACTTTTAAGGTTCATATCTACCTGCTTTCTGCTTCTTCTCTGTGCCCCATCCCACTGTGAAAAGAGATAGAGAAGTGAACTGAAAAGGCCTTTTCAGTGATGTCAAAAGCAAGGCTTGCCTCAGATGTAAAAAGAAATGACGGTTCTTGCCCCAGGAGATGGTCTTGGTGGTGGTGTTCTTGTTATCACCTATCCTGCACTTGGTAGTCCATAAAACAACACAAATCAACATTCCAAAAACTATAATGTGTGAAAAGCAAGTGGTTCAGATGCAAAGAGTTTGGGAATAAAATACTACTTTAGAAAAGTTTTTTTTTTCCTCCTCAATTTTTAAAACATACTGAAGGAATATGGAATTTTTCCCAGAAATAACAAATTCTGTTGTCTTTTCACTGAACTCTCATAAACCTTTTGTAGTTACTTGGAACAATACAGAAAAGACTGTTGAATGCTGACCTAAAGGAAATCCCATCTATACACTGAACCTTGATGGCAGATACTGTATGGAGTGCATTTTTGTGTCTTGGTCTGTGTTTTTCCCTGCTACATGGCTATCTCTCTTCTCTTGGAAGTAGGAATGATTAAATTCACCCACGTTTTAGTGTTGAAAAACATTCTGTCTACATGTATAGTATAGAGCAGTAACACTGGAATTAACCATTTTTCTCAAATTCAGGTGGCTTGTTATTTTAATAACTCTGCTTTCTTCTGCTCTTGTCCTGTTTTTCATTGTCTACAAAAGATTCCACATCCAGCTTATTTACCTTTTCAGTAAAACGGAGTTGAGAAGGCTTTGAACTGCGTTTATTAGCACCTTTGTCACTGTACCTGTCATTTCTCTGTTAATTTTTACTGTGATGGTAGATCTTTTCTTTTCCCCCTCCTAACTGAATACAATTTTTGAGGGCTGTGCCCTTTCTGTGGTGCAACTTACCTTTTCATTTTGTGATGTATGTGGAAGAAGGATTTAAAATAGCATCTGCAAGTAGTATTCGAGGGTATTTACTTATTTTTCAGCTTAATTGGCTCTATTGTTGGGCATCTTTTATTGGGTCTTGGTGCTGGCAGTAGTCCAGCATGCTGCTGTTATTTCATGTCCCTGAAAGCTTTGAATAGGTGTTTTTTTGGATGATGACCCATTGATCAACACCTGTATCCTTCTTCCCAGTTATCACACATTGCAGTGGTAAGAGTGAGATGTTTTCTCTAATCTGGTTTGGACCAAGTGGTTTTGAGGAGGGAGAAATGCTCAGATGTGCCCCCAGCACACACACTTCCAACTCTTCCCCCTCTATCCTACCCACCTGTGGGGTCCTCAGTGCTTGAGAAATTCTGTGTTCAAAAAGCTTTTGTATGCATTTTTTGTGGGAACAGAGGTTAAAGGTGTTGAAATAAGGAGAGGAACTCTCCCATTGCCAAGCAGAAGGAGGGAGGGGAAAGTTCAGCTAAGTGGTGGAGGAAGTCTCTTCTTTTTAATTTTTTAAAGTGTATTTTACTGTATTTAAAGTTGACTCTATGCATAATAAGCTTGCTGCTTTGGTGGTAACTCTAAGACCTTTAATAGTGAGGCTTGTCACAAAAGCAAGGCTGTAATAGTAGAAATAAGAATGATTTGGGCTAGCTCTAAGTTTGCAACCTTTAGCAAATTTTTACTTAAGAATAATGGACAAGTGCTGAGAAGAACTTTTAGGGTTGGGATTGTAATGGATAACATTCTCTAACTAAAATAAAATAGTGTTATATATGATTTTTAAATCTCTCAAAAGCAAATATTACAATTTCTATTTATTTTTATCTAACTAATTTTGTTGCATTTAGCATTGCACTCACCTGTTATACTATACTCTTGTCTTTTTCTTATGTATATGTAAATTAATAGAGGCTCTTTAGAAACTGATTTTGATGTTCATGGGTGCAAGTTTGAAGTGTTAAGCAGTAACGACTACATAGGAAGGAGGGCTTTCATGTCACAGCTGTTTTTTGAATGAAAGGAAGGAAAAGAAGATTCTGGCTTAGAGTTGAATGTGGATTTTGTTCTTGCAGAATAATGTCCCTTAGTACAAGTCTAGACAACATGAGTTGTTTCTACTAGTTTTACTCATGGTTCTGTCTGGATGATTTTGATTTCTGAAGTTTTTCACACATTTTTCTTCTGATGTAAAAATGTTATGTGCAGTTTTTACTAAACAAAATAAAGCATTGCTTTCTGTTACACCAACAGTAAGAAAGTAGATCAAGGCATATTAGGTAGGAAGGAATGATTTGTAGAATTTCATAGGGGGATTTCTGCTGTTCTTTTCAGATCAAGCATGAAATTTTTGAGGAAGAAAATTAATGCATCCTTGGACTCCTGAAGGAAGAGCTTTCCTAATGGAACCACATTCAAGGTAAATAATTTGTTTGGGTTGTTTACCTTGTCTCTTTGGTTTGGGGTTTGTTCTTTGTCTTGCCAAAGCTGTCAGACAGCTGTGTGCCATGTATAAACCTTTTAAGATTATAATATGTTTTGAAGTGATAAATGTTCAAGTCAATCCCTCTCTTTTACTGTAAGAGTTGGGATTTTTTTTTTTAATATGTGTGCTGATTAAAGAAAAATAAGTGTTTTTGTAATGTCTGAACTTTTTGTGTGTAATTTGCTGTTAAGTTCTGAAGATTTAGCCCAGTTGTTTGGGAGGTAGCTAAATAGTGAAGAACTTGATTTACATGTAATTTTAGAGTGAAAGAGAAGATTAAATAACACTTACTGTGTTACAATCTCTCTTATTTTTTAAATAAAACAGATCCAAATTGAGCTTGTGTGGCAAGGGACCGTCACAGTAAAATCATTATTAGATATTACATTAAAATGGCTTGTAGACATTTAGCATCACTGTCATTTTGTTCGGATCTGCTCCCTTGGTTCCCATTTCCTAAATCCTATTTTTCTTTGATACCAGGGAATAATTCCCCGAGTGTTGTCCAGTGATTGCTTATGTATATGCACTTTGGTTTGTGAGTCATTTTATTCACTTGAGTAGCCCCACTGTCCTCAGTGGGCCTACATGCATGCCTAAGAACTTGAGAATGCTGATGAGCATAAAGAATACAATTTGGGCATGTAATGGTTGACAAGCAGTTGTTGTTTTGTTTCTTGTCTCTCTTAGGACTCATTTGCATTGCCTCCAGTGGCAACTTTTGTGAGCATTAGTAGGGAAGGTCTAGAAGCTGGAGGCAGTCATACCAAATCCCAGCCTGCAGAGCTTTCTCATATCCATTGTAATGACACAGATTGCAGATGCAAGGATATATTTTTCTCTTATTTTAAATAAATCCATGCGTTGCTTGACTTTACTCAAGTACAACATTGGTCTGTGTAGTGCTGTTTGAGCATCTCCAACACAATAGAATATAGCCAAGTGAAATCATTAGGAAATATATGCATTTTTTAAATTGTAGGGATTTGGATTTAACCAGAATCAGTTCTTTGGAAATAACCAGAAATTGAGATTAGTCATCCATTTTTTCTCCCACAATATTATTCCTATTTGACTTTTCAAAAAAAAAAAGAAGTTGAATGTTGCTGTAGTGCATTTTATAGTTGTCTGAGCAATTGTATTTACAGAAAAGCTAATGGTATTACTTGCTGGTCTCAAAATCAGTAAGACAGGCACTTTGGAATTTAAACATAATTAATTAATTAGCAATTTAAAACTGGAGAATTGTTGTGATCAGCAGCAGATGGTCTCTTACAGCGCTTTAATAGAACTTAGTAGACAGTGGCTTTTGTGGCAACAAGCCTTTTGGAATCTTTCACATCTTCAAAGTAATTCCAAGCTTTGGTTCAAGATTGTTTTCCCTTTGTAAAAGGAGTTCTATTTAGTCAGAGTTGCAGAAGCATAAACTGTAAAGAAGGATGTTGCACTAAGTGTTCAACTTGGCAGTAAGGTGGTTAAGCTAAAGATTTGAGAACGTGTTTGTCATTGTACACATGGCTGGTAATCCCTGCACAGTTTGTGTTCTGTTTTCTGTTTCTAGCCTGTATTATAAAGCAGTTATGGGCAGTCGTTGTTGGTTTTTTGGAGTGGGGAATAGGTTTGTTTACTAGTTACGAGCATTAATTGTGGAATACCTCTGTTGGTATACCAAGCTTGCTTGCATACATAAATAGCTTTATTGTGGAGTCCAGTAGTGTCTTGATCAGAGGTTTGTTATTGTCACTGGAATTAGAGTTCTTGTTTAAGTCAGAGTTCTGGACCCTTAGGGTAGACTTTCTCCAAAAGAATACTGCTTTAAAAACATATCTGCTGGTCTTGTTGATGCTGTGTAGCCTTTGTGAATTAAGAGATAGTGGAGCAGAAGGCAGCCATGCTTTAGTTGGGATTGCATAAAAGGAGAAGTGTGTAGCTAGAATGAATAAATTATGTCTTTGTTTAAGTCTGTGTAAGTCTGAGAAACTTCAAAGGATGCAACTCACCTGGTGATGTATATGTGAATTACATACTAATAGTAAGTGTAACTATTTTGTCAAAAGAACAAGATGGTGACTCAGTGTGAGGAGAGTTGGCAGAGGCAGCCTTTAATTGAGGAGAAATTGGTCACTGTAAACCAATTATGTCTTATTTTTAATGATGGGTTTCAGAGAACAGCAAATGAGTGCAGTATGATCTTGGCTGATAGCATGTGCGTTTCTTGTTGGATAAAAATCCAAAGGCCTGAGGATATGAAGTTGCTTGCAGAAGTTTCACTTTTTTTTTTTTCCTCACCCTCCTCTGAAGAGGAAAAAGTAGGCTATGCTAGTGGAAGAAACTCCACTTTTTTTGTTGTTAAACTGATTAGTGTTTGAACGCATTTTGTCTTTGGGGACTAACACAGGGGTTGGTAACTTGCAGGGTGGAGAAGCATCCCTCACTCTTTCTGTAGCTTGGCATTTGATATTAAAAGCAAACTTTTAGGTTTAACATATTTGAACTTGTACTAGATAGGGTTAATAGGCTAGAACAAAAGGTCAAAGCATAAGGCATTAGGCTTAATTAAGGGAGAGCAAGAGTGGCGGGAGTATGTGACAGTTAAATGGGTTTCCCACAGACTAATGTCTGTTACAGTGCAACCATGCCTCAACTTAAGTGGGTTATTTTGTGCAAAGGGCAGCCTCGATTAGCAGTTTGACATGCCAGACGTTTCTGGCCAATCCCATCTGTTTTGGAGGTTAAAAAGCATACCTTTATGAGCTGATAGATTGATTTGTATGCCCGTCTGGTAAAGATTAGGAGTCCAAGGCCGGTGCTGTAAATGCCAGTTATAGAATATTGTACTTTCTTAGCGGCTCTTTGTTTAAACTGTGGTGCAATGGGGCCAGCAGCTCTAGAAGTGACCGCGTGGCAGGGGTGCCACGGTGAGTGTTGGGAACCAGAAACACTCTGGGAGGAACATTTCCTCCTTCCTCAGGTTTGTTTTGAATGTGAGCCTGGAGGCTTTGGGCGTTTTGCAGCGCTTTCCTTGGAAGGGGAATCTGGCTTAGCGCGTTCCCACGTAAGGTTCACGCCTCTTCCTTACTGCAGTCGCTGCTGGTGTGCTGTCCAGAGGTTACCTGTCTCAGCACAAACACTTCTGCAGTTCCAAGCACAGTTGGCTGCAGGACAGTTTTGGTACTTGAAAGGTTTCAGCATTTGTCTGAACTCATTATGCTGTCTGTATCCTTCCTGCTCTGCTGTTCAACTGAGGCGACACATGCGTATTCTGTTGTTTTTCCTTTGTAGCTCTTACTTTCAGGATAGTTTTTCTGATTGTGTCATGAGGTTGCCTTAGAAGCCTAAAATAAAATAGGTAGCACAATAAGTCTTGACTGTGTTTCTCGTCATCTTTATGACTTTGTAAAGTCAAAGTTACATTACTATTAATATAAGACTATTAATAAATCGTTGATGTAATAAAACTGTTTTTGATAATGTTCAAGGTTCATACACAGTTGAAGGTGATTATCCTATTTTAAAATCAAGTAGAGGTCAGACTGTATTGTAAGATAACTGACTGTGGCCCAAATGGTATGTGATAGCTTCAAGTCAAATGACAGTCCTCCTCACTTTAAATATATACATGGTTTAGAAATAAATTGTTAACTTAAATTGCATTTTGTGTAAGATGCTGATTAACTGCCAGTGCATTTTGTGAAAAGCAGGGAGATAGATGCATTCACCTGAAAGTTATGCTTAAAGCTCTTATTTTTAAGGCACTGTTTAAGGCTTCCCTGTTCTGTCTCTTTTCCATTCAAGCAGTGACACTTGTAGCTAAATATAACTGAGACGTATTAGAGGCAAATTAGCATTTGGCACCCTGCATTTAGCATTTCTGCATTAACTTTTAGAAGTAGTCACTTGTCTAAAGTTTCTTGGTTTTCTCCTTGCAAATGTGATTATATTTCCCTTCTCCATTTAAAAGAAAATGAAATTGGATGATAGCAATGATTTGCTATTCATTCTGTAAAGATTCCGTGTACCTGAGCTATATTTTTTTCTGTGGCAGCTGTGACCTGTTCCTAAAGAGAGTTCCTAATTTGCCAGTAACTTGTCTTCACTTCAGGAAGCTCTGTAAGAGCCACCCTAGTTTTTCTTTTTTTCTTGTGAAAGTGTCTTCCTTTTACTTCTGTTTGAAATGCCTAGAAATATTTACAGTGTCCTTTAGGATGAGCAAGGCAACATCATTATCTTGCAGTTTATTTAGTAACATGGAGCTGAAATGGCCATATGCAGCATCATGTTCTCTATGGAATAATATCTATTTAAATGATTTGGATCTAATACATATTTACATGGAAAAAACGTCTTGCCCTTCTCTGTGGGGAGAGAAGGTGAACAAGCATAAATTTTATAATACTCATTGCTTCTCTTGCACTAAATCATACTTAAATTGCAGAAGGTTGCTGGCTTGAGAGTTGTATAAAAAGTGCTTGGCTAGTAAAGTAGGGTGCAGGGAGATTTATCTAATTTAATACTAAGAAAATGTTGTCAACTGCAGTGTATCAATATTGGACTGCCTAAATCCAAAAGCTGTACTTCAGATTTTTGTATATTTGTAATAATTTCATGGTTATAATGCACAAAATGTAATCCTGAAATGATCCATCAGTGCAGCGTGCATGTGGTGCTCCATTTTGGCTAATTTGATTGCTATTGATCATATCTGAGCCATTATCTAATATCTTAGGAATGGATGGACTGTGTCTATACTTTTCTGCTGTTTCAGGGCATGTCATACTTTATGAAGTTTCTTGCAACAGTCATTGTTAAAAGTTTTTTCTGATTGCTGTTTGAACATTATTGGCATTTCCCGCTCTAAGTGTACCATGGATGAAGCAATGAAGGTGTTCATGCAGCATTCTAAAAGTTGCAAACTTGTCAGCTTAGTGTTCCCAGGTGTAAAGGCACTGTACCAAATATTCACTAGTTCTCAGTGATATGGATGTATTTTTTAAAAGTATATTTTATGTTGTGGCTTTCATTTAGAATATTATAAAACATTTGCATAAGGTGTTCATACAGCTGGATTGGCCATTAGGCATTAGAAACAATTCTGAAGTGTCCGTTGCTTTCAACTTTGAATAGTCTTCAAAAAAAAAAAGAAGGGATGGACTTTGGTGTTTTAGAGGATTTGCTTTTTTGATCTAATTGATGAAAAGCGAGTACTTGGTATCCCTGATCCTTTGCAAACTGGCTTAGAAAGATGCTGCACAATCCTTGTGAACTGGCCGACTATGGATTTCTCCTTATTTTAGATTTCCATACTCTTTGACCTTGTAGTTGTTGACTTTGGTCTGGAACAATTTCAAAGTCATGTAAATGAATGTAATTAAGGTATTGCTTATCATCTCAGAGAGTTCACAATGATGCTTATTGGCTAGAAAGGTTTGTTTACTTAATATGGAAGGTTAATAGAAGGTTAAATTTTACTGTGTAAAATGGCTTCATAATGTTTTTATTTAGCAGCTGAAGAAAATAGTGTTTGAAAAGGCAAATAATAGTTTTATTTGACCTCCATGTGTTTCCTGGAGCTTGCATTATTGGGAAAATTTATCTTCATTGCATAGTCTTATTACAGTTTTCCTTTCTCCTTGTTTTACAAAGGGAGCCTCTCAGAACTATTTGGAGGCCTTTGCGTACAAAAGGAGCTACATTAAGGAAGGAAGTGCAAAAATGTTTGACAATAATTGCTATAAGTAGTCCATCCACTTCCACTCTGTCTTTTGTTCCCCTCCCTGTTTTTGCCAGAATGAGATTCAGGCTTTGTTCTTTGGTGCTTCTTTTGTCTTTATTCCCACTGCTGCAGAAATACAGTGAGAAAGCAGCATGAAACAGCAGGGAAGAATATCAAGATGCTGGTTTCTGCCTTCATTTCTCAGGCAATGGAAGGAACTGGGCCTAGGCCTCTATTTTCTTGCCAATAGTCTTTAACTTTGTTTGACTGTAGTTGTTTCGCTTATCATTTATGGAAAAAATTGCTTGCCTAAGTGGGTTGTTTTTTTTTCCCCTCCACTCAGGAGTTTTTGTAGTTGGGAAAGAGATGAGTATGTGACAAGTGTCATACTAAACAGAACAAAAAGACCCCCAAAAAACTTTTTTCCCACACCTTTTTTGTCTCATGGTGTTTTTCTAGGATTGCAGCTTCCAGATGGAGAAGCTGACATCTCTGCTGGGTTGGGGGTCCGAGCAAGGGTGTTCTGTCAGTCCTACACTGGACTGAGTTTGGTGGGGAAGGACAAAGCTATGTGAAAGCAGACACAACTGTCTGCTCAGATTTCTGGATCCATTTGGGCAACAAGGACTGCTGGCTGTGTTTACCTTATTTTGCAGAGTGCCTGGTTTTTGTAATTTCTCTCGTCTAACAAGAGAAGCATGTGGGCTCCTCACTGTTGAGGTAGCTAACTTTCTTCTGTTTACTTGAATTTTATGTGCTAAAGTAATTATGCAGCAATGAGAATATCCTTCATATGCTCATTAATTCAATGCATAGTCTTGTTAGACTGTTTCTAGATTGTGGAGATACTCAGGAACTCAAACCCAAGAGCACCCCTTGCCCTCCCATTTTTGCAAGAGCTGAAGGTTTCATGTTCTCTTCTTCCTAATTGTGAAGATAGGAACAGTAGCTTGTTTCTTCTTGAATTTATAATAACAACCATAAATTGAAATGATCTAAAGGTGCTTTCAGAAGGTGGATAGCAGAATCTCTTTGGATGAGATGTGAGAAGGTTAAGAAGCTAAAGTTCAAAACCAGAATATAATGATCCAAAAGGATTGGGGATGTTGGGGAGGTGGAACACCACAGATAAATGTGAAATCCTTCAGTTTCAAAATCAGGAGTGGTGCTGCTGAGTTCTCCAAGTCCAAAATTTTACCTGAATTCCAAGACTGTATGTTCAGGTCCTAGAACTCCCAGAATAATGGATCTCTAGAGGTGTATGGCTGTGGGGAGGAAATGAGAAACCAGCTGAAAAATCGCCATAATCTGTTACTTTGGATCCTGTTTATGAAAAATAAGGGAAGAATCTATGCATCTTTGCCATTCACTTTTGCTTAGCTAACATGCTAAAAGCAAAACTGCTGCAATCTGGTAAACAGTGGCCATGTAAGAGTGCAGAATTTCTTGAAGAAAAATTTCCTCTTGCCTCTGGAACTCCAAAGGATTTTTCAAGAATCCACCCTGGTCCTCTGACTTACCGGTGTTTAAGTCTCTGCTACATTAAATTTTATCCTGCTACAAAATAAATGCAAAAAGACCATTAATAAACTGTGCTGATAGTATTTTGTAACCTCTTTGCACTCCCTCACATAGGTTTAACTGTTGAGATGAAAAGATAACAAGGTTGTGCAGAATCACATTTACTGTTTGCTGAACTCTGGCTCGTCTTTAGATTTCAATATCAAACATGAAAGTTTCAGCCTGTCTCGTGGATATAGCTCTTGAGCATAGCTGTCTGGAGTGCCTGCTCACAAACTTTTTTTTTAAGCTTGTTTGTCATATGCCCAAGGCTATCTGAGCATGCATATGACCCAACTGGTTTTTGATCTGAAACGCATAAAAGGTCACTTTGCTGAACTTTATCTTCTGGACCTCAAGTTTTACCATGAGTGATACTCTACTGTGAACTTCCTAAATGGAAAAAAGGATCTGTTCAGTGTGCCCTTCAGGCTTTCCAGGCAATTTCACTTTTGCCCTACCCTGCTCTGCTTTTGTTTTCAGAGTATTCTAACACTTGATAGAGGAAGTGAACAATATTTGGACACTCTTTTTCGGGTAATGCTGAGTATTTTGGGTTGCAGTGCTGTATTCCTCTAGCTCTGATGTCTTGTCCAGGCAAATGTCAACTGTACTCTGTCTCTGCAAAACTGAACTTAAGCATTAAGGCAGGTCTTAAAATATCCTCTTTGTGCTGATGATCACACTACTTCTGTGTCTTCTACCTTATGACTTTGTTGTTACTTTTTGAGGAAAAATTGTGCATGCTTCACAAGATACCAGGAGCACAAAAACAATCAAACTTCCTCTGTTCTGGCCTTCTGGGGATATCATAGGCCACTGCTGTTCTGCTTCTAAAGTATATTTGGAGCCTCTGATACCAGTTACTCTTTTGGATAATGGATTGTATGAATTTCACATATAAGCATGCTTGCCTCCTTTTCCTGTCCTCTGTAAAGGTCACTGTACAGGAGGGAAAGTTGAGTCATGGGCTATAAACGCTTGGAGGTCTGGTATCTGATCTAATTTTTGTTAGCTTATTGCTTGGTGCTGTGGCAGGTGGACTTTGTCAGGTTTATCTGTGGCAGTGCTGCTGACCCTGGTGACCTGCTCCATTCCTGTGCAGAAGGTCCCTTCCCTGCAGGGACATGGCACAAGTTAGGGTGTGTCATCTCCTCACTTGTTTCTGTACCTTGCTGGGCAAAGAGAGTTGCTTGGAGATGCAGCTGTCCTATGTGTGGTTTTTCTTAATTTTTTTTAAATTTTTTTAATCTAAAAACTTGCCCCTGTCCCATGGACATCATCTTTGGGATTCAGAAAACTCTGGCAGGATGTCCTGCATTGTAGAAATAGCAGTGGTTGTTTAAATAATTCAGGACAGTAACTTAAGATACTGCAATATTTCTGAGTATTGCAGATATCACGTAGATAGGAGAAAGACTATGTGAAAGGGCGTGTCAACCAGGTATAGTAGAGCTGGTGATACTGGGAACAGCAAATACTTCTAAGAGTGAGAGGGAAGTGATGGATGGGAACCATTTTTACAGTTCCTGAACCCCTTCCATCTGTCTGGGATGAAGCACCTACTGTGATCAGCTTTTTAGTTGTCAGTTTTGGGATTGTGTTTTTTTGGTTGGTTTTCAATCCAAATTTAGATTCTGTAGTTAAGATAGCAATCAAATGACCTCATACATTCTTGTTTGGAAGAATTAGGGCAAAAAAACACTTTATGGCATAATTGAACTTGTAGTGATGCAATTTACTTTTAGAAATTTTAGGGGTAAGAATGTATTGATACAAGTTTGGGAAGGGAATTGTGTTTATTTTGCATGCTTTTGAATCTTTCTGGTAAGTGAGAGCCTTATTCTTTCTGGGTAAAATAGGTCTTGTTTGGATGGATCAAATGTGAAATTAAGTATCATTTGTGGAAAAATTGTTTGGAAACTACTTACAATTTCAAGAGTTCAAGTAATGCAATGCTCTTCAGTTGTAATACATAAAAATGAGATGGAGAAACAAACACATGCTTACCTTTCAGCCTGCATAAACAACCTTGCTAATTAAGATGAGGGCAAATATCCTTCCTAGTTTCCTTTTTGATTTAATCATTAGACTGTATTAAAAATGTGTAAACATATTTCGTAAACTCACTTTCCTGAGTTCTGACTCACTGTACATGTGCTGGTGTGTTCCAGCACTGTGTTCCTATATTTGTTATTTACAAGTGAGTCTCTTAAGATATAAGAAATAACTGGTAATTACTAAAATGAGATCACAGAAGAGAAGAAAGAGGTACAATATCTGTGCTTATGTTAGCTCTCCTTGGTTACCTCGTGTGTGCTCTTTAGTCTTTGCAGATTGCTCATGTGTAGTGTGGAGAACACGTTTTTGTCTGGAAATGCAAAAGTTTATTTGAGGAGTTCAGTGGCCATGGTATGGCTGGGAGACTTGTCTGGATTTGACCTGCACTGGATATTTTGATACGCTGTGGTTTGTGGGCACAGCTTCCTCTCAGTTTACAAGTGCTGTTTACCACTCCTTGGGACTACACACGTAAATAACAGAAGTCTGAACTAATGTCAGATGAAATTTTAGTCCACAAAAATTGCTCATTGAGCATCTTATGTAAAGTAGCTGGTTAAATCTCTCCCCCCCCACCCACTCCTTTTAATCACCATTGCATTGTTTTTCCCAGATGTTTGTAAATGGAATGGGAAGAACTGGCTTAGTCTAAAGCAACTTACTGCTCCTTAAATTGTTCACAATGACATCAGTGGCTGTCTGAAATCTGTTTCCTTTCAAAAGATCTGTGATGTATACAGACTTTCAGGTACAAGACCCTTCTAAATAAAAACATATAAGCAGGCTTGGGTTAAAATTGTCACATTTGTGAACTAACATAGCTAAAGCTGTAGAATTATATCTGGTAAAGAGAACTGCCAGAAGGTTTAGTTATGTATTTATCCTGTAAAGTCTATGGTGGGTTTATTTTCTTAGAGAGGTACTGTCAAGCCTAAGTCTGGGCTGGTTACTTTATAGATGACAGCAGGTATGCTTATTTATACTCTTTTCCTTGAAAGTTGGGGGACAGCTGTTTTTTTCCTTCTTTTCAAGCCTTGCAGCATTTAATGAGATGGCTTCAGGTCATCATCTACAGTGACAGAAAGTACATGTAATAGCATGCCTGCTGTAGGAAGTTATGGCTCTTGCCCTGTAAGTGCTGTGCCCTGTTCCTCTCTACAGGTTCTCTATCTTTGTGTTGCTTTTTATCTGCTTTTAGTGGGAAAGGGTGGGATGCAAACCTGTGGCAGGCTGACTTCCATGTCCTTGCAGCCTTCAGTAGTGGAACAGACTCAACAGGGATATCTGGGCAGAGAGAGGGTGAGAAGTGTCCAGACTCAAGTTTAAAAATTAATCTAGGAAGGACATTCTAAAAATAGATTAGAGCATGTGAACATATAGCTGTGAGAAAGGGAACATAAAATATTTTGGTCCTAAAAGAGACTTTTTAAAGGGATAGCTGTTTGCATCTCTTTCAACATGCCAAATTTCATGTTTCTGGTGCTTAAAAATATTTATTCCATTTTAAGGGAAACCTGTCCTGGTTTGCTTTCAGTGCTTCCTGCTCCCCTAGGCTTTGACGCTGAGTGTGAGGGAATATCAGGCTTACATGGAACACGCCTAAATTTAGGGGAAATAGCCCTCCTGCCTGCACAAAGTGAGCTCTTTTTTAGAGGTAAAGGTTGAGCCTGTGACCAGTTCACACTGTTCCTAATATGCTAACATTTGTTTTAATTGTTCCTTTTAATAGCTACATTGCAGTAAATGTGCCTTTTCCAAGGAGGAGTCAGTCCCTTAACCCCATACCAAGTACTGATTTCAGGGGGAGCTTAGCATGAAAATTGGTGAAACCGTAGGGTCTTCTGTGAGTTGGTGGTTTGGGTATTGTTGTTTCCTTTTGCTGGAAGGACCTAGGGAACAAGTGATTCCACCCCCAAGTCTGGCTGTGGTTTTCATTTCCTATGCTAATAAGTGTTTTGTAACACGGGAGCACAGAAATGGTGGCTGGAAATAGCACTCCATTGTGTTTTGGAGCAGAAGACCACATGCACACACTAAAACAGGATAAGAATGGGACTGTTAAAATTTGACAGGCTAAAATGTGTGGGGTATTAAGTTGGTCAGAGCATCCAGAAGGGAAGTCTGTAGCAAGAGAGCCATCCCAGGGTCCCACAGGCTTATGCCAGCATTACTTCAGTTTAACACTGACAAACACCTGGTTTTAGTTGCATGGAGCCATTATTTAACAATAGAACACTGGAAAAAGATGCTTGCATAGGACTAGCAGGAAGGGCAACATCTTCGTGGCAGTGCATTGCATGAGATTAGCCTGTGGAGGAGACAGGGACAAAACTAAGGCCAGGTATGACAACAGGTAACCCTCTCACCAGACAGTCTATATTCAGAAACAAATGGAGCAAATATCCCTTATTTTGGTTTTTATGTTTGTCTCTTCTTGCTAGACTTGGAGATTAGAAGGCACCTGTGCTTTAGTCTGAGAAATTAAAGTACCTCTCAGACTTGAGCTCATCATGTGGAGGCAGAAGCTCTGCTACCTGTGTGAATGAATGATGCAGTCAGGATTCAGTGTTACCAGTGGCAGTAGTCTAGCACCCAGTAAAGACTTTTCATTTTGAACCACTGTCAAATAATGAGATATTTTGCTTGCACAAAGGCTGGCGTTGCACATGTGAGGGAAATCTTGGGCATATTCACTTAATTTGATATGGAAATAAAAGAGAATAGCAAGAGTGACTCCTTACAGATAAAGACAAAGTACACAGATTGATATTACAGCTCACTTTCAGTCCTGCCACCTCACTGGTACAAGCATGGGCTGTGGTATTGCCCTCGTGGGAGCAGTTTTAAAGACATGCAGTTATTTGTCATATTAAAAGCATAAATGTTTGTGCCATCTTCATTTCCTGAGCCCACTGCAGGATGAGAAAAGAGAGTTGTGTTACTGATCAGAGTTAGGAGAGCTGGAGGATGTCTAAGGAAGGCTTTGGATGAGAGCACAGGTGGAAGTAAAGGAAAGCAGGAGACTGAAAGTGAGGATTTTTAATACATTTTATTGCTGCCTTCCTCCTCAGTAGGCTCACCTGAGCTTCCTTGCAGATAATCAAGAGCAGCAGCAAGAGTTGGGTTAAGTAAAAGTTAATAAATAAAATGAGTAACGTACGTTAGGTGATTCTCTGAAAAAAATGGTGACTGTTTCCTTCTGAGAGACTGTGTCAGTGTTCAAAGTTTTCTGGGGGTTCTCCCCCTCTTTATTTTGTCTTTCTTTTTTATTTTTATTTTTTTGGCACTTCTCCAAAGTAAACACATAATCAGGTATTTAAGTAGAGGATGTTTCCAAATCAGGTTTATGAGATACTCTGCTCCAGTTTTCCTGAAGGAAATTTTATTAAAACACAAGCCCTGACTGATCTGTTTTACGTTCTTTCATTGTAAAATCCAACTCTGCCATAGTTAATAAATTACTATTCTAGCCTAGTATTGGATGAAAAGGCAGATATTGCTACAGTAACTTCTGAATGCATCTGGTAATCAAAACTAATTTAAACAAACAAAACCAACTCACAAAAACCAACAAAAAAGAATTTATGAAGGCCACTCATTTCCATCTTTAGTCTGTGCAGCTGGTCAGCTGTCTGCATTAGGAATTTCTGTAGGTAACCCCTGTTCAGTAAATGGTGTTCAAGAGCTTTGCTCTGAAGACTGCAGGAGACCTATCACAAAGTATTGATGCCCTGCTAACATTTGAGGAGTAGAAAAAGCATGTTTGGCTATTTCCAAATCAAAAAAGCCTTTTGAAAAGTCTTACTAGGTAATCAACATTGTGATGACTAAAAATATGTGTATAAAGTTATGGAATGTCTTGATTTGGAAAGGATCCATAAAGCTTGTTGAGTGAGTCCTTCTCCTTGCAGGACTACCTAATATTGAACCACATGACTGAGAGTGTCATCCAGAGGCTCCTTGAACTCTGGCAGCCTTGGGGCTGTGACCGCTTCCCTGGGGAGCCTGTTCCACTGACTGACTGTCCTCTGAGTGAACAGCCTTTTCCTAATGTCCAAATGGGCATGGGAAAGATCTGCTCTAGTCCCTAATTGCTGGGAGGGTCACCAGACTTTATCCCAGTAATACAAGCAGACTGTGGTGCTTCCTGTTGGCATACATGCAGAAGTGCTCTGTGCTTTTTCCTACAAGTACTTTTAGGGTTAATTTTGGTTGTCATAATATTTGAATGTTTTATGCCCTGCCTGGATCTGATCTGTAAAGTAGAAAAACCACCCCAACTTCTTAAGTAAATATGTTTTAGATTGTATGTTTTATGTTTGGGTTGTGTTGTTGTTGTTGATTTGATTTTGATTATTTGTTTTTGAATGGCACTGGCTAGGTTTTTAGAAAGTTATCCTTGACATGGCTTTGTACTTGGCCCCAGACTGTTATTTGTAAAATTTTGGACAAAATGCTATCTTTAAAAGTTATCTTTACCAGCTAAAGAGCTTGTATGTGGGGGAAAGAAAGCCTTTTTATGTTGTCATTGGACTAAATAAGCTGTCAATGGTCCATAGAACTGCACGTGCTGTAATTGTTGAATAGTTCCATTGACTGATAAGTTGCTTTTCACAAATATTGTTCCTGCTTTGAGGAGTTATTTTGACACCTGTATTTTTAAACTTTTGAATAAAATAATACAAATACTGTTGAACTTGCTGTAGACTTTAGGTTTTCCAGCTGTGTTTGGGTCTATATGAGGTTATCAGGTTGTATGCTAAATATTAGCTCAGAGTCTGCTGCTTGAGTATTGTATTACAGTACTGTAAAGAAGTTTTATAACAATACAAATGGGTACTTAACCCATATTGGCTTTCCAGAGAACTTCAAAAACTACAGTCAGACTCTAATCACATGCAGTTATCTATAATAAAATTATTATTTCTGGCACTTGGACATCTAAAAAGCATTAAGATTCAGCAGTTCTTAAATGCAAAAGAAAATATTGATTACAATTTGGAAGCCTGCTATGAGTTATGGCGCACAGCTATATATTTTCATCTTTTGCTCTTTAAAAATTAATTTGTTCCTTTTATGCCTGTTGTATAAAAGGCTGCGTTGTTCAAGGTGTGCGGATAAGTAAGATGAGCCCGTAGTTGTTTTCTGTTTCAGCTGTATGAATTGAAAGGGTTCATGGAGTTGTTTCTTCTTGTTATGAACTCATTAGGTGCCTGAAAATTGTCTTCATCTGCTGTAGGACATTTTCAGAAATAATTGGAAGAATATGTGGAAGGACATAACCTTCACATAGTAGCAGTTGTTCCAGAATCTGGCCTCCTTGGCATTGGATTTTCTGGGTAACTGAGAGTCACCTGGTCTTGTGCTCTGGTCAATCAAAAGATGACTTGCTTTTCCAGGTAATCTTTCCTCTCCAGCTGGACATGGCACATGCTTTACCTTCAGAGTACGTAGAGATAAAAGAAGCAGCAAACAGAGATAAAGCAGTTAAGGCAGGTGCTACAATAGTTTACCAGCCTCTGGAGCCTTTCACCTGTCCTTTTATCTAAGTGTTTTGTAACTTGCTGGTTTTCTGAGGTAGGTACAGCCAGCAGGCCCCCAGCCTTCTGCATGAGGACGCAGAGAAATGCACTCAGGCGGTGGCACGTCCCAGGGGCTGTCTGTGACTCTGTGACCTCTGTGTGAAGCCACGGAATCGCCGGTCCTTGGTCAGTGCTCCCCAGCCTCGGCCGGCAGCTGCGCGCAGGGCAGGCAGGAGCAGCAGGAACATGCTCGGGCAGTTCTTCAACAGCTGCCTGGCTTCCTTTTGGCTCCCTTTGGGCTTCTGGGTACAATTCAAGGTTTTTGCCTCGGTTACTTTTAAGCCTAATGTGACTTGAGCTCCGGCTGAGAGGCTGCCTGCTTTTTTTTTTTCCTTTTGATCCAACATAGCAATTAATGTCAACTGGGATACTTGACCTAGATCATCCTAGTTTTTAATGTCAAGTAGCCATTGGCAGGAAGTTCTTCGAGAAGTGCTTCGGCCTGTGGAATGTGCTCCCAACCTGGTCTGGTGGAGTCGGCTCGCTGGGCGGGCTCTGCGCCAGGCCTATCTTATTTCTTTGCCTATGGAGATGAGGAATGGCTCGGTGCTTCTCCTGTTCTCCTTTGCCCCTGAAAAAAAGCAGGTTAATGTGAGTTTATAATCACTGCACCAAGATTTTTCCAGTTGAGCCATGTGGGAAGATAAGTGAAATATATGTGAAAGAAAAAAATAGCATACATGCCTTAGGATGGAAGGGCTTTTTTCCTGAGAGAATTTAATTGAGTGTTTTGCATGAAATGAAAGCAAAAGACGTTTCCTCACACAGACCAGTTTAAAAGTATGGCAAGTTAAATTTAGATAAGTGCTATTTTCTTTCAGCTTTGTGAAAGACTCTACAGCCAGGCATGGAAAGTTTCCTTCCTGCTGGGAGAGATTTGTCAAACCATTAAAACCATCACCAAGTGCTTTAAGCTTAAAGCACCATCTCCAGGTTTCACAGCTGAACAGGCTGTACTAGGGCCCACTTTGCCCCAGGGGCAGGTGTTTGGTGTGTTTTTCTTAGCTTTGCCATTCGTTGATCAGTTGTTGAAGCAAAATGTTCAAGACCAAAAGCAGTTTTGAGGAGGAGGGGTTTTGTCTGGAGTGCTACACGGCAACTGCGTGCCAAAGCTGGAGCGACGAACTGTTGGAATATAAATACAGTCATAAGTTTGGCCTGGAAAAGCTCTGTTCTACAACTGCTGGGAGATGTCTGAGGGTTTGTTGGCAAATGCCCAACAGCCAACTGAGATGACTCTGGTTATAGAAGGATACGAGGAAGGAAGAGGGGAGATAAATTTCATCTTAAGCGACTAAGACTTGTTAGTTGAGTGTGGAACCAATTTCTAACAGTACATCAATATCATGTCTCTTTTTGCTCAGGTGAGACACTGCTTGGCACTACAGGATGAGGGAGTTCAGCTTGCCATGTCTGCTCTGGACAGGATAGAAAAAGAAGTTATTTACCTCCCTTTCCTGAACATATTTTAACCCTTTTCCTGTCAGTCTGGATTCTGGAGAGCTTTGGGAATATGGTTTAGGAGGAGAAAGAAGAGGAGTTAGGTGTTAGAGGTAAGGAAAAAAAACTTACTTGTTTCTGGGAAAGGTGAGGAAATAAATCAGAAGTAGAATTAGGGAACTTGAGAATATGAATTGCTTTAGTTCTTGTCTATCTAGTAAAAATGAGGACTCTACAAGCAAAAGTAAGAGATAATGGAGGTGATAAACCTGAGCAGGTAGCTTGTTTCAAAGTCAAATGAAGATTCACAGGTTTCAGCAGATACTGGGTAATATTTTTAAGTGTAGGACAAAATAAAAAAGGTTTAGGAAATTAAGAACTTAAGGAAATAAGGTAGAAGAAAATATATAGGTCTCATGTAGAGAGAGAGATCTTTTGATAAGTCTTTTTTGAAGACTGGCAACAAAAAGAGGAAGTTTCTGTTCTAATGGGAAGAGTTGCTACCCAGAGTCAGGCAATTCTTGTGACATCTGAGAGGAAAAGTACTGAAGGAATAAGTGCAAGCTGACAAATAATGTTGAAAAAAACACACTAATTGGAGTCATGTAACTGAAAGCAGTTACGTGAAGGACTGGTGTTACCTAGGATCAGGCACCCACTGCATTGAGTGGGAGATGCTGGGAACTTACAGAAACAGTGCTTTGTTACTCAGTTTTAAACTGGGAGGATTGAGCTGATGTTAGGACAGTGTGGGTTTTGTCTCACCTGTGCTATTAAGGTCTTACTCTTGAGTAGAAGTGGAGGAAAGCTCTAAATGTATCCAGCAAGGAGAAACAGGAGTCCTGGAGAACTTCTGTCAGGCAAGGAGCAGAAGCAGGCACTTGTAGGATGTGATTCATTTGACCTCCTTTTGACATGTTCTGTAGGAGGAATTCAGTCCAAGAGCTGAGTTCTTCCCCATGGGCTGTAAAGGGAGACCAACATGACCTGTTCAGATACAGACACCTACACTGTAAACATCTTCATTTGGTCAAGTGAATCCTGGCTTGGCATCCACATCTAAGAATGGGAAGAGAAGGTTGCTCTGTTATTATGGCTTGTGGTTAAGTGTCAGATGCCCTCCATCCTACCTGAGTAAAGACTCAACACCTTTCCAGAATGGAAGCTGGCATTCCAGGGCCTCCAGAGGTCTGCCCATGTAGGGCCAGCAATTCATGCTGAGGCATTGCAAGGGCATGGCCCTTGTGCCATCTCTGCGTGGGCAGCAGGAGCCAACCCATGGTGACTCCTTGCTCCTCTGGTGTTGGTGCCCATGGACACCAGGGGTAGATTCCAGCTCTGGAGGCACAGTCCTGGTGAGACGTGAGTGCACATGGGCAGTTCCTCCAGCTCTGGAGCAGGGGGAGATTTCCAAGAGCTGGAAGCAGTGGCTTATTAGGTGTCCCCCATAGCAGTGACTGATTTACAGGTGAGTGTGTGTGGATGTGACAGACGGTCACACGATGAGCTCCATGGGGACACTGTTACTGAGAGCAGGGGGTCTGTGCTGGTGACAGCCCTGGTGCCTACCTGTAAATCACCCTGTGCGTGCTTGGTGGGCCATGGGCAGCAAATGATTTATTGAACCTGGTTCCTGGGTGAAATTGGAGTGTTGCCCTGTGTTGTTGAATAGGGTCACATAAAGCACAAGAACTCAGGTTTTGTTGTTACTAAGGCAGTAGTTTTAGACTGTAAGTAATATGCAGATGTTACCATTGTGTTGTTATTATATCCATACAAATGTGTTTTTATTGCTTCATGGCTTTGGATTTTTGTTTATGCTGCAAAACTCCCAAGTAAATATACATGTGTATCTGCATTTCATTGGAAAACTCTGGGGTTTTTTTCTTTTGAATTTTTTTTGTGGTTTATTTGGAATACCAGCATATTATATGGTGGCTGCAGTATTCTTTCTCTGGGTGTGCAGTATACTTGATGTCTCTGGAAGAGATTTTTTTTTTTTAATTTTTTTAAGAACAAAACAGAAAAGCTTTACTATTCCATCATTGTGAAATATGTTCAAGTTAAATTTTTGTGGAAGGTTTTGATAGAGAAGTTAATAAAACCCCCATTTTATTTTGATTTTAAGTTGTATTAAAATTTAAGGCACTGGACTAATCCTTTTATAAGAAAAGGAGGAGTGTCACATTTAGTGTTATGACTATTATGAATTATTTTATTCAAGTATATTTCAAAAAGTGGCCTTGTTGAGAATGTCTTCATTTTTATTGCAGAAAAATGTAAACATATCATTCTCATTATTGCACCTATTTTCTTAAAGTGCTCATTGTCTCTGTACAGGCTCATTTTATAATGTATGCATCTGGTAATGAAAATAATAATTAAATTCTTTCACAATGAAACAGTGATTGGGGGGAGGGCGGGGGGCGGAGAAAGCTCAGGCAATAGTAGCAGCTGAATTCATACCCAGCAATGCTATAGCTAATTGACTAGTAAGGCTGATTCTTCACCTTTAATGTATTTTAAAGCCTAAAGTTATATTTTTAAAGAGACGGTTCTCACTTTTTTTTTTCCCCTAATTGGCACTTCATATTTGGAAATACCACTTTTTTTCCCTCCTTGTAGTCTTCCAGTATTTTTTTCCCTGTTTCATGCTCCCCAGCCCTCCACAAGTCTTCTCCCCATCCTCGTTTGTGTTTTCTGATCTTCAGCCATTGGGGAATTGCTCTTGTACTGGGGCTGCGAGCGACCCAGGCACTGACTTCGAAGGGCTTGAAGCAGATGCTGCTGGGGAGGTTGGAGAGGTCTGAGAGAATGTGCCTCTGTTGATCTAAAAAGTGCACAGGGTGATGAGGCAGGATGTATAACCAAACCCTAGCAAAGTCTCTCAGTTCTGGGAAGGACAAGGATATCATCTGGAGCTGAGTAGTAAAACCAAGCTGATGTGGATTAAGATACAGCTATTTGGGTGAGTGCGTGCATGCTGATTGAGACGTAGGAAATAATGTAACATAGCTGACCAAAAGTATCTGGCTTAAATCTGATATACTTTTTTAGTTCTTAATCTCTTTGCTTTTCATTGTATTATTGCTTATTTTATTTGTTTGGGATGATGTGCTCTCAATGTTTTTGTCTGGGTTTTTTTTTTTTTGGTTGTTTTTTTCTGACTCCTTGCCTTTTTCCTTTTAAATCTGGGTTGGGTGCTTTTTGATGTGTGTTTTGTTTCTTTTAAAATTTTTTTTTCTTTATTTATGCCTTATCCCTAAGCAGTGTTTACTTTGCTGTATATCCTCCGTGTCTCTTTCATGGCATATTCAAAGAGATTTACTCTTCAGTCAGGTCTTGAAAATGATAGAAGCAACATCAAATGTTTTGAGAGTTTAGGACAAACTTCTGACAATGCCCAAGCTCGGTGTAGCCCTGCATGTCTGTGTTCATGTTGTCTTGCAGGCACAGATTAATGCTGAAATACTCTCACAGCCTTGGACTGTGTAATGATTCCTCTTGTGTAACACAGGGAGGGAAAATGAGGTGGGAAAGACGTCAGCCTTGGCTGGTATGTGGGATTCAGCTTGGGGGAGCTGTAGTACCAAGGCTCATCCTTTTCAGAATGCCTTTGACTCATATCTGAGGTGGCCTGAATCCATATCAGATACGATTTTTGGGAACTCTGGTCTGATCCATGTATAAGTGCTGCATGTTTGGTATGGTGTCAGTGTTTCCTACTTGAGATTAATCACTGTTACATCTTAATGAAATGGATGTACAACCTACTTTATTAAAAAAGGCAAATGATGTACAATATTAAAGACCTAGAAGGTGCACTAAAATGATGGCATGTAATAATAAGATTTACCTTGTGTGAACAAAAAGCAAAGTGACTGTATTTGAAGCTGCTGCTCCATCATTAACTTAGAAACTAATTTTGGTTTTCCTTGAACTTGTATAAGCGTTCTGTTTCAGCCACCACCTGCAATAATTCATTCTGCCACCCTTAGCATTTGGTACTTCTGCAGGACTGATCTATTTAATGTGTTTTCAATCAGTGCTTTGAAAATCTGTTATTTCAGAATGTCTTCTTTCTTGATGAGAATTCAATCTGGATCCTTTAACCTCTTCATTACAAACATCTGAGGTCACTATCACCTTTTTTTTTGTGTTTTGTTGACGTTTCATCCTTTTTTAGACCTTAAAGGAGAACCAATAATTTTTCCTGTTTGCCCTCAACAGCTGTATCCATCCCCTTTTTTTTTTTTAAATGTGGATTATTTAAAATATACTCCCCCTATGACCTTCTCCTAGAGTAAGTTTTTCCTGTAAACTTGTGGGGGAAAAAAAGAAAAATTTGGTGATGAAAATCTGAGTTTGTCATGGCTAAAGTCTTGAGTTTCCTCGGGGGTTTTGCAACTACATGTGCCTATTGCAAAAGATTTGTTATGTGAGACAAAACTTGGTAGAGAACTGTAAATCTGCAGTTTGTTTTCTGCTGTTCTCTTTGGCTGTTATGAGAGAAAGGAGTAGCCCAGGTACACAGCTGTAGTGGCTGCTCTGGAGCGGGGACCAGCAGATCCCAGGGCTTACCTCTTACCTGCCAGCCTCTATGGGAAGCAGCTTCACCATCTGGCATAGCTTCCTTCCCAAGGGAACAACTGCCAAGAACACTTTCTTTCTTAAATGAATCCTATTTTCAGGGTAGAAGACTGTCTACTCAGTGTTTTTGTTTACATCCACAGAACTAGAGTTGTCTTACATCTGACGAAAGGGGTAAAAATATTTTACAGGGACATTATTGAGTTCAGCAAGTTGTAATCATTGCTTATTAAACTCCAAATTTTTTTAAAAGAGATTGTGGGGATGTTTCATGCTGTACATTTTTTGGCAACAAACTGGGCATGGAGAGAGCAGGAACAGAGAAGGTTCTTTATCATTATGAAAAACTAGCAAATTCTGTTTTCATGTGGGTTTGTAAATTTTTATGAATAATTGGTCAAGTTAATTGAAGTATGCATTTATTTCAACTCTGGTGGTTTTGTCTGTTTTCTTCTTTTCCACACCACTAATTCTCAGGTTTCTAGGACAGGTCATGTTTTTGCAGGACATTTCATACAATTTATCTTCGAAGTAAAGCCATACTGGCGAAGAGTTTCACTACTTTAAAATAATAAATTCCAGTCCAGTACCTTTGTTCCAAAGAGCACATGTCAATGAGCCTCCACTGCTGCTGAAATGATGCTGCTTCTCAGTTGCATTCATTGATCTCATGGTGTACCTAAGGAATGGGAAGAGATTTGTATTTCTGAGGATGGTTGGTTGGTGTCTCTGGGATCTACTTATTCTTCTGTCAGTCATGGTCATTGATCTGCCTTTGAATTTGTGGACTCAAATTGGCAGGTTTTGGGTTTGTCCCATCACCCATCTGTTGTCCCCGCTGTCCATGACTGACTAGTGTTGAGGCTGGTTGGTTGATCCATGTGATTAAGCTGCTCTTGCTGTATTTTTAGTGTTTAAACTTTCTGCTGATAAATGGAAAAACTGTGGCTAGAGGCTTACCTGATCATTGTTTAAGAATTCTAGCCCTTACAATCCAGAAAAGTTTGTTAATACGGCAAAAATAACTTGGTGGTTGTACTTGTATGTGGTGACAAAGGAACATCTGCTTGAAGAGCTTGCAGTGACCCAGTTTAAATGGTCTGAACAGCACTAAAACCAGTTCTACAATATCAGGATTTTTTTTTTTCCTTTCTCATTTTGAAAGAATGGAAGATAAATGTCTTGCACGTTAAGGAGATGAGCTGTAATAAAGCATATATGGATGATATGGCAGCAGTCCAAGAGCATTAGTATGCATACCCTGATGGAGTTATGGTGGCAGCTAGCAGTCACTCTCAACTTAAAGCAAAATGTTACTCAGGGAGCATGGAGAGCCTTCCTCCGTGAGCTGGGCCTGTTTTGGAAGAAACTCACCCCAGTTCAAGACATTTCTTGCCTGGTTTGGTGTAAAACCTGTTGGTTTGGAGGGCTAGTGTCCAGCTTTTCCAGGGAGCTGCATTGGTGGCAGAGGGTCAGGACTGCAGATGACGGTGTGTGTAGAGGTGTGGATAACCAGCGCAGGGTGTGTACGTGGTGTGTTGTAACAGAAACGTGTGGGCAACGCACAGTTGTCCTGACACTGGGCTGGCAGTGCTAGCAGACATGGAGCAAAAGTCACATTTATTAACAGGCATATGGAGATACACAAGCACCATCACTACATGTGGTAATTTCCGCCGTGTTTTTGATAGAGCAGAGGCTGCAGGCCCTTATGAAACATAGCAGTGGGAAATCAGATGTGAGGGTAATTCCCTGAGCCCTGTCCTGCTTCCTTCCTATATCTAATTAGCCATTGGGGAGGACAGTAAGGAGTGGGCAGCTGGCCAGATGAGTTGTTGCAGTGGATTGGATCTGTCCAGCAGGCTGCAGCTCGGGCATTCCGGTTTGGATTGCAAAAAAAAAAGGTTTATATGAATTTATATGACTCCAGCTTGCCTTGAAAGACGTACGTTAGATGTTGATGGTTGTTACGTTGAAAGACCAGGCTATTCCTGTGTTCTTAAGTAGCAGGCTTTTGAAAGATCTTAGTAGTTTCTTTTCCACTATTTTCTATTTCTCCTCTTTGCTTAGGGCAGGAGTAATCTTTACTGCTTCTCTGCATTATTACATGCTTCTTCCAAGTGTTCAGGCTTTTACTTTATTATCCTTTGGAGACTCTTTCACAGAGAAATGAACCTTGATGTCAGGTGGTAGTGAGCATGAATATTCCACAGCCAAAATGTTCCTTCTGTGGACTTCATACATAAGGGAATTAAGTGAAGGAAATTTTCCATGAGGTTCTTCCCATATACATTTCTTTTCTGTTCTTTGGATGCTAATTGTCAGTGTGACAGATGAGAGGAGAAGGCTGCCTCATGAGCATGCGAGATCCTTTGGGTGATGTTGCTCCTCACAACATAGAGCCATCTGTGTAGGTGAACTGTATGTACAGTTGTTTTTGTTGGTCATCTTATGCTTTTGGAGAGTACTATAATGTTTATTTTGCTTTTGTGAGCAAATGGACTGGGTCCTTTTATTTTTTCTGTGAACAGTAATTTGTTGTTGATGCTTTGTTTGATGTTTGTTAGTACCAACACATAAACATAGCAAGGAGGAAAGGTTTAGAGTTTTGTCAATTCTCTCCCTATTATGGCTGATCCATTAACCACAGAAAGTTAAGACAGCCTCTAGGAGGACATTTGATATTTATCTATCCAACTATTTTATAAATTATGTGAGTTATATTTAGAGTAGTAACATTTCATCTTTTTCAAATTAGTACTCAGTTTGCCTTCTCCCAGTGCTGCGTTTCTGCTTATCCGTGGTTTCTCAACAGTGGTTCACTTGTACATCAGGAAAGATGAAACAATGGAATAATGCTGTTTTTTATGATTATATGCATTATGTACGATTCTAATAACTCAAACCATTTTTGTGATGTTCATGAAAGTTTGGAAAGCTGACAAATTAATTTTAAGTTGCTTTTTGTTTTTGTTTGAGGTAAATAGTTGTTCTCCCAGTATTTTAATTTGGCAAATCTGTGTTTTTATGTAGATTCATGCCTCTTGAAGAATGCGTTTTATGTGTGTGTTTGGCACAGACATACTGTTAGTCATCCGTAAATGAAAATAATTGAAAAGTGACAGGGGTTTTGTAAATGTTTTGAAATCTTCGGGTGCGTTTAAAAAAGTTTTGACAGCTTCATATTTCTGATTCTTTAAATCAGCCAGCCTGGGGGTGGTGGTGGTAACAACTGTACTATTGGCAAAATACTAAGAATTAGACAGACTTGAATGAACCATTGCACACCTTGAGAAACTGGACTTATGTTTTGTGGTATGCACTAAATAGAAACCTAATGTGTCTTCTGAAAAAGCAGAACAATTTTAGTGTGCTCTCTGCTTTCCTAAGCCAGTGGTTTGGCAAGACCTGCTGTAGTTAGAAAAATTGCTGAGAGTACGGAGCTGTTGTGTATTCGTTTTATAGAGGCATTGTGTTTGGGCTGAGGGGTTATGTTTGCTACAAGACAGATCAGAAGCTTTGTTTCTAAAAGGATCCATCTAGTGTTTCTGAGCAAGGGAGGAGAGCAGTTCAGGATAATTGCCTAGGAGCTTTCTTTCCATTACTTTTTTGTTATTTCTATTGTTACTTATTTTAAAACTATTGTCTCTTAAGTAAATGAAGAAGTGGTCCTTACTTAAGCTTATGGCTTGACTAGGAACAGGATAAATCTCACTTTCCTCTACTTAAGTTTCTGTTAACTTTAATGTGAGATTTGATACCACTTTTGTGTTCTATGCTAAGAAGTAGTCAAGAGGTCTGAATCTTACAAAGGTTCATAACCATTTGGATTTCCAACGCTAAAAAAAAAAAGAGCCTAATAGATTGCAAATTTAGATGTGTGCAGTAAAGTGGGAATCTCTGGCTTGAGTATAACACAAAACACCTGTAATTCTAAATTGAGACTGTTATAAAGTGAAATAACAAAATAGCAAGAGAACACTTGTGGTGGGTGGGTTTCTGACACTCTTGCTAGCTGGAGAGACAGAGAATCTGAGCCACTGCACGACCTAGGAATTAATCAAGCCTGTTTTGGAGCAGCAAGGTCTGCTGGCAGCTGAGTACGTAAATACACTTAACCAGGAATCACTGCTGACTGCTGTTGGCTTCAGCTATTTTGGTGGACACATGGAAACAGTATTACAGTTTGATCATTGCTGGAACCCTGCAAGTGTAATTCACTCTTCTGTTGGGCTTCTCTGGTTGTCAGCTTCTCTTCTCAGTGGCCTGGAGTACCAGGATGGAGTGTGCATGTCTAACGCAGATGCACACATGTGGAAGTACAGTGTATACAAAACGTGCCTGCCTGCCAGACACTTCCATCTTTTCAATTTTCATGGCTAGCTGTATTTTCTGTAATCAGTATGCTGCTTCTTGCTTTGTACTGAGAATTGCACAGACAAAACAAAGATTATTTAAACAAGAGTATTTGAAGGTGAACTTCGGCAAAGTAGCCCTTCAGTGATGATGCAGAGACTGATATATGTGTTAAAAAAAAAACAAAAACCCCCAAAACATACTGTAGTCTTCATTTCCTAGGCTTGTGATGTTTCTTTCAGTCAGGTGCTGATAAAATACTAATAATATTTAATACAGCACAATCAGAAGTGTAAATAAGTGCTTCCTTATACTACCCCCTTCAATTCCACATCCTTAATTATAAGGAGGAGGAAGTGATACAGAAGCTTAAGGAGGTTAGTTGGGGTGATGAAAGAAGATGACTGAGGAATAGGGAATTGTGTTTAACTTTATAAAACATAATATAAACAAACTTCTGGATTTTTTTTTTAATATTGCAAATTATCATTGAATGTAGGTAGCTCCCCACCCTTACCCCCCTTTTAAGTGCAAATTTAGAAAATGTTGTGTCTGGCAGAACAGGGGAAGGAGCTCAAGGACCTGACTGTGTACTGGATGCCTTCAAAGGCTAAGAGTGGGAGGTGTAGCTTAGACATTGAGATTGCAGGAGTTGAAACTGATTTTATATCATGTTTATACCTTCCAGATATGGGTGGGTGCAGAGATGGAGACGAAATTAGAGCCTATGGTATTAAAGGTAGCCAAGTAGAATTATTAAGAGGCAACTGATTAAGGCAACTTTAAAGGGTGTTCTTTCACTATTTAAAGATGTTTCCAGACATCACTTTGCTCTGAAATCCACTTTAAAAAAAATTCTGTACTCTGCAGACAGCCAAAAAGCTGTGCTTGTGAATGTTAAAAATGACCTTGAGCAGAAGAACTCAAAGGTTGTTGGTGGCTTTGTACTGAATAAAATAAACTGGCACAGCAATGAGAAAAACCTGCATTAAAGTTCAGGGTCCTGATTCAGCAAAATAGTCTTAAACACTGATACAGTCCTTATTCTTCTGCAAATGCTCATGTAATTCACAATCAGGACACAAGTTAAATATTAGAATAAAATGTATTTGTGAGTGTATGTAGTATGAAGTGTTGATAATGTCCTTAATCATCTCAGTGTCTGAGATGATTGAAGCAGGAAATGAACACCCCAAAAGTGAATGGTGCTGTCTGGGTGTGTCATCAGCCTTGTTTTTTTGAGATCCACTTTTTGAAAAGATGTACCAAGTTTGGGAGTTACTGTTTTTGACAAAACATCTGCAGAAGATTGCTGCGGTGAGAATTTGAGGGTCAGTGGGAGACCTGAATTAAACACTGGGCTTTATTAGCAAGTTGTGGAAGATGCCTGGGTGTTAGTTGAGATCTCAGCAGAAAAAGGTTATTTCATTTGTACCATAGGATCATAGAATGGCCTGGGCTGGAAGGGACCCCAAAGATTATCTGGTTCTAACCCCTTGCCATGAGCCAGGGACACGTTCCACTAGACCAGATTGCTCAGAGCGCCATTCAGCCTGGCCTTGAACAATCTAGGGATGTGGTATCCCGAACTTCTCAGGAAAATCTGTTCCAGTGCCTCACCATCCTCAACAGTAAAAAATTTCTTCCTAATATTCTGTCTAAATGTATTTTCTGTCAGTTTGAAGCCATTCCATCTTGTCCTGTCACTCTAAACTCTTGTAAATAGTCTCTCTTCATCTGTGGGCTCCCGTCAGGTTCTGGAAGGCCACAATTAGGTCACCCCAAAGCCTTCTCTGTTCCAGGCTGAACAATCCCAATTCTCTCAGCCTTTCCTCACAGCAGAGCTGTTCTATCTCTCTGATCACCTTGGTTGCCTCTTGTAGACTGGCTCCAAGAGCTCCATGTCCTTCCTGTGCTGGGACTCCAGAGCTGGATGCAGCTCTATATGTGCCTGAGAGCATTGTCCAAAAGCTTCTTGAGCTCTGTCAGGTTTGGTGCTGTGACCACTTCCCTGGGGAGCCTGTTCAGTGCCCAGCCACCCTCTGGGTGAAAAACCTTTTCCTAACATCCAACCTAAACCGCCTGTGACACAGTCACAATTTCAGGCCATTTGCTCAGGTCCTGTCACTGGTCACCAGAGGGAAGAAATCCATGTCTGCCTCTCCACTTCCCCTTGTGAGGATGTTGAAGACCAAAATGAGATCTCCCTTCAGTCTCTTCTTCTCCAGGCTGAACAGACCAAGTGCTCTCAGCCAGTCCCCATGTGGCTTCCCCTCCAGACCCTTTACCATCCTTGTGACCCTCCTGTAGATACTCTCCAAATGGAGAATATGGAAAGGATCACAGTATTTGATCACTTTAATATACATTATTCAGTACTTCTTGCCCTTACCTGTTACTGTCAGGCAATAATTACAATATTAATTTATTTTATACTAGTATAAGTCAGTTATTGCATACTAGTGTAAGAAGGCCAGCTATATTGAGCATACTTAAAACTAACACACTAGTGATAAAGTTTCTTACAAAGCAGATATACCTAATGTTTTATAGTAGTGTTAATTTTCATTTTTCTGGTAGACCAGCAACTTCTTTGGGTGCTGCTGGGAAGTTAGGCCAGCAATGTTATGTGGTCAGTCACAAAATGATTTTTCAACTGTTTCTGCAAATGCCAATGGGATATATGGTTCCAAGAGAATGGTTTTGTCAGTAGTGTCCTTAGCAGATATTTTTTATTTAATAATGGTGTCCAACTGGAAAGACAATACATTATATTAACTTCTGCCATCTTTAGGCCTTCTTTTTTTATGCTGCCCTGAGGTACACTGTGTACAAAATAAGTCCTGGGTTTAAAGAATATGAATGTTGTGTATTCAGAATGAACAGCTAGAAAATGGCAGAATTAAGATTGGGTGGGAAACTTGTATTTGAGTGGTCTGTAAAATGCTCATCCTGTCCTGTATAGATAGAGTTTATGTGTACTCCTGTGAGTATCCCTGTGGTAGGAGCAGGCTGGGGACATCCTTATTCTCTGCAGCTTGCCATGCATGAGAAATTGTGGCCACAAAGACCACTTTCATGGGACGTGTAGAAACAAGCGACTGTCCAGCTCCACAGATGTGACATTGTCACGATGGCTGTGGTTTGGGTGGGTGGGCGTGCTGTGTAACTGCACTCACTGTTTCTGTCTGAACCTCCTAGGGATGGCCTGATTTGGAAAGTTTTTAACTGAACTGTTGTGGCCCTGGAAGAAAGCTGCTAATTTGTATTTTTGGCTTTTGGCTTCTAGTTTTGGCAGGGCCACACAACGTGTCCCATACTTGGCAGCAACGACTGTGTGGCTTGAAAGCTTTTGTTGCGTCTTTGAGTCACCCTGCTCAGCTGGAACATTGCAATAGGAGTTCTTTGTTTTTGTTTTGGGGGTTTTCACAACACTTGGTGTTTGGAAAAACCATAATATATTTTTGTCTTGTTACGCGTTGGAGGAGCTTAGGAAATCATGGATGTTGCATGGCCATACCATGAAAATTCATTTTAGTGTTTTCTTCTAGGCTAACATGTAGCATGGGAGCTACTTCTACTGTCTCTTCTAATCCCTCTTCCTGGTAATTGGGGTGAACTGGGAAGCTTTCTAAGAAGCACAGCATAGAATTGCAGTACTGCAATAATTGTGTAATAGACTAAGTGGCTAAACTTTTTCTTTTTTTTTTTTTTTTTAAACCCCCCACAGTTGGCTGCCTGTATGGCATCCCGTCACTGAAAGGCTGCAAAAAGAACACCTTTGTGCAGGAAGATCAGTGAATCCCCATGTGTGGGTCTGGCCAGTCTCCATTTGCCAGGGTCTGTGATGTGTTGGAGAAGGTACATGAGGTGTGTGCCACCCCCAGCCTCCTGCTTCCCTGGGGGAAGAGATGCCTCTGTGGCAGAGCAGTCCCTGGGCTGCTCTTAGTAATCACAGGGGTTCTTCTGACCACCAGGTGCTGTGGGAACACCGTGGCCTTCTGTCCAGGTGTAACAAATGCCTTGGAAACCTTAGGCCTATGGAAAAGCATCTGTATGGTGCAAGTTCCTGCTCTGCTGATGCAGAAGGCACCATCACTGATGTTACTGAAAACTAATGCTTAAAATTGTTAAAGCCTTCTAACGAGGAGGGTGTTTTGTGAGAAGAGCTGTGGTTCTTGGGAGGGAGTGAATCTATTTTAGTGGTAGGTGAAGGGTAGTGTTACAGCAGTTGTGACATAACTGCCGAAGCTGTGTCCTCCTTCAGTAAACTTAAATGCGTTTTGTTACCGTGTAACAGACTATAGTGCCTAGAAAATGACTCTACAAAACCAGACTAAACGAAGCCTTCCGTGCTCAAGCAGAGAAGAATCACAACACCCTCTGCTGGTACGAGTGACTCCTTCTTTTTCTCCTCAAGGACTTGCCTGCTGCATATCCTAGAAACAGTAAAAGATAGTCCTGAAGTGTGATGCTGGCTCCTTTTGATTAAGCGAGGTTATTTTAACCCATTTGTATTTATTTTTTTTCCCCTTGTAGAAATTGACAGTTTAATCTGACCATTAACATACCACCACTCAAACAGATGGGAGGAATGTGGTGATGCCTTTCTCTCCACATTTGGATATGGGGATCCATGTTGCTTTCTAACTAAGCATTCTCCTACTTGGCAAAATTTTACTGGAGGTGGAGTTGGCGATTCTGTGTGCAAATACACTTCTGAAGGAAGCACCCATCCCTTCAATGTGCCCATAGCTGTATTTGAATAAAGCTGCTAAATCCATTGGGTAAACTTGTGGTTTTATGGAGTAACCATGTGTTCCTAGGGCCTTTCCTAGAGGTTATCTCTGCCTCTGTGTCACTCTGTGGGATGATGAGCAGTCACAGGCAGGTTGGGCAGTTGGTTTATTTGTTTTTGTTTCCCCTGTCTGTACAGTCATGCTCTCCAACTCTTGGTAGGCCTGTCGCATGTTAACACCCTCTGCTCTGCTTCCTGCTTGGCTCGGGATGACTGAGAAGGAAATCACAGGTTAGGACGAGAAGTGGTCACTTTTTAATTCCTTCTCATAAAACATGTCTGATGCCTGCCACAGCAACCCTCTGCATGTTCCTGACCCTCTTCCTCCCCACCTGCCTGGCCTTAGCATGCACAACATGCTGTGGTGGGTGCTACTGCTTCCACCTGGAAGAAGCATCTTTTTTCCCGGGATGTTTGTGGAGGGAGCGCAGGCACTGAGCTCCCTCTGCATCTGGCGAGCTGGCTCTGTCCCCGCGGAGTGCTGGGGAGATGGCATTTCCAGCAGCGGGGGAGGCGAGGGATGGGCTGGCAGTGCGGGGGAGCTGTCTGGGTGCCGGGCGGGAGCAGGAGCCCCGCTCCGAGTGAATGGTGCCTTACATAATTGGGTTATGAAAGAATTGCTGCGGGTTGAGCCTCCCTCGGTGCGTTCCCAGCGCGGCCGCGGTGCTGCCGCCTGCACGGGAAGGGTTAAGAGGAGACAACATCCTGTCAAAGACCTTGTTTTTAATTTTGCCTCTCACACTGGCACAGATCCGGCTAAGAGCAGCCCAGATTAGTTCGGGAAAACCTTTGAAGAGATTTAAGATGTCCTTCAGCCAGTTTGAAGGTTTTTGTCTTGCAAATCCAGTACAAGGGCGCCTGCAGGCATCTCGACCCTTGCTGTGCTGCTGATGCAGCTCAAGGTCACACTAACCCGCCCTGTGACATTCAACAACACACACACACACAAAAATTATGCGGTGAAACTGCTTCAGCATTCAGCCAACCAACAACTTCCTCAGTTCCTCACTAAAGGAAGAAGTATATATTTTTTTTCTTTTTGTCTTTTTTTTTTTTTGGCTTCGTAGATTTTTGCTGCAGGAAATAATCCAGGATTTCTGGTGTGTGTGATGACAAGGTCATTTCTTAATTAGAACACATGTAAAGAACAAAGCTAAATGGCTTCAAAACAGCTTTGTAGTTGATGGAGAGGATTTAAATTATTTAAAGAGATAGTCACCCAAGTATGATGGAAACTGAATTCTAAACACATTAACTCTTTCAGTACTCTTTCAGTACTCTACGGTTTCCATATGCTACTCAAAAGGAAATGTCAAACTTGATGAGCATTATTGCAACTGCTGCTAAATGAGCATTTTTTACATTATTTATAGTTAGTGATATGAGACAGGATAATAAAACAGAGTTATGACAGCAAGAGTTTTTTCTTATTAAACAGTGGAATACTCACTGTCTAGAGATCAAGAGATAGCTATAGGAAATTGCTTGTTGGAGATCGGTGGTTTAATTTCTGCTCTGTCTCATATTTTGATGAATGTATTAGCATTAATATATGTATGCATGTGTGAGTACATGTATGAAATATAGTGCAAGAATACAGGTATTATTCAGAGCTGCCTCTGGGAGGAATCTGGACTCCTGTCCTCAGTGCTCAGCGTGGTTGCAAGGCATAAGAACATATTAAAGGTGGATTTTGGGATTAGGGAATGAGAAATGAAAGAAGAGAATTGACAAGAAATGGCAATTTCACTTAGTTTGAAATGACTGTGAGCTGGCTGGGAAGAGGAGATGTATTTGAATTTTGTTCTTCACATTTACTTGTCACTTTGTGTCAAAGCACCTCAATACAAAGGTGTTGGTACCACTGTCTCAACCATGGTTTGATGTGGCTGTATCTTAATTATTCATACTTCTAATCCTATCCTCCTATTTTTCTTTTCCTTATTCTGTTTTCTAAGCTTCTTACTCTGTAAATGCCAGGGGCTGGTAAGGTGACCACCCTTCTGTGGTTGCCTTGGGCATGCAGAGCCCCAGGTATCCACGGGTAGCACTCTCCTGTTAAAAGGATTGACCTGATCCAACAGAGGAGAAGCTGGATTTACTGTGGACTGTAGGACCTGCCTTTTGGTGCCAGCACACAGTAACTTTGCAGCTTGTCTGTTTAATAAAACAGTGAGGGCAAAAAAACACTTGTGAGTTGTTCACTAAGGGGAAAAAGGCAAAAAAAATCACGGAATAGAAACTTTACTTGCAGAGTTTGGGCTCTGTATATGCTCAAAGATGTTACTGCATGATTTGTCTGAGAACTGAAATGTGCAGAAATTAGTCTTCTCCTGTCATCAAAAGTCTAGCACTTAACTCAGATTTAAGTGTTTCAAGAGTAACTGATGTAAAACTTACCGGGGGATTTATTTTTTCTGGTTGTTTTTATTCCTGTTTGGTTGGGTTTTTTTTCCGGGTAAACCTTATTCAGCTGGAACTTGCAGTGCAGTAAATGTCAGGTGGAGTGTGCTTACTAGAAAGAGATTGTGCTGGCTCTGAGGACCTCCTGAGAAAGGAGGAAACTGCGTTTTCCAGGATGAAGAGGGAATATAGGGTGCTACAACTTCTTTCTTCTTTGGATTGCTTCTTTTTTCCCTTCCCTGCACCATCTGGCTCAGGCGAGGCTTGTGAGAAGAAAAGGACAGAGGGAAACAGGCTCCACACAAGGAAGGCACAGATAAGGCAAAACTGATGTGCTCTGTGAAATCTGTATATTCCTGCCCTTGCCAGGGGTGTGCTGTGCCCTTAATATTATGGGAGACCTAAGCTCACCTGCTAGTAATTTCTAATTTACTGTCCTAATTCATCGATTTGTTATCACTAATTGTACTTCATTTACTTCTGTGTAGTTTCCAGTACCTAAAGGGTTGAAAGGTTGCTGTAATTGGCACCCGCAGCTGCTCTTTCTTTTGACAGGGGATAATTTTGCAGCCTATGCTTTGTGTGACAGCTGCCTAATTGGGCATTCTCCCCTTGTAGCAAGCCTGCCTCCTCCAGCCTCCCTGCTGACAAATGGTGGTGGATTATAGATGAGGACACGCTGACCCGTTCGACCTTGCTGAGGCAGCGGGGAGGGGCCTCCTGCTACTTGAGGGAAGCTTTGGGTCATTTAAAGGACAAGGTCATGAGCCAGGTGGGGAAATGACATGATATCACATGACAATAGCCCGATGACACGGTCAGTATGTCAAGGACAAACTCATCAGTATTGATTAACGCCGCTTTTTTGCTGGTGTCTCTGCAAAGCCACTGATATTTCAAAAATATTTTGCTAATTTGTCCTAGGTAAAGTGGCAGACATTATTTTGGGGAGCATTTGTGCAGTGTTTTCTTCTCAGTTCAGATCATGTGCAATAGCAGTGTTGTTAAAACCCCCCCGATCATAATTTCTAGGGTTTATCTTGATGTTTTTGGTAAAATGCACATCTGGTTGTACTGGAAGGAAAATGCCAGGAAGGATGCATGACAGGGCAGAACTTGAATGGGGAAAAAATTCTCTGCTTTGAAATTTCAGTGTTTCACTTTTTACTCCTTGAAACGCACATATATGAACCTCTATGAAAACACGTGTGTCCACATATGTATAGCTGAGTGGAAAGTGGGAAAAGTCTTTATTTAAAGAGAACCAAAGAGAAAAGTTAAATATAAATTGGATGTTTAAAGAAAAAGTCTTATTTATATCAGCTCAAGGGCGATACAGTTAAGATAATGCCCTACCTATTTTAAGAACTAGAACAGTATCCAACTATGCCAGGCAATAAAAACCTGCTAAGTGGATTTTCAAAAATGTTGTGAATACAAGTGACAATGTTTTGAGAGCATCTTCATGTTGCATTTCTATGCTAATAAACTTCAAGGTAAACGAACAGCTTGTTTGACATTTGCTATGTTAGACAATAATAAAATGCTTTCTTCTGGAGTAATTAGACTTGATAGATTGATTATGTTAAGAGGTAAAGATAAATATAATCAGAAAGAGAACTCTCTCGAAGGGAGTTAGTGCCTGTTTTTGAACTTTGCTGCTGTGGTTCTGGTTTAGCCAATGCCTGGTGGTATGTGTCACACCCGTGTGTGCACTCACCTGCACACACACACGGACACATGCGCAAACACACGGCGTGGTGTGGATGGAGTTTCTGGGAAGCGGGGAGAGGAGCGTTCACCTCTGAGCCCGGTTCCCTTCTCCGAGAGATCTGATTTGTTGTGGGAAACTGTTGTGTCTGAGCCTCGTCAGTTCACCAGGATGTAATTTTACTCCCCTGAGGTAAAAAGCCGTCAGTGGTAAAGTGTGATAAATTAGTTCACTCAAGTAAATGCGCGTGCGTGTGTGTGTGTGTTTAATTCTGACCTTGCTGTGCATGTGTTGAGCTGCTCTCGGTGCCCGAGTCAAGCCCGGTGGAGGTTTAATCCTGTGCCCTTGTACACGTATACTTGATTAGTAGTTGTGGTTATCTCAGCAGAAGACATTCTGCCCTCCTCCTTGTATTGGTCGGGACCCAGGCATTGGGGAGTCAAGTCGAAGGAGAAAGAAAAGAGATTTTGCATTAGTATTCTATGAAAGCCTTACTGTCTGCAGAACAAATTGATTGCTACAGTGTACCTGTGCTTGGCACCACTGCTGTGAAAGAAAGGTATGGTTGTAATCTGTTTTATTGTATTACATATTGTGACACGCCAGGAATGTTTAACATTCGGCTCTTCTATGGCACATGCTAGAAGTCTAAGGAAAGAAAAATATGTGAATGAATGAAAAGTGTGCGAGGCTGTCGTATCGGCAGCTTTGTTTACTACAGCGAACTAAGTAGCCCCTGCTAATGAGACAAATTTATGTGCCAATGGCAACGTAAGGAGATGATTAACTGAATTCTCTGTATTCTATTCAGTTCCTCACATCAGTGTCAGTAGTTGCCACGTACCTACACAGATAAAATTCTAATTAATGTTTTAAGGGGTTTGGGTTTTGCTTTTTGCAAGATGATTAATGTGGAATATACTTGAACATGGATGTGTTTGCCTCTTTAAATGAAAATGTGTTGTTTTTTCCTAGTTATTAATCTGCTGTGATGGTCCTACATGTGGGGGGGGATATGTGAGGGGGTTAGGGGAGGTACAAAAACCTGCAAATCTTAGATGTGCTGCTGTGATAAACAGCACAAGAACAAAGCTGAGAAAAAGTCTTAGAGGATTTGAGTTCTTCATATCTCACACACACACAGGCACTCACCAACCCCCCTTTAGTAATGTGTAAATATGCACTCCTATTTTAATGGGAAATCTAGGGCTCTTTGTTTCCTTAACCCAGCTGTAGACTTTACATAGTTGATTCTCTGGTTTTATAGATGCTCAGCTGATGTCAGTTGTGTGGGAAGTATGAAGCACTCCATTAATAAAATTCAGGCTGTTTCACAGAGGGCTGTGCTAAGCGGTTTGTTCTTGGCATCCCTGAAATTTTGTTGCTGATTATTTGGATGTTTGCTTGTGGTCACTCCAAAACATCTGAAGTATCTGCTCTTGTCATGCAGACATTCCGAACTAATTAAGTTTAGGACAGGTGGCAGACTCCTCCTGGGCATTTAAATCTGCGTGTAAACCTAATCTAATAACTTGATGAGAAAATGAAAATCTATCTTTCCTGGTGTGTTATCACCACGCACAAGCCACAGAGGTATTTGTGAAATCCTCTCTCTACTCTTTGTCCTGGCAGGTGACAAGTAAATGAGTTCCTTTAAGGAAATGAAGGACTTGGAAAATGCTCTGTGTCCTGAGCAGCAGTCATGCACTGTAATAGTTACTTCTGTCATATGGCCTTGCTGACTTAAGATTAACACTTTATAGATGTGGGATATATTTATGTGAGTGTACCTTTGAGCTTCCATTTTACACCTTGCAGAGAGTGTCAATACAGCCTTATACTTGCAAGTTGTTGATCTTTGAGATCCCTTGACAGCTGAGAAAAATTTTGAAGAGCCCCAATTTGGGAGGCTCTGTGATGTGACTGTTTGGACTCAAATATGATGACTTTAATTGCAACTAATTCGTCAAAACTTACTTATTCAAACCAAATATTTTTGTGAATAAGCTATTCTTCCCCCAAATTACTTTTTTTTTTAACATAAACACATGTTGTAACAAAAACAAAAGTTGGTAAGAACAGTTGCACAATTTACACAGCAGATGGGAGGATCCAGGGACTTCATCATATTTAACCATATTTAAGAGAATTTCAATAATGCTATAGAAATGGTTAATTCTTATCTCAAATTCTGTATTAATGTTTTGTAGATTTTAGCCAGATGGTGACAGGAGGTTGGGTTCTGAAGATGTTAGATAAATACAGGGCAATACTGCATTTCAATGCAATTAACTTTTGTTCATAAATAATTCAACCTATGACTTTAAATAAATGATCAGAGGAAAAGAAAATGACACGTGATTAAATCCAAGTCCTTGAAAACATTTTACCAGTCAAGATTGCTGTGACTGCGTTGGGACTTCTTATAATTCCTCTGTTGGGAAGAGCCAGTTCTGAGAGTTGTGGGGATTTTGTTTTGTTTTGTTTTTTGAAAATTCTCAGCGTATCATTAGAGATATGAGGTGGACTCTTCAGATCATAGTTAAAAGAGGACTGATGATGTGCTGTTCTTCATTTTGTCTTGGTTTTCTTGGTGCCATGGAATATATCAGCTTGAGTAGCCTGTGATTTTTCCTAGATTTTTGGTGGGGTTTTTGATTGGGTTTTTTTAATGGAAAGTAGAAGGATGTTTGCTGAATTAAAACTTGTGCTGCAAACTTTACTGATTGAGCATGACTGATGACATTAGAATCTGGATGAGAATTTTGGAATACAATTGGGTCTGAGATAGACTGCTGTATTGTGGGTGGGGTGAGGGAGGAGGTGTCAAATGAGGAAGAAAACCCAAAACCAAACACAACCCCCAACCAAATCAGATTTTAAAAACAATTCTTGCTTATAATGGAAGTATGCAGTTGATTCCAGCATTGGTTACCTATATTACACAGCTTTTCCTCTGGAAATACTTAATCTAAGTTTTAAGTAAGAGTTGGTGCTTGAGTGTTGTTATCAGTTCAGGCAGATTTTGGAGGTGAATTCGAGATTAGATCTGTTTTTGAAAGGCAGCTGTGCCCTGCTTGAGATTGTGAAATGCTTGTTTCGCATCTCCACCCCTTTTCTTTCTGTTACCATTCTCTACCATAATAAAGAAGAGAGGAAGTGGAGGTGTTGCATAACTTCAAGTAGATAAATTTTCAGTGCAGATACTGAAGGCAGCCTTAACTCAACCAGTGCTGTCACTACCAGAATCCTGCTAATGCTAAAGGCAGTTGTGTAATTAATGGCCTTGTGTACTGAGCTGAGACTGCTGCGAAACCTCTGGAGGGAATTATTGTGTCTATTGTGTTGGCTAACTTTCCCAGAAAATACAGTCTGTTGCTGATAGTTTGTTGGGGTGATGGGGGAGGATTTTGTAAGGCGTGATGAAATACTCTCTGGCATCTTTTTCTTGACCACTGGACAAAGCATCTACAGCAACAGAGCAAGGTTGAACGGTTGAAATGGAGCTGTTAATAAAAATGGGACAAATTTTACTTGAGGAGACAAGTGTGGTAAGATAAGAAAATAGAAAGCTGCACTTTAAACTTTCAGTGTGTTTTTAAGATATTTTTTGTTGTAAAATCATATAAAGAATTTGGACCTGGTCTTGATACTAGCACCTTACCTAGTGCAGCAGTGGTAAATCATCTAGAATAATAAAAATTATTCATCATTTTTTGTCTAACTGTTCTCCTGTAGCCATTTATAAAACCTTGTTAAAAGTTCCAAAAACCTTTTTTTTTTTTTTTTGCTTTCTTTAGATCTTTGTTTCTGCAGCATCAACTATAGGTGGCACTGACTATTAGCAATTAGAAGGTTTGGGATGCCTCCCCTCCTCCCAGACCTAGATGCTTAAGCCACTGGCAACTGCTTGATCCATTTTCTCTCACTCTGGCAAAGAGTGTGGCAGGTATCTGCAAGTTCTACAAATGAGTAGGTATAGGAGCCAAGTTACTGACTGAGTTTGGTCAGTTTGGAAACTTCCAGCTTTTGAAGCTAGAATTTGAGTTTGTACAAACTCACTGGGGAAAAGTGCTAATATTGATTACTGAGGGGGAGTAAACTCGTTTTTGCAGGCTTAGTTCTAGTTACTCAGGAGACTTGCAGAGGAGGCTCAGTCAGGCTTGGAGTAATTCAGGATTCCAGAGGCTGGGCACCACTGAGCAGTTCAGCACAAAAAAAGCTGTCTGTCTGGATTCACATGCTGCTGCAGCATCAGTTCTTTCACTGCTGCTGGCACGGGCTGCTGCAGTTGTGCCTTTTCACTGATGGAACCAGGGATGAATGCACACCCTGTGTTCTGGTCCATCTGAGCTGTGAGTGTATTGCAGCTGAATTAGACTGGTAAAAGCCAGGTTTTAACAGCTTTCTAAAGCAAGGAATTAAAAATGGACCTGTTTGGGCAGGAAGTGCTTAGATATGTGTACAGACATACTTGGTTGTGAGAGACCCTTGCTTCAGGATTGAAAGGACTTTATTGTACTTGGTTAGGAAAGAGACTAAAAGTGGTCAGTGGATCAGAAGAGCTCCTGTGCAGTGGTTTTTGCAGCTCCAGTCCATGTAATAGTTCTTGCCCAGTTTATTAGGACTGCTTCCTCGTGTTAGATCCCTGAGAAATAGGGAAAGTTGGTGGAATTATATTTTTGATTATAATGCCATCATTCATGTTTACTTCAGTACTGATACTTCAGTACTAACAGGATGTTTTGTTGGAGAGAATGTTGTTTCAGCAGATAGAGTGGAGCCACCCATATTTCTGCATTTGACTGACATACATCTCCACCTGAGGGTGATGGGAATGCCAGTAATTTGTCTTATTTTGGAAGAGAAAGGCATTTACTGTAGTGTGCAGTTCCCACTCCTTTAGTAGTAAGCACCATTGTTTCCTCAATTTTAAGGTGCCCAATTGTTGTTTGGTTTCACTAGTAGGGGAAAAATGCCCAAAAACCACAAACTGTATAGACAATATTTTGTAATTCAGCTGAAATTCAGAAAATCTTTATTTCCTGTGGATATGGAGTTAATGTGCTCCTGAGCAAGCTGCTTAATCTTCTCATGTCTTTGCTGTTCCTCTTACATAGAGTAGCAATATTCCAAAGCACTGCTGTGATATGTTCATGGATGTTCCTAAAATGTTCTGTTTCATTCCAAGATGGAATCTCTTTTTTCTTGCAATTTTGACAGTACCCAGTAGCCTCTAACATGGTGTAGACCCACACAGTGCATATAATGAGAGGTCCTGGTGAACAACGGAGGAGTGAAATTACTATGATCAGTCTGTAAATAGCAGCAGCCATCTAACATCAGATATTTAGATGTCAGATTGAAACGGGTCTTTGGTAGCTGAAATGCCTCTTACTTGTTAGTTTGCTTGTGAGTGGGGTTTTTTAATTACCTCAGTTTATGTATAAGCAATATGTAATTTAATTCTGTAGTTCACGCAAATCCAAAATAGTTTGGGATTTTAATTCCAGATTCATGTAGTGAATGGATAAGTCTGTGAAAGTCCTTTCTGTACTTAGGATGTTGCTTATACTCTGCAGCTTGGTGGTGGAGTACATTAAGATTATTTTTTTATTGGTATTACTATTAAGTTTTTAAATTATTGTTGTATGTTTCATCAAAAAAGCCCCTGATGCTTGGTCAATTTCAAACATTTTCTTCTCAGCTTTTCTACCTGTGACTGTCATTTTACCAGAGAAAATAATTTCATGGACGGGTAGTTCAGCTGCATGTTTTGTGTAATTTGCAAGTGTGGACACTTGCACATAGTTACAGCTGACAGAGTGCAGTCAGTGGTGGGAGAAGTATCTTACCAACAGTTCCCTGCTCCTACGAAAATTTCTTCTGTTCTCCAAGATTTATGAGGTTGTGAGGTCCAAGGTTTTTGTAGCATTGAGCTAGTCATGATGGAGTGCAAGCCAGTTTGAAATTAAAAATGACTGGATGAGCTTTACTATGCAAAAATTAAGCTCATAATCAAATTTGCCAAATATACAAAAAGAAATGTTAAACAAGGGAGGTTTTAGTACCTGAAGTGGCAAAGATTGTGCATACATATCCCTATCAAGCCGTCTGGGTTTTCTGGATGTGCATTAGGAAGACTGCATGAATACTGTTAGCTTTCCTTTGATTATTATTTGTGAGGAACATGGATCATGCTTGCTCTTGAAAAATATACACTTGCTTCAAGTAAAGTAACTGAAGTTAAATACAAGAATTTGTGGAAAACACAAGAAAGATGTTTTCAGATATATTAGCAAAAAGGAGTTTGTTGTTACTCCGCGTTCTTGAATCATTCATGTCTTAACAAGCAGCTGGCAAAAATAAGTTGCATTCAGTGCATGCTTTATATTTTATATGTGGAAGTGAATTGCAAGAATGGTTTGAAGTCTGTTAATTTTTGTTTTGGAGTCTTACCCCACATGCCCCCATATAAGTGGAGCTTTTGGTCTTGAGTGGTGATGGATACACAGTAATTTACTGATTTTTCTCCTTCTTTCCGTCCCACCTGTTTTTCAGCAACAGATTAAAGTCGAGGTGTTTTAGAGCTTCCAGTCCTTCCTCTTGTTCCTTTGGTCAAAATCACCGTAAAAATAGTCTAAACCCATGAAAATTCTGGACTTTCTATCCATATGCATTGTGACAAAGTTTACTGCAGTTCAGTGGAAATGCTTCCTAGAACATGGTAGAGAAATACAGCTGGTGTTTTAGGAACCATGCTACCGAGAATTTCACTTCTGGTTTATATTTTAGTGAGGCAAATTGATTATAATGTTTTGCAGTGTGCAGTATCCTACCTTAATCTGTTTCTGCTTGTCATTTTTTACAGTTTAGGACTCCATGCTGGTCAGGCAGCTTGAACAGTCTCACAATCTTTCCTGGCATTGATACTTTCTTCCTCTTTTATACTTACTTTTTCCCTACATCTTTCCTTTCTGCTTCGTTATCTCTGCATCTCATCTCAGTTTGTAAGCACTTTGGGGTTGTAGTCTGAATTTACAGGAATATAAAACATTTTACAATAGTAATTAGGCCAAATGTCAAGCACAGACAGACTTGCTCTCATAAACCTGGCAGCATATAAAGAAGGTAAGTGGAATTTGCATCCTGTTAGGTTATTCTTGGTCAGTCAAACTGTTCACCTTGCAAAATGCTACAAGCAAGCTCTGGTTTACATGACTTAATAGAGAGATACCGAGGCGACTTTGGAATCAAGGGTTGCGTTTGATTTGCAGTAGAACAGAATTCAGATGTAGACCCAGTAAATCAAACCACTCTGGTTTGACATGGAGAAGTTATCTTCAAAAAAATGGAAACTTACAGTATTAAGTCTACTGTTTGGACTGGGTTGGTTATTTCATGAAGGCAGGTGGGAGACAGAAAGCTTCCTTGGTTTCATTGGAGGAGTTTATGGGTTTATGCTTAGCCAGTCCCTGGGACAGGTGCTCCCTCAGCCTTCACCTTGCTCCTCAGAAGTTTCCTCATTCTTGTCATTGTTTGTGGTCATGATTAAAAGTAAGTAAATAGTTATGGTCTCTCTGAAAAGAAGTATATTCTTTCTTTCCTAGGAGCAGTATTTTTTACTTTCTGGTCTTTCTTGCCTCCGTGCCCTCTGAAGTGAAAGCAGATTGCATCAGGGTAGGGATATTGTCATTGTACCAGCTGGAGAAGTGAAAGAGCTTTCACCAGACTTTTTAAAAGTAGCAGCTCAAGAGAAGGGTAGCCCTTTGATGTTATATTTTAGCCCTTCTACATTATATTTTAGACCTTTTGTACCCTTTTTATCCTATCATTAGTCTTTGTGTTCTGTTGATCTTTTAGGGTATATCATTCTTTATTTCCCTTCCAATCATATGTAGTATAAGAAAGGTATTGAGTGAAAACTGTTATTACAGCAGCACGTATTGTTGTACTGCAAAACCAATAAATGCATTTTTTTCTTCTGTAAGAGGAAGAGAAAACACACTTATTTTAAAGGCCAGTGTTGCTCTAGGGCTTCATTTAATTGCTGTCCAGCTGAACTTGTCGACATCTCACAGGTGCAGATGTATTTATTTTAAACTTCATATAGACTATGATGAGGAAAAGGGAACAAACAAGTCTGTGAGGAAGGGCAAGCAACATATATCATTTGTGTTCTGGCTTGTGGTCTTGCAGGAGGTATTTTGGTGGATTTGGATTCATTTTTGCTCCGGTAATTTACTGCTGGAGGAGAGGAGGAAGTAGCCTCCAGAGTGTAGATGATCTTCGCCTGGGGAGCAGTGCAGAAGCGTAATGGAATTTCCTGTGTGAGAGGTGCCTGAGTATTATTGTAGAAACGAGTGTTTGTGGAAACAAAAGGGTAAGGAAAAAGGACACAATAAGTGGTTAGGTTATGTGGATAGAAATGAAAGTTATTAATGTTCATAGAATTCAGATGAGAAATTCTAAACTTAATCTAGAGCAAGAGAAAAACAGTTGAAAAGTCGAAATAAAGGGTTATATGAACAGAGTGTCTTCAGGGGAAAGACTAAAATAATATCTGTGTTTTGTGTAGTGCGGAATGGTCTTTGGATGTTGTTAATGCTATACAAGTGTGGGTTGTGGAGGTGTGGAGCTGAGGGAAGACTGAATGAGGGTAATGATGAGAGCAGGAGAAAATGAGTAAGATTCTAGAGAAGCAGAATGCAGCGCCATGTGTGTGTTGTGTGTTCCTGCGTTCTTTTTGGTTGTTCTTTTGGGGCTTTTTTTGTCATAGTGGGTAAATGGATAGTAAGAATAAATGGATAGTGTTAGAATAAAGATAATCTCCTGATTATCTTTTATTATTATTATTATTCTATTTTTTATTATTAGATAACCTCCCCACTTTTACAAAGTGGGTAGTATTAACCAGGCAAGGAGAGCTATCCCCTCTCTCCTGGTAGGTTACCTTTACCAGCTTGCTCAGCTCAGTGTCATTTGTCAAGTTCTGATACTCTCACAAATCAACCACAAGTATAACCAGCTTTTGGGGATAATTTTACATTAATCTGTTTTTACCCTGTTAAGAAGTAAGACCGGCTCCCTTTTGTGAGCTGATACTGAATTAACAAAATTGCTTTCCTGTTACTGTAGAAATATAATTTTTTTCCACCATAAGTTTCTACATCCTGATTATAATGTATTTATTTTTGGCAGGGAGGAGTGAAAACCAGATTCACAAAGATCCTGCATTGACATTTGAAAGGTATGAGTTTCTGCCCTGAACCTGAAAAGTTTATTAACCTGTGTTTTTTTTCTCACGTTGGACACAGAGTGGTAACTTTATCTCATTCACACTAGCTTTGGTCCTGATCCCTCTTAGGAATTCCCAGTCAGAAGATGGTTCATTTCACATCCCTGTATAGTCCTGATCTCATTCTCCTGACATTGCTAACTAGGGTGCTGAGGTAGCAATCTGTTAAGTTTCCTGAGAGGCTGAAGACATGCTCACCTGCCCACCAGAACTTCTGGCTTTTTCTCAACAAATGGATTTTAAATTGTATGCTTTTAAGAGCATTAAGTCCCTTTGAGAAAATGTTTCAGGTTGTGGGGTTTTTATGGGTTTTTTCCCCCTCTGGTATTCCTTTGTTGCCCTCTTTGGCTTGTACCTCCCTTTCCAATATGATTTGCTTCAGCATTTATTTGGTATTTGGGAGTTGTTTGTGGTTCTCTAAGATTCTGCAGGTACTCGCAAGTCTTAACTGCTATTGAATGAAATCACACTGATGTGTTCATTTGAGTTCTTTTTGTCTCACTCCCTGATGAAATTGAGCAACAGAATTTGAACAAAACCATCCTTCTTTTGCAAGATTATGTATAGACTGAAAAAGAGAAGAAACAAAAAAAATGTGCTTTAGTAATAATGCAGGCAGTCAGTGAAACTTACCTTCAGATTATTGACAGGGCCTTACTGTATATTGATTTAGAAAACACTGATGTTATTGGTGTTACATTGAGCTGGGAAATGACTCTTCCAGTTACATCAAGGAAAGACGATTTTATATAACACAAAGAACATGGGTTGTGACCTGTCAGCCATGTCCAAATCTCTGTTATGGCAGGGTAAACTGGAAATAATACATAACTGATCAGATGAATTGATAGAGTTGTGGTTATAGATAATAACTATCAGATAATGACTTTATACTACATCATACATGGCTTGAGCTACTTTGGTGCAGTTTCACCTGTTTATTTGCTAGATTCTTTACTTTTAGGTCTTTTGTTATGACAGCTTCCCCCACTCTCACCACATTCTTTCAGCAGTCATTAAGTGAATAGATTAAAACTGTAATTCTGAGATATTTCCCCCAAGGCTGAGACAAGATTTGCAGAGAGAAATTCACCACCTACCTCCCACTGCCTTTCATTATTACAGATTTTATTTGATGATGAATCGGTATCATACTTCCAGAATGTGGGAAACCAAATCACCCGCAATGGTTGCTGTGTTTTGAACAACTTGAGGAATGGGAACACTGGAATAACTGATGCTGCACATCTTGGAAATCCTATTCTGTGTCCTGAGTGATAGAAGAACACTGAAACTTTAAATGTTAACTAGTTTGTTTTTAATAGTCATGATGCTTGAACTGGTGATGTGTTAGTGGGTTTTAGCATGGTAGATACCTCTCTGTCCAATGCATATGTCTGTAGCTTTAATATTTTTTGAATAATTTTGATGCCTTCCTCATGCACAGATCTGCATGTGTGCATAACCTTGCCATTATTTTATTGTCCCATTAAAATTCATAGGTGTACTTACGTCAGGGAAAATAAGTAAGTAAAAAGGAAGTACAGACTTCAAGAACTTACTACTATACTGTTCATCAATATGGTATTTTAAGATTTTTTGAAACTTACTTGATATTTCACACATGTGAATATAACCATGAACAATATTTTTTATAAAAAATAAGTAAAAATAGTACCTTTACTATTGGTAAAAGTACTATTGGTACCTTTACTATTGGTAAAGGATTGGTAGCCATCCAGTCCTTCAACATAATCCATTGTTGTGGACTGTTGTTGGACTGACTACTGAATTGACCAGAAGTACTTTTTGCTGTCATATTTATTGTTGTTGCTGTATTGGCTGGTTGTTTGCTCCTGTTTGTCATTACCCCCTTTTAAAAGACAGCACCTTTGAAGTGCTTTACATTTGGATCACGGAATGGAAAGATTCCTGTTCCAACTCTCCAAAGAGGAATGGATAAGAGCTGGATTGCAGATATTTTCTACATGGTGTCACAGCCAAAACCACCACTGGCTACTGCAGAGCAGCCTGCACATTCCTGCTGCTCGATAAGGGGGGGATTTGATGCAGAGCTCAGAACAAGCAGAAACCTCTTGCTTCTGCAGGTTATGTGTGTAAAGAGTGTGAGCTTGTATTTAAAAGGAAAAAAACCCAAACTCACAATGGCTGCTGACTTGTTTTGTCAAAGGTTTGGTTGTGAAGATTGAAGAGGGTTTTTATAATATAAGCTTGAGAGAAGACTTGCCATGACACTGAATGAACAGTTACTCACTGTAATGCAGCTCAGTTAAAGCAAAGGCTTTTTCATGTGTTTGTAAACTTAAAAAAGCTATGTGACTCCAAATAAACTTGCTGTAGGGTTTCACATGTTGGGCAGCTGTACTGCTAATAAGCTGATGTGTTTCCTAAAATGTTTTTAGTTGTGAAATGTCCTATATACACATTTTCATGTGTGCTTGGTTCTCAGAGTAAGCTGCTGATTTGTGGATGTGGAAGGAACTTCTGCTGGTTTGTTGTAATCATTGCCTGATTTACTTTCTTTTATTTTTCCCTTTCTAACTCTTCAATGCAGTGAGAAGCTTTATCAGCTTTTCACAAAGTAGGAAGGATAAAAATTCCACTTGGGAAAAAAAAAAATTAACCAACCTCCCCTTTTCTCCCATTTTCCTGAAAGCGCTTACAAAAGGGGGACTAAGGAAGAGCAGAATTGTATTGCCCCGAGGTCTACAGCTTAAATCAATTTGATCTTAAACCAGTGACTGTTCTAAGGTCTGATGAATCACTATCAGAGTTAAAAGCACCTATACCACAGTGCTGAGAAGCTGGCATCCCAGGCTTCAGGAGTGATTTGTATCTGGCCCTAGTAGCTCAGGCAATACTGTAGCTTAAAAGGGTGACAACCTAATTCTTGTGAAGGATATTTTCAAAAAGGAGACAAGTTTTTAAACCTTTTTTTTCCATCTTTTTTTCATTTGAGGCCTTTTCATCAGTAGCTGAGACAGCCCAGTCATACAGGTAGAGAGCTGCAAATGTACTATGTCTACAAGAATGGAGGAGAATCAGTAAACAAATGTTAAATAGCTGAAACAAGATGCAGGAGGGTATGTGATGGCATGAAGGTTTTACTGGCAATGTCCAAGATGCCCACATACTAGTGATCTATGCAGGTCACCCCAAATGGGTTCCAGTAAAAGCTTTAATATTAACACAGGCAGTCCTAGTTATAGACATATCTCTCTGTCTAAATATAAATTGCTACCACTCATGTCTAGACTAACATCAGAGCAGTGCTTGTGTTGAAAGTGGGGGTTAAGAATTACGAGTACAAGCCACACTATTCTTTAAATTACTGCCTATTACAATGAGCATCTAAACTTTGTGGCAGCAGTGCAGCTTTGAATGCCATTGTGTCACCCAAGACACCTCTTCCTCGTGTTCAGGCATCAGAAGGGTGCGTGTGGTAGACGTGACCTGTAAGCTGAATACTCTCCTGCATGTGTTTAAAGCTTTGAGAATGTATCAGTGCGTGGATGGATGGATGGATAGATCAGCAAATGACTTTCATTGCTGACTGTTTTCAGCAGCTGAGTTTTAATGAGTCTTTTAACTGTTGCTACTGTGTTTAATCTGCTCACTTACTCAGCGTTCAGCATTAGAGAGGCTTTCTAGGAGGTAAATGTTGTCCTGATTACAGAAGAGGTTAGTTTGATTGTGTTCTGCACAGACCTTGAGGTTTTTTTTGTTAATTGAGAAATATATGCTGTGCACACAGATAATTAGGATAAATAAGCAAGTGTTGTGCTTGGAAGTGCACATCCAAATATACAATTGTTATATATGATAAGTGTCTTGAACTGCTGCAAGTTAAAACCTGAGGTCCTGATTATTTAGCACTGGTCTTGCTATGTGTTTGAGTGGGTTTTCCTTTTATATTTGTAATTTAATGTATATTAGCAATGGCTGAATAGAGTGAAAAGGATGGCCAAAAGTGTCTTTCACTTCCTTTTCATTTAACGTGAGAGCTTTTCCTTAGTGTATTTGCTGTGCTGCCTAATAGTTCTTATCAAAATAAATAAGGACAGAGCAGCTGCTCTTAAATGTAGGGAATACTTAAAACATGTAATGTACCAATGTGAAGAAAATGAAGTGTAGTGGTATTTCTGGTAAGTGTACTAAAAAAAAAAAAGATATATCCAGAAGCTTTGATCAAATGCCAGCTCTTACATCAGTCCTCTTTGTAATCTTTCTTGCTGATCTGTGACCTTGACCTTGTGTTTGTGTTTGTATGTCAAATCTATTTTAGGGATGGACAAACTAAGTTCAGTCTAATAGGATTTATACTCCAGCTTCACAGGGTATCTTAGTACAATATAAAAATTAAAATATTTGGGTCAGTTAAATTTTCAGTCATCTTCTAAGATTTTAGTGGGTTTGAAGACATTGATGTTGTTGTTCTTCTTGGGAGATGGTTCTTACAAAGACATCTTTAGCTCACCAGTAAACTCTTCTAAATTCAGCATGGACCTTCTGCCTGCAGGTGAGCTTTTCTCTTCAAGCATCTCACCAGTGGCTGTGCTTTTGTTTGGCATTGAGTGAGGTTCAGCAGTGAAAGTAGTCCCTGCTCTTTGTCCTGCCTCATGCGACTTGCAATCCCGTGTTCCCACAGGGAGAGCTGCAAAAACAGATGCTTGGCAGGATCTTTGGGATTTCTTTGGACTGTGACAAGGCCCTCAGTCTGGCTTGCCTTGTAGGAGCTTTGTGTCATGTGCACTCAGCAGATTCTTGAGCACAGCCCTTATTTTAAGTATGAGCAAATAGGGCAGCAGAGTTGGTTGGTGTAACACTGGCACTTGGGGCATAAGGGTTCATAAACTCTTAGCGAGGTTGTTGGTTTCACGGGCATTGTGAAATAGGGTCCCAAATTAGCTAATACTTATGTGCAAGTATGGAGTAATAGATTTATTTTTAACAGGTCTTTTATTTCTGGGATAATCTTGTTTTATGTACAAAATCACATTCTTTCTTCAAAAATCAGTCACACATCTATGTTACTTTGTTTTATACTTTTTAATTTGGCATAAGCATCTGTTTTAACTCTCTTGACAGTAATGGAACAAGCAATAATAATAAGTAGCTTTATTTTTTTGCTATTGCAATTGTTTTCTCCATGAAGAATTAAAAACTGATACAAAATGTTTCCACAAATTTTTGGTGGCATATTATCTTCTTAAAATGTATGGCACCATTATCAGCATAAATTTTGAGAAATTACTTAGAAGAGTATGTCCTTACAGTGAGGGACAGTTAAACACTTCTCCTTACCAGCTATCCATTGGTTTTGCTATGCCTTTGTGGCAGTAAATATTATTTTCCCTGGTTTTGAATTAAGTTGGTATTTTAATTGTTCTCATTTGACTCATGGCTAGAGGTGAGGTCCTGTTCTTTATGTGTGACGGTCAGATGATCGCCTCTGTATACATCTATATGACTTCAAGTCCTTTTAATATTTTACTTAGGGATTTATGTTGTGAATGTTTTTAGATTAACTCTGGCATCACGATAAGGACTCTTTGTCCTTTTGTCTTTACAGGATGTTATAAGCCTCTTCTCCCAAGGTTTCACTAAAGCTGGTTCTTACGTTTTATCTTTAATTTTGCCTGGTTTTATTGCTGTTTTGGAGAGAAAAAAAATAATAATTTTTTTATTTGAACTGAGCTAGTAGAGACCATCTTGCTAATGCAGATTTTTCCTTTCCCACTTAAATGTAGGTTTATGAGCCTTTCCTATGTCCACAACAACCTCTGTAAACATCCACAATAAGCTGAAATCTCCTATTACAACAGAAGCTGTAGTGTCCCCTCCATTCACTTAAAAAAAAAAAAAGAAAAACAAACCCAAACCACAAATCATCTGGGTCTCTAACATGGATTTATGGGGGTTTTACATATCGCTGAATGCTATGTGACTGTGATCCTGTATTTCACCTTGCCTGGAATTCCTGTGTTCAGTTAGCTGAAACCTATTCTGTTGAGAAGTCTACAAAGTGGCTTTCATTCATAACCATGAGATGCTTGGTCCCAAGTGAAACACAGCTATTACTGTCAATAAAATACTGTGCATTACTTTTTAGTCCTTTGTTGCATTCTGACATCTGAAACCCGTTCTTGGTTAAAATAACATAAAGTGACTTAACATATGCCAAACCATCTAACATAGTTATTCCAAGAAATACACTGCTTTAGTGCACTGCTGTCAGTAAATGCCTGTATCTTTAGATCCCTCCAACAAGCAGGAGGTCAGAGTTGTGTGGAAATGCATTATCTGCATGCATTGATCATAACTCAAAAGCATTGCCCAGGAGAGGACATTGATTTCTTCAGTGTATATTAATCACACTTCATTCCTGGGGAGTTGATGTAGAGTTAAATGCATAATCAGTGATTTGATTTTGTAGGTGTCAGAGGGAATAGAAATCTGTTTGACTTTCCTTTTAATTGCTTATTTATAGGCAAGTGGTTTACCAAACACTGGAAAGGTGCATCCTCTGTCCATTCTGTTGTATATTGTCCTCCTTTGTTCTGGAAACAAGTCTTTGTGTAGATTTTTGTATGTTTTTTGCTCTTGGTCTTTTGAATAAGAAGACTTAATTAACCAAAAGCGTTTCTGCTCACTGTATTTCTGAGCTTGGATCAACACCCTTTCCCACGTTAGTTGAGATTCAGTGATACGTACTATTTCTGGATCCCTGTCCTTAATGGATATGTGTGGTGGGAGTGTAACTTCTCTCTGCATTATCTTTTAGTTTTTGCCCTTTTTGTTTTCAGCAGCAGAAGACCATTGAGCAGTGACTAATGGGACAGGTTTAGGTGTCAAATACTTGCTTCCTTCACAGGTGGTGTTCTAAGTTGAATGTCTGTTCTTCCTCATTCCTTGCAATTAGCAAAGACTTGGCAGAGAGTGTGTTTCTAAGTTCATGCCTGGAGTGTTAGCAGACCATAATCAACAAGTGAACTCGAAGATGTCCTTTAGAGTGCCATTAGAGAACAAAATATAAATATTCCTCTGGCAGTATTTGTAGGAAGAAATATATGCATGTGAGTCTGGGTAAGGAATTGACTGAAATGTCTGTGAAACACCAGGTGAATAGTAAGTTATACGAACGGCATGGGGTAATCTGTGTCTAGGAGTGATTATTTCTGTGATGCTCTGCTCTTGTACTTGTTAGAATAAGAAATACTTCCTAAGGTGGGCTGAGCTATTGTTTGAAGTGTGTCTGAACTTTGCAGCAGGAGGTTTTGATGAGCAGACCACATTTGGATTAAGCTGTGTATGGTGCTTAAGTGTACTTGTAAACCTTGGAGAGCTGCTACTAAGGCTTTCACAAACTCAGCTTTAATGGCAGTTGTCCCCCATTTCCTCCTTCCCATGTACTTCATCTCTTTTGGGGGTTTCATTGGGTTTGGGATTATGTTGGATCAAGATTTTTTTTTATTTCTTAGGTAGTGTTTTGGTTGGTTGGTTTGACTTTTTGTTAGGGCCTTTTTTTTTCATTTTCAGTTTCTTTCCCACTCCTTACTGGTAGCTTTATGAAGTAAGATACAAAAGCACAAGGCACATGTAACTTAGGGAGAAATGTCTGCCTGTGGCCTTCTGCAAGCTGTGCACCACGATCTAGAAGATGTGACTGGGATGGGTTGAGCTCCAGCATCGGATGAGTCTCAATGTAGCCAACAGTGCTCAGAATTTGGGTTTTCCATAGGGCAAAGCTTTGCCCCAGAGTTTGAGGTGTTCTGAGTTGCATGTGTCCCCTGGCAGGCTGTGCAGCCTCGCCTCGCCACCTCCCCGAGCAGCTCTCTGCCTGGGTATGGAAATCTCCCTGACATTTCCACACCTCATTTCAGCACACGCTGGAAATGTCGTGTTCTCCCTTCATATATATTACGTACTATCCCAAAGCTCCTCGTTGTTGTCATGGGGTGGTATTCCATGGTCTGAGTGAGGCACAGAATCCCGGACTGGAGAATCCCATGTGAAATCTGAGGAGTGGAGGGACACTTGAGATGAGGTGACTGAATCCCCCTTTCCACACCCCAAATGGAATGTGTAGGAACAGCCTCCCCTTCCTTATGTGCCTCTGGCGCTACTATTAACAGCAAGAGTAATCAGCATTTACATTTTAGTGGTCTCTTAAAAGCTGGAGTAAATCTAAATAGTCTCTACCACGAGAACAGTTGGGGTTTTTTCTTCTCCTCTCAGTAGTTGGTTTGCTGACATTTCAGTCCAGTGGTTTGTCAGGTCTTAGAGGAAAAACTATGTCTTGTGCCTGCTGTGCTCTTGGTTGGTTCTGTGTTTCTGTTGATTTTGTGTGACTTAAAGACTTCTCAGTTACTCAGGATTTGTGCGCTTTTGTAAAACAATAGATTTTGCATCCTTTTGAACTGTTTCATCATCTGTTTTGGAATTGGTTTGCTCTAGTATTTTTCAAAATCCTATTGCTGAAACTGCTAAAATAATCAGAAGGTTTTGATCAGCCTGGTTCGGGTCTGATCCCTTCTACACACCCTGTCCCGCTGCTGCCCCATCCCCATAGTGAAGAAAACACCTCTTTCTGTTCTCTAAATTTAAAGTCAGCTCGAGGCTGGGTTTGGCAGCACACAGCTTAAAACACTGGGGAAAAGGCTTTTCCATTGCCATGCTCGTGCAGAATTTGGCCGTGAAGCCGTGGCTGTTCTAATCCTGCATTATCAAAGGGGGTGTTTGACAGAGGGAGCGGTGCTGCCGTGTGCTCCGTGCCAGCCTGGAGGGAACAGCCCCAGCTCAGGATGGGGAATGCCAGCTCTGGTGGGGTCAGAGTCTCGGGAGCCTCTTCAGAATTCCTGGCAGCAGCAGGAGCTCCTCCTGACTGAGCTGTCTGAAAGGGATCGGCTATCCTTCCCATGTTTAAAATGTCTTTTGGAGTCAGTCAGCAGGCCTGGGAGCAGTGAATCACGTGCCAAGCTCCTGGGAAGAAGCTTATTTTTGCTTTCTCAAACTGATACCCTACAGTTGTAGGAGAGGAGCCTGATTTATTTTACTTAAATGAATTAGTTGTAAAAAAAGGCTTCTGGATTCCCATGTTCTTTTGAGTGCAGCTGTGGGAGAATTCACCCACTTATTGCTGAGTTTTGCTCCCCCATCTGATAATTTCTGCCTTCCTTTCTTTTTCTTTTTTTTTTTTTTTTTTTTTTTTTTTCTTTTTTCAAATTACATTTGCAAAGGGAACCTTCAAAATGTCTTGGCTGCCTGAATCAAAACTGTGAAGAGGTCTCAGCTGCTCCATTCATCGGAACATATTTCTGACACAAATAAAGCGTGGATTTCGGAAAGCAAAGCACTTAAACACTTGATTCACTTAAAGCACGTGCTTAAGTGCCATTGAAGTACCTGCTCGTTTGTGCAGCTCTGTGCATTTGCTGCCGGGGTTGTTGATCAGGGCTGTTTTGCTGCTCAGAACCTTTGCAACAAGAGCCAACTGAAGAGTGAAGTGCTTTTACCAGCACTCTAAAAGCATCCTTCCTGCTGAAATCAAAGGTGTGCAAATTGAGCTTAATAACAAAATAATTCTGGGACAGCAAGTCTCATTACCCCCACTCATTCTTAGTTCACTGCAAGATTGTGCTGCAATTCCCAGTGCATCTAGGAATTTTTTTTTTTTTTGAGATCCTAATTTCACTGTGCTCTTCAACATTTCATTGCAGGCAGCCATAACGATGGGGAATCACTTAAGGTCCTGTGTTTTAGATATTTACTAGTGCTGGTACTGGAGCTACTGAGTAACATACAGCCTTTAATATATTTATGCTCAATTGTCTTTCTGAAGTTCCCATCTATTATTACTCCATCTGGGAAAACAGGGTACAGAGAAGTAAAACCAGAAGTCAGACAGCCTGTCTGCAGCACAGTGAGTAATTGGACCCCTGGATCCCAAGCTGCCACCGTAATCACTGTACTGCATTCCTCAAATCTGTAATAATTAAAATGACAGTCTGAGCCATTGGCTGATGTGGTGGGCTGGAGCCTTTACACTTGGGAATATGAGAATGGGAAGTCAGTGAAGCTAGTAAGAGGCTTTTTCTGGCTCTTCCGGTAGTAGCTAAGCATTAGAACACCAAATTTATTAAATAACTGAAGATTTTTATTTCACAGACCAATTTGATTTTTAGTTTTACAAATGCATGTTTTGATTCATCTCAACGTAAAAATGGAACATAAAATTGCTATAGGAGTTTAATAGTCATGAAAGAACTCTGAAATGTAGTTAATAAAAATGTTTTATCTGTGTGAACATATACTAATCTCAACCTCTATTAATCATTCTAATAATGTGCATGAGTTTGGGTAATGTGTCTTCTAATAAATGTTCATGTGGGCAATCTGCTAGGCATTGCCAGTTTCCTAAATGAATACCTTAATGGTTTCTGTAAGGTTTTTTTTCCTATGATCTTGAGTTGATACTGCAGAAGAAGACACCTTGATAATACCAAGTTTTTTGAATTACCTAATAGATTATGTAACCCTTGTACTCAAAAATGTTAGTCTAGTGTTGTTAATTTACTGTGAGTCTCTGTTCCATTTAGTAAAAGGATTTAACTGCAAACGCTAGTCTGGGATATTGGAAAGATGTCTTAGGAATGTGGTTTTGCTAGTTAAATTGTGAACTGTCTAGAATTTCTTAAATAGCAGGAAATATCTGTTGGGTGAACTAAAAGTCTGCTGTTTGTTTAGAGCATCAGTTAGGTTTGCAGTTGAGGTTTTCATTCATTCAAAGAATACGTTAAAAAACAAAAACAAATATTTAGGAGCAAAAAGCAATTGGTTCTGTTGCGCTTTAATGTATTAGAAGCTGTGTTCTCAGATTTCATTATCTTTTGTGGCAGTAATATATGGTAAGAAAAGGATCTTAAAGTTTGTTATTATTCATTTAAAATCTTTGTAGTGGATAAATATATTTGTAGTTTGCAAACAAAGAAAAACAACTGCAAAAGTGGAATTAATTTTCTGGACGTATGCAGTTCAGTGAGCATTTTAATATTCCCTTATTTTCCCTATACTGCCTACAGTTTAACCTTAGGCACATTTTAGAAGGCTGAAGAACTGATTTCTCATGGTGTGCTTCACTTGGCGAGTCTCACCAGGTTACAGCATTTGTGCTTTGGATGCTGCTGCTGCTTTATTTTTGTCTAGGTAAACATGGCTTAATGAGCTGTAATCGGTTGGTGCTCCTGGTGGTTCTGCACAACAGTCGGGTTGTTTATTGCTCATGGTACAGAAGTCTGGGAGAAGATAGTACAAGTGACAAAAAAAGAGTGTATTTAGAGTAGTTGTGTTCAGGAAAGCACATGAAATTACCAATTTATTTTGTCATAGTAATTAAATATAATATTTAGGTCTAGAGAGTCATAGATCTTAGCAGTTGCTTCAGCCTTTGCTAGGAAATAAGAAATTTGTTGCTGTATGACTTCTCCTTTCTCTCTCTTCTCCCTTTTCTTTTAACTTTCTTTTCTTTTTCCTTAGCACTGCTCTGGTAATTTCTTAAATATTTGATTTAAAGAAAAAATATTAACGTTTCAGTGGGTCCTGGGAAGTTCTTTTGTACAGTTTGTATGTATTTAGAAGGTAGCTGAATGGTTGCCTTAGTGTCCTGCTGAACATTAATTTCCAAAGCTGGTTTGGATTTGGCATGACTACACCTCAGATGGACATTGTCATGTGAGATTTTAACACTGTAATATGTTACAGCATTAAATCAAAAGAGGCTTTTTAAAAGGATTGCTGATGTCCTGTTCTAATGTGTTAAGTGCATTCCAGATTTCATTATCTTTAAAGAGGCTTCTTTGCAGCAACCCAATTTCATTAAATTTATCAGTATTTCCCTAGCACTGGGTAATTAAAATAAAATAAAAAAAGAAAAAGGTGGCAAAACACTTCTTAGAATAGTTACTGTATATAAACTGTACTGGCTACAAGTGTCATCTCCTGCAAGAGGCTTTTGGAGTGCCTGAGGGATTTGCATAAATGTGTTGTCTTTTTTGAATTACCCAAAGGTGTAGCGAGTAAAGTTGTACTGAGTATTGGCTTAATGGTGCATTTGTTTGGGACTATATCTTAAAGGTGTCCTGTAAGCCTTGCTTTTACCAGATAGTCAGAAATCCCAACAGAATTTCAATTTTATTGTCTTAAATGCAATACTTCTGGAAGCTGGAAAAATATATTCTCCAGATAAAGTGTGTTCCCAAATATTTGAGGAAATTAGTCTAATTATATTGCTGTTGCTGGATATTTGATGTTTTCATTGGAAATCTTTTTTTGTTGGGGTTTTTTTAAGGGATTTGTTATTTGTGATTTTTATTCTGGTTTTTTTGGGTTGAAACTCTGTAAAAGCCCACTCAGAGGTACAGAGGTTTTTGAAGGAACAGAAAGATGATCAATAATTTTCAGTTAGCTGAATCCACATTTAAGTTGTTTCATGTTTAAAGGAACACTGTGTCTTCCACAGGTAATTCTGTAAATGTTGGTTAATGTATTTCTGAGAGAAGTACTGAGACCTCAATAATAGCTAACAGCTTTGCATTTGATATTTAAATGCATGGATATACACATTTACACTACAATGTATTGCTGGTTAGATTTTTTGTTTGGGTTTGGTTTTGGCTTTTTTTTTTTTAAATAGCTCAATTTTTTAGAGTTTTTCTGGATGACTTAAAACCAAGTAAGGGAATGTTTGCCCAGGGAGATTAAGGATGGTTAACATTACAGCTATTTAGCAGTTCTTATTCTTTACATATTTAAGATCTGATTATTTTCTGACTTCTAGTTGCCTGTAGATTTTGAATTAAAAACTTGCCTCTGGGAAATCAATCATAAAATATTCATTCACTTTAAGGAGGCAAGGATTTCATCTGTGTACATCCCTTTTAAACTTGTAAATACAAATTTTCAATGGAGTTTTAGTCCATGAAAGGAAATTACAGAGCTCAATGTGCAGAAGGACACTTACCTTTGCTCATGTTGAATATTTATGCCAGTTTAGTACTGAGTGGGTGAAGGAGGATGCGTGTGTGGTGTAATGGTCTCATTATTGAGGTGACTGAAATGTTTGTGCTGCCATTGACCAGCCCTATAAGTGAAACTGAAGAGGTGCATCCAGCACAAGCACCATTGCTGTGCAGTTTAAAGCAGCTTTTTATTCCACACTGCCCCATCCAAGGAGGTATTTAGTAGAGATATTATACACTCTTGAAGAATAGCAAGACTTCAGGGAAGAACTGGTTTGGTTTGGTTTTGCCATCGTATGTTTCATGCACAGAAAGAACACAAAGGTGAAAATCCTCCAGGGAAAGGGAGGATTTTGATGCCAGGATTTATGTTGCATCAGGAGCATAAGCAACTTCTTCCCCACTCTTATCACATGGTCGTTCTAATAACTTGTGGTGTTTGAGTGTTGTAAGAGCAACAGATTTCACGCCTGTTGTTTTGGCGTACTGGATTTTGCATTGGTGCATAGTCCTGGGCAGCACTAACAACTTTGTTTCTACTTTCAGCAATATCATCCACCTGCCAAACAGAAATGTACTCATATATATGATGCTGTCTATTCTGTTATTTGAGAACTTCTGCAACGTGAAACTAAACATTGACTTTAGGCCTGCCTTTTCCTATTAGTTCAATTTAAGAGTGATAGGCTGTGTGTCCTGTGTATTCACATTTACAGAAGAAAAGTTTATGCAACTGTGAAGTAAAATTCAATGGATTTTTTTTTTAAACTCTGTTTAGAGTGAAATAAGATTTTCCTGTCAGGTTTGCTATTCCTTATTTTTAGCTGCAGAGTAGTTCAGTGAAGGCTTGTAGTAGCTGTGCTTATGATAAATAAGCTTAATTTTTTTGTAAAACTTCATCTCAGAATTGTTTTCATAACATTTTTTAAATTGGATACCGTGTATTTTGTCCTTTATTTGATTTTTAGTTTCTTCTGGAATGTGTGTGTTGTTTATGTATAATGAATCTCTGCCTAAGACAATGCTTGGGGGGTTGGGTTTGAATTTTTTTTTTAAGGAAAAAATGTCTTATGTCTTATATCTTAATCCTAAATATTTTCTTTCTGTTTTTTGTTTTGTGTTTCTGACTTAGGAATTTTATGTGCTTGGTGGAGATGGAAAAGGAAGAAAAGCAAGGTGGCTTCCTGAAGAAAGAAGGCAGCAAATATTTAATGGAACTTTTTTTCTGTGAAACCACGTTTTGAGTGCTCCTCCTAGACGTCGTCCACAGATATCTTAGATATCATCTGATTGCTATGATTGGAAACCTGGCTCATCAAACAGTGTACACTGGGAGAAGCCTGCCTAGGATAATACATTTATCTCTTGTTTCTGAAAGTCTCTAAGAAAACACTGTAGACATCTACCTGTTATTAACTCTGCATCTTGATTGAGCAAAACTAGTCTTTGAAGTGAACAGAAACAGAGCCTTTTTGGAAACTTTTATTGAACATGACTCATGGAGAAGAGCTTGGCTCTGAGATGCACCAGGATTCTGTTGTTCTAACTTACCTAGAGGGATTACTAATGCATCAAGCAGCAGGAGGCTCAGGTACTGCAGTTGACAAAAAGTCCACTGGGCATAGTGGAGAGGATCAAAACTTTAAGATTTCAGGAAATATATTTCCCAGCTGTCAGAGTAATGGTCCAGTTCTTAACACAAGTACGTATCGGGGATCTGGCATGCTGCACCTCAAAAAAGCAAGACTGTTGCAGTCTTCAGAAGACTGGAATGCAGCAAAGAGAAGGCGGTTGTCTGATTCCATTGTGGATTTAGATGGAAAAAAGGAAGCTTTGTTGGCTGGCATGGTTGAAAATGTGCCTAAAGGCAAACAGGATAGTACATTACTTGCCTCTTTGCTTCAGTCATTCAGCTCTAGGCTGCAGAGTGTTGCTCTGTCACAGCAGATTAGACAGAGTCTTAAGGAGCAAGGGTATTCTCTTAGCCATGATTCTTTACAAGTGGAGAAAGATTTAAGGTGCTATGGTGTTGCATCCAGCCACCTGAAGACTCTGCTGAAGAAGAGCAAAGCAAAAGATCAGAAGCTGGACAGCAGCCTGCCTGACATCACTAAGAACCTGCCCAAAGAGAGGTTTATAGAATCTCCTCATGCGGTGCAGAGCAGCCCTAAGGTGATGAACGAGCCCCTGTCGTGTGCTGCAAGATTACAAGCTGTTGCAAGCATGGTAGAGAAACGATCCAGTCCTGCTGCTTCGCCCAAGCCCAGCGTAGCGTGCAGCCAGCTGGCTTTGCTCCTTTCCAGCGAAGCCCACTTGCAGCAGTACTCCAGGGAACATGCTTTAAAAGCACAAAATGCCAATCAGATTGCAAGCGAGAGACTTGCAGCAATGGCCAGGCTACAAGAGAGTGCTCAGAAGGACATGGGCCCGTTCGGTTTGGCCAAAGGAATGACAAGCCATCTCAATGGTCAGGCAGGATCATCCCCCAAAACAGTCGCTAGCAAAGGCAATATGGCACCGTTCCAGAGTTCGGTGGGAATCGTGCACTCACCTCCCAAAACTGTGGGATACAAAAGTACTGTGGAAAGGAGTAACCTGAAAACCTCTCCCAGCAACAGTTTGCTCTTACATCTGCTGAAAAGCCAGAATACCACCAAGCACGTGACAGGGCGTGAGCAGAGTGAGAGAGCTAGCATTTTTGAAGACAGCAGCACACCAACAACTGTTGATGAGTATTCAGACAACAATCCCAGTTTTACAGAAGACAGCAGTGATGATGAAAGCTCCCATTCTAACTGTCTTCCTATAGACCTATCCTTTAAACAGAGGACAGATAAGCCAGATGCAGGTCCACCTGCATCACTGGATAACCTGACTCAGTCCTTGCTTCGTAACTGGGATCCAAAAGTTTCCTGTCCAGAGAACAAGGAAGAGAAAGACACTCCGAAAGCTTCTAAGCTGAATCCCCACCAGAAAGTAACACTGCTTCAGCTGTTACTTGGGCATAAGAGTGAAGAACAGGTAGACAAGAGTAATGATCCTCAGGGACCACACAGTACACCTGATGTGGCAAAATTCACTGTACAGACTGGGAAAAGGACTCCTGTTACTGACAGTCCCAGTGCCAACCGAATGACTCCGTTAAGCACTCCACCCTTGCTGGCTTCTACAAAAGCAGACTCTCCTATAAATCTCTCACACCAGTCGCTGGCTGTCAAGCGGAGCTCGCCACCCTATGCCTGCAGCATCCAGCCGGACAGACTGATGAATTCTGCATCTAAACACTTGATAGACCTGTCCAAAAGCAAAGAAATTCAAGGAGCTAAGCTGAGCAGGACCGATAGTCCCCAGAACCCCTCGGCATTCAGTGCCAGCAAGCTGCTGCAGAACCTGGCTCAGTGCGGCATGCAGAGTTCCATGTCGAGTGAGGAACAAAGAGCTAGCAAACAGCTGCTGGCAGGGAACATGGATAAACCTGTGGGCTTGATTGATAGATTGAACAGCCCTCTGCTTACGAATAAATTGAGTATGCATGAAGAAAATAACAAAATATTCAGTTGTCAGCCCGCACCCGCTGAACAAGGACTTCCAGGTTCGGAAATAGAAAATCTCCTTGAAAGGCGCACTGTCCTTCAGCTGCTTCTGGGAACTCCCAATAAAGGTAAAAGTGAAAAGAAAGAGAGGATGCTTTTAAGAGATGAAAGTTCTCAAGAACAGACAGACAAGGCTTTGAATGAGCAAATATTGACGGTGAAAATAAAAACTGAACCATCTGACGAATCAAATGTTCCTTATAATTCAAATGCACAACAAGTAAGAGAATGCAAGGGTAACAAATTCCAAGGGTTTGTTCATTCACTGCAGAGAAACACAGCTGCTTCTCCAGCATCTGAGGAGGTGAAATCTGAGCCTATTTCACCTCAAGATTTCTCTTTTTCCAAAAATGGCCTGCTAAGTAGGTTACTGAGACAGAATCAAGACAATTACCCTGCAGATGAGCTGGACAGGAGTCACCGAAACAACGAGCTGACACACCTTGAATCCAAGAGTCTTTGCACAGTACCGAAGAAGAGGAAGCTTCATGCTGAGCCTTTGGAAAGTCCATTAAAAAAGATGAAAAGTAATGTGTCTGATGCTGGAAACAATCACACTTCTCCTACCGAGGCACTGTACGGGCCTTTGCTTAACCAGCAAGAACTGAAATTCAGCAGAAGTGATGCTGAATTTAAATATGCTGTAAGTCATGGTTCAAATAGTGAAACTGAAAATAGGAGTTGGTCTAGAGATAGTAAAGGCTTTAATGTGTTGAAACAGCTGCTTCTCTCAGAAAACTGTGAGAGAGATCTGTCACAGCATAGGAATAACATACTAACAGAGGGCAAGAAAAAAGGAAACAAAACCAGTGCAACAATCAATAAACCTGAATTCACCATTTCTTCAGTAAGATCATTGGTGGGAAGCCCTGTGCAGCAGAACAATTGTGTAGATCACAGAACATTTCAGTATCCTGTAGCAGTAAAAAGTCCAGCCAGCTCCCCCTTCCCTGAACACGTGGGGAGTACGGTGTCCAGACTGGAGCCCGACCAGTTTAGCATGTGTTCCGTGCCCGGTGAGAAGGGCCCCATCAGATGGGTGATCACGGGCATGGACAAGAATGATTATGAGAAAGACTCTCCGAGACTGACCAAAACCAATCCAATATTGTACTACATGTTACAGAAAGGTGGCAGCTCTGTCAGCAGCCAGGAAGCACATGACAAAGAAATTTGGAACGAACCTTCATTTACCGAGAGTTCAACTCGTGTTACAATCAAAGAGGAGTTGACGTCTGACGCAGAGCTTAAAACTCCTTTTAGTAACTTAAGAAGCCCTTACAACAGCCATATGGGGAGTAACACCTCCCATCAGCATGGTGGTGTGAATGGAGAAGTGCATGGACTTCTGGAAAAAGTGCGAACAATCAAAAAAGAGCCAGAATAAACTGCAGCCTCCTCAGTGAGTTTACAATCAGCGGTTTTGAATNAAAAAAAAAAAAGAAAAATGAGTATGAACTTCACTGCTGTATAAATTGAGCATGATTTTAAAAAAAAAAGCATGGTCTAATTGAAACATTTTCATTTGATAAACTTTTTATTTTTCTGGTGATGTTATTTAAAATACATGTAGATAAAATTTGCTTTACAGTAGATTGTCACAAGGAAACTAGAAGGGTTGTAATTTGTAAAAGACGTTTCTGTATGTATCAGATTAAGTTATGAGTACTCTTTGATCAGAGTCTTATTTGGATCTGCAAGCTTTTGGTATAACATAAAGTGTAAGCGTACAGCCTAGGTGGTGGTAATGCTGCGTTTCCTCCCTCCCTGTAAAATAATCCTTATTTTTTTGAAGCCTGAGCATAGAGACAGTTTTCTTTTTTTTTTTTTTTTTGAATGTTTTAATATGTTTTGTGAAATTTTAAGAGTAACTTTTAAGAAGTGGAGCAGTCCGTCCAAGGTATTAGCTCGTCATATTGGAAAACCTGCGTCAGTGTTAATAATTGAAGTGCACTGAAATGTATTTTTTAGTGCTTCCAAAATTTATATTGTTATTTTTAAATCTTGTTTGTGGTCCTGCCAGAATAGTGGTGTAAAATCTATTTTTCTTCCTTGCCCTGCTCTCAACAAATGCCTTCCTCAGAATTCTTAGCCATAGTTATGAGTTACTAATTAGAATTAAGGGTTTTTTCTAGGTTTTTATAAAAAAGGCAGATTTTCATAGGCCGTGCAAGTACTGCATGAGTCCTTTTGTCGGCACATTCCTGTCACTTTCCTGCCTAAAAGGGGAAAGCCAAAATGCCTCTTGGAGTAGTGTGATTGAGAAGGCTTAGTACATGTATTCAGTGAGGAAAATGCTGGAAAGCTGAAAGCTTGTGAAGGGGATGAACAGAATTGTGTGTTCAGCACCATCCTGCTTCCCTGTGGAAGAATACCAACTGCACTAAAGCAGCACATCAGACTTCCACTCAAAGAAGGAATAGGATTTTAATGAAAAATGTGTTGGCCTCTTCCTACAACCAGGGAAAAGAATCTATAATCTGCCAATATTTATTACTCTCTGAACAGCTGATACATGGTTTAATGCACTGCCCTTTCCCTGCAGAAGATCTGGCTTTAGAATAATTTTCCAGGTAGCACTGAGGATAAAACTGTGGTTTTGTCATGTTCTGTAATGGATAGTGGGATATATCTGAGAAATCCTTCCCTGCCCTTTTCCTCAATCCCCACCTGTGCTGTGATTTGTAACATCTGGCAATATCAGCCTGAGATGGGAGGAACTGAAAATTGCAGTCAGAGCTGAGACATCTTAAAAGAATTGCTGGCTGGGGAAGAGTCGTGTGGCTCTGCTTTCCCGTTAGCACTGTCAGTGTTAACTCCATTTGCAGCCCTTATTTCTCTGGGGGCAGGAAGAGGACAAAATGCAGTTCCTCTAAATTATATGAATTATTGGCAAGCAGAAGTTTTGCTGAACTTTTTACTCACCTTAAAAAAAAAAGTTCTCTGTGGCTTCTTGATTTCACTGATAATCCTCTCTGCCATCAGCAAGCAGCTAAGTGGTTGGCTTATTCATTATTTCACAAATAATGAAAGCTGCACTCTGGTTTAATTTTGTCTGTTTTCTCCATCGCGAGCCAGTGACATGACAAAACTGCTCTTTCTGTCCATCCCATGTCTGCATAGCAGGTGTGAGTGACGGGGCATTTTGCTCTTTTCCGTCTGGTTTCGTTTCAGAGATCCTTTTCCCAGACTCCTGGCTTGCTGAGACAGAGCAAGCTGTTGTCCCCCTCTTGTCCCTGTCCCCAGCCCGAGATCAGTTCCTCCTCTTTCTAGTGCAGTTCCTGCTGAAAGGGACTACTTCTGTCTGACAGCTGGAAAATGCACCACTATTCTGTTTTGCCTCCCTCCGGGGGATACCTTCTTTTAGGGAACACAAATATTTGGCAGTATCTGGTATAAAGCATTCCCCCTGGTTTTTATGAGAAATAACAGAGCAATTTAAAGATATATTTTTATGTTACTTTGGTGAAGCATAATATATTAATGGGCTGTACAAAGAAGATTTATATTTTAAAACCTTCACACAAATCTAATATCATTTTAAATGTCATTGTCTGAAGTATAATATAAAAATAAAATTTTGTTTGTCTTTAATATTGCATTTATAAGTAGCCCAATGACAATTCAGATGTCTCATAGAATAATCATTAATGAGATAAAGTATATTTTGGATTGACAGTGGAACTGAATTCTTTTTATATGAGTCAACCCAGCAGAAATATTAAAAAGATGGTATTTGTTCTATCCATTAAATGTCTTTTAAAGTCTTAATTGATTATTTTTCTTGAAACAATGTGTATATAGGTAGGAAATATATACAATATAGAATAATAGATGGTCCCCAGACTAAATACAGGGCTATAATTTCCTTGAAGAGTTCCACAGAAAAATGCAGCGTGAGAGGATGTGGAATTATCTGGCTGAAAAAACTCCTCCAAAGCTAAGTTGAGATGAAGAGTGAGGAAGAGATTCTGACCCTAACAAAAAATAATACGGGAATCAAGCAATGCGCTGACCTTTGTATTTATTCTAGGGTAGTCTATTGTTATAATATATACTTTTGAACATTTAGTTTTGAAAGTTTTGTAAAGCAGTTAAGTTAAAATGTTAACAGTTTGACCAGTTAAGGATTTAGCTTTCTTTTTAGTTGATGTTAACAAAAGGGTATTGCCATTCTCACAGACGTCAGTAAACTCTAATATACAAGAATTTGAGTTTGGGACATGGTGTTCATGGAAGAATCTTATCTCTTGTAGACATTGCACTCTCAAACAGCAGGTAACAAGGCTGAGGCCCTTGAGAGAGGGCAGGACATGCCAAGGGAATGCTCAGTCAGCTGCTAAGAGGGCAGCTGTCTCCTCCTATATGGAATTCTCCAGTATCACTGGTGTTACCCCCCTCCCTAGGGAAGAGAGGTCTTCTTTGAATCTACCCCATCCACATTTACAGCATTGACACCTTAGGACCAAAGGCTCTTTAATTATTTTTTGTCTTGTAGCATGGGTGAGTAAAAAGGAGTTGCTATTTTTTTTCCTTGGGGACTTTTCCATCAGAGAAGAGGGGTGTGGGAGCTGGGTTTGTTGTCCCAGGAGGGACTGGTAGGGCTGGCCACGTTTTCCCAAGCAGCTCTAAGAGCCCTGATTTCCACCAGTCCCTGTAGATGAATTGCAAACCAAGGTCATCTCTTGAGTAGCCCTCGGTACTCTCAGCAACTCCTGTTTCCTCTAGGCCTTTAGACTACAGATTTGAAGCAAAATGGGGTCTTGGCAGATGTTGGCAGCAGCTGTACAGGCAGAGCAGTGCAGGATCAATGGGTGCTGGTGTGTGATCCCACCATCAAAGGAGCAGGGAGGGAGGGGAGAGCACATCCCAGTTAGAGCCAGCAGAGACTGCTGGGGGAGAGCTTTTTCTGACTCTCAGACCCGTGAGGAAGTGAGTTAGGGACTTGTGTCTATACCACACTAAGGGTGCAATTGCAGCCCCTTGGAACTCTAACCTGAATTAACTTTGGCCCCACTTAGCTGGGAAGGGCTGGGGCTGCAGCAGTTGCATTGTGGAGACCCCGGTGCCTTGCTCGAGGGGCGTCACCAGCGCCTGGCAGAGCGCCCAAACCCGCTGGATTTGGGGATTGACTCGGAATTGCCACGCAGATATGCCTTTTCTTTCCAGAGGGAAGTGTCTGGGACTCAGATATCCAGGTTTCTAGTGTCTCCTCTGCCAAAGCTTGAGGAAAAGATGGTGGGTAACGCTTGACCACAGAATCAAAAGTGGAGAGCTGGAGGGCTCCTCTACTGATACCACTTAGCTGGGCAGCTCAGTTTGAGAAGTTTATATGAGATCAAAAGGGAATTCAGCCATAACTTTTACTTTTCGTAGCCATTTACTCTTAGTGATGTTTTTAAATTTTTAATTTACAAATGTTTTTAAAAGAAAGGAGTGGTTTAAATTTTCCCTGTTAAATGTTGGTGAAAGTATTACAGCTCTCATTGACGTCAGTGACATGATATTACCAGTTTGTTCTCTGCCACATCTTACAGAGGAGTAAACTGGTAAGTATATATTATATATATTTATATATAATGTAAATATGTTGACTTGTTACGCCTATAATATGTTGAAATTGGTTTTTAAAAGGTGATGTAAATAGTGATTTCCTTAATGAAAAATACATATTTTGTATTGTTCTAATGCAAAGGAAAAAAAACCTTTTAATCTTTTTTGTTATGTATATTCCATGTATAAGTGTAAATATGATCACATAGGTTTAAAAACTTTTGCATGTATGTATACAGTTGCAAGTCTGGAAGAATGTATAGAAAAATTCTTTTATTTAAAGTTGTGATTAACTGCTGCATGAAAAGTGCATGGGGGACCCTGTGCATCTGTGCGTTGGCAAAAAAAAAAAAAAAAGTCTTAACAAGTCGGGGCAGTTCAAAACACAACGGTATT
>VXBC01005318.1:211194-230858 GCA_013399945.1 Ploceus nigricollis | reverse complement strand
ACCACAGAATCAAAAGTGGAGAGCTGGAGGGCTCCTCTACTGATACCACTTAGCTGGGCAGCTCAGTTTGAGAAGTTTATATGAGATCAAAAGGGAATTCAGCCATAACTTTTACTTTTCGTAGCCATTTACTCTTAGTGATGTTTTTAAATTTTTAATTTACAAATGTTTTTAAAAGAAAGAAATGAGTGGTTTAAATTTTCCCTGTTAAATGTTGGTGAAAGTATTACAGCTCTCATTGACGTCAGTGACATGATATTACCAGTTTGTTCTCTGCCACATCTTACAGAGGAGTAAACTGGTAAGNTCTTAACAAGTCAGGTCAGTTCAAAACACAACAGTATTCCACTTCTGGACATGACTTCTGCTGTGGTATTTTAGCTTTGTGAAAGAATGTGCTTCAATTCAAAAGGGTCTGGAAAAAAAAATGCAAACCTACTTTTAAAACATGAAGTGCTCATACAACTATAATAAGTCATGCAAGTTCAGGACTCCATTTTGCGTAATTGAAATATTGTACCTGGACTATTCCATCCCTGTAAAACAAAGGAGTTATTGATTTTCATTGCCATACATAAGAATTTGGGATTTTACCACAACCAGTTTTATTGTGATGTGTCTTCAGTAATTTAACTGGTCTCATTTTTTTTATTAGAAATTAATTTCCTCATGTGATGTCACAAAACTGTACATACTGCAGTGTGAAGTTTTTTTAAATCTTTCAGTGTTTACTTCCTGCAGAAGATTTGAATAAATGAGAAAAATGCATTGTCTTGATGGTTTTTAAATCTGCTTTATTTCATGTGTACTTTGCATTATTGGAGTGTTAGTGGGCTCTTTGCGTCAGTGCTGTTAATGCAAATTTCTGACAAGAAAAGTACCTCAAGGAACTTAGGCACACACAGCCTTCAGCAAGGCTACTGACTGGAAGCTGAGTGTTGTGGAGCTGGAAATGAAGCAATCTAAATCAGATTAGCAGCTTTACTTCACAAAGTTCTGTATTATGTTTTATTTAAATACTCTTCTGCTTATTAACTTGAAATCAGTGACCATAAACTGGAAACTCTAAGTGGGAATTCTCATGTGAAAATAATTTTGAATGTTAAAACATTGTTCAGGTCCCTTGTGCAGGGCAGAAAGATCTGTTTTCCCACTAAAATCTACTTTGGTTCATATCACAAAGAAGACTTCTCAGTTTCTACATGTTTGCTTAAGAACATAAATAGAATAATGAGTGAACACAGTTTGCCCATGAAGCCCACACAAATGTTTAACAGTGCACTTCCATCATATTTTGGAGTTAAGTCAGCTTATGACATTTATGCAAATGATGGATTGCGGCATTAGTGCAAGTGCTGTTTCTCCAGAAAAATCTTTATTCCAGGGTATCCAGACTGTGTCTGGAGCTGTACAGTTGCAAGCAATCACATAGGATAGGTCATGACTGTCTTGGGTAACACTAACAGCTATTTTCTTGAATCATCCTATGCTTCCTGCTCTCAGCAGTAGTGTGCCTGAGGTTCTTTGGAAGTGTTCTGGAAAGCAGAAAATACAATACATAAAGGTAATTTAAAACAGTAATTCTGAGTTCATAGCCCTCAGCTAGGGCTTCCTGAACTGTATAACTGAGCATTTTAATTGTTCAGTATCCCAAATGGAACAGCATGGGGATGCTGGCTCACTTTGGACGCATTACCTTGCAGTATGGATGTAATGCCACCAGTGATGCTCAGCTGTGCTTCAGAGGGAAAGGACCCCGACCCAGCTTCTGCACAGACTCTTCTCTCTGTAAGTAGGCTTGATGTCAGGGATCAATGGCTGAGCCAAAATGCAGCCACCTGAAAAAACAATATTGCTAAGGAGCCAATCTCATCTTCTAATGGCAGTGCAGCTTGGAAATAATTTCTTGAAATACATGGTTTCATCACTGCTGTGTTTCTTTCAGTTTTGAGTCTGCCCACCAGGCAAAGCCAACACTCTGCCTCTGTTTCTTCAGTGGTGATGCCCTAGGACAGTTCCATGGAGCACCTGAATATCTCCAGCTTTTCTGTTATTACTTGGTGGGGACTTCAGGCTCTTGTAAATTCACTATATTTATTCAGTTGTGCTGTAACACCAAGTAAAACTTGCATAGTGTTTACCAGAGCAAGCAGGGCAGTAGAGCTGAGGGTATGTGTGCTGAACAGCCTGTGGGGTGATGAGGATGTGGAATGGGTGTGATATCCCAAGAACCATTCCCCTCTGAGTGAATGTTAACTGCATTTGCTTGGTGATTCAGAATGAACTCACTCAAAAGTGCTTCACACTGCCAGTGAACTCCTCACAGACAGACCTGCAGTCTCATGGAATCTTCTTGGTCCCCAGCTTGTTCCTCACAGAATGAAAATTGCATGGGGTGTTGATGGGTCTTTTCCACGAAACAGCTGCTGGATGAAGGAGTTTTCATTTCTGCTTCAGAGATTTCCAAATCTGGGGGGTCGGATGGTGAAGGCAGAGGATAGCAATTGTGTTCATGGGACTTGGCACCTCAGTCTCCTCTGCTCCTGAGTGAAATGAGCTGTAGCATTGTGGGTGTCAAGGACAGGTGTGGACTCTGATAGATCATTTGTAGGGCTGTGCATTGTGGAAGCCTTCATAAGAGTAGAGAAGCTTACTGCAGTTGTACAGACATGTCTTTAAATAAGAAAAGTAAAGCAAATTATTCTTCACTGACCGTAAACTTGCCAAGAAAAATGTGTGTTTGAAACTAAAGAATAAAATGACAATGTTTTGCTGTATGGCACAGCTTGGCACATTAGGGCTGTGGAATACACCCATGGGAATGTCTGTAGGGACTTGATATGAGCCAAGAGCAGAGGCTAGGATATGCAGGCAGTAATTGCTGATAATATTTTTATTTCTTTTTGATTGTCAGAGTGACTCAAAGGGAGCATGGCATGAACTTGGAGCATAAAAATCCTCTCTGCTGGTAGCTATCAATGCTGCTAATGAAGGAGCATATGCTGATCCAAGCTCACAGCAGCCCACTTTGATTTGGCTTTCTAAGGAATGCTCATTCTTAATGAATAAAGAGATTTTTCACTATTTCCAGACTACTTTTCTGTTTAAATTACTCAGAACTTAGCTGAGTGCAAAACAAACATAATTGACTTGTGAATATGCCAGTTAGATAAACCTGATGCCTGCTTCCACAATTAAAGTCAGTGTGTGCCTTCAGTGCATTGTGGTGTGCATCACTGGGGAGAGATGGAGAGAGAGCTTTCCTCATCCACAGTACAGATGATCTGGATTCTGTTCATCCAGTCCAGTTTGGGAAGGTGGTGAAAATTTCCCGCTAAACAGGAGGCAAAGTGAGCTACTCTCTAAGTTAGTGGGGGCTCTCTGGCCCCAGTCCTTACTGAAGCTGCTGCTGACTTTGAGAGTCATACCCTTTTGTGGGCTCAAGTTCCTTCGAGAATTTCAGTGCAGAGCTCAAAGGTTACTTCTGCAGATGAGTCCTGGGTAGCCACTGAGACAGAGACATGGAGTGTGTTGTTACCTCTCTACATTTGCCTGTCTGCACCTCTGTGACTCTAGCAAAATGTTACAGCTTTTCAAGTTCTGCCTGACTAGATTCCATGCCTAAATTTCATCACAGGTACTGAGAGAGAATAAGTGATGAAATTCAAGGATGATTTGGAGTTGGATGCCCTGGTGTTCAGTCTCTTGTATGCTATGATTTGGGAAATGCTTTGCTAGGGTTTCTGTGGAAGAGGGAAGTTCCTCCAGTAGCTGATGTAATTGCACATTTCTTTTTTTCCCTGAATTCTTGTTTTACTCTGAAAGAATCCTTTTGTTTGGTGTTGGGTTTTTTTCAAGAAGCCTCATTGATGCTCACCAGCCTCACAAATGGCTCAGTGATTCACCTTTGGACAGCCAAGGGAGCCTGTGTCCCTTCAAGATGTATGCTGTCCCCACATGAGTGTATCAGTGTGCCTGTCCTCTGTGTGTGTGGTAGAGGACCAGTGACTGGGGGCTCTTAGCTTTTGTGCCACAGTTATATAAAATGGAGAAGGAAGAAAGAGAGTGAAGGGGAATCTTAAGGTGGCAAGCTACAAGATGTTATTCCCAGGTGCCTTTTACTTTCAAATCCCACTTCATTTTCTGCTATTTAATGTGGCCATAATGAAAAAAATCCTCATTAGCATTTGTAGCAAGAATTAGATCCATAAAACAGAAATCTTGTGTAGCTATTCATGTCATAGTTGTAGACTCATAGAATGGCTTGGGTTGGGAAGGAGCTTAAAGATAATTTCATTCCAACCCCCCTGCCATGGGCATGAACACCTGCTAGACCAGGTTGTTCAGAGCACCATCCAACCTGGCCTTGAACTCTTCCAAGGATGGGGCAGCCCCAACTTCCCTGGGCAACCTGTTCCAGTATCTCAGCACCCTCACAGCAAAAAATTTCTTCCACATATCAAATCTAAATCTACCTTCCTTCAGCTTAAAGCCATTCCCTCTGTCTTATAAGTACATGCCCTTGTGAAAAGTCCCTCTCCAGCTCTCTTGAAGCCCCTTTAGGCACTGGAAGGTGCTCTAAGGTCTTCCCATAATCTTCTCTGGACTGAACAGCCCCAGCTTCCTCACAGCAGAGCTGCTCCATCCCTCGATCACCTTGGTGCCTCCTCTGGCCTGGCTCCAGCAGGTCCCTGTCCTTCCTGTGCTGGGAGCCCAGAGCTGGATGCAGCCCTGCAGGTGGGGTCTCAGCAGAGCGGGGCAGAGGGGCAGAATCCCCTCCCTGCCCTGCTGCCCACGGGGCTCTGGATGCAGCCCAGCACACGTTTGGCTGAGTGTACAGAGATCAGTACTACCACTGGATCATGGACTATTACTGATGCAGGTTTGCTTGCTTCCTAGTCCAAAATCTAAGGAAGCTTTACATTTCATTGTGAACAAGTACCAGGAGCTGGTTGGTCAGCATGTAAATATGTTTAAAATCGGAAAAGAACGGTTTAGGTAATCCTTGCATACAGTGATGTCTGTCTCTTGTGTAAGGAACTGTTAACTCTCATGCCATTTCCCCCCTTTCTCTTACCTATTATTTTGAGTCCTTTCATCTCATCTTTAAACTACACAGGAGCCCAGTCATCACCCATGAAGGGCAGAGGAGACAAAAGAAGTATATATTTTTAGACAACTCCTTTGAAATAAGTGTTTGCCTAAGGTACTGCGTTATGCATTGGCTGTATTGAATGCTGTGTCTTGGTCTCTCCTCTGAAAGTATTCACCCAAGGCATTGCATAGTGCCTGCACACTGAGAAGGGAGGTGATGACATCTAACAGCAGCTACCCCCAGCACCCCCTTTATTTTAGAATGCTGCTTACTGTGGCAGAAAAAAGCAAAGTGTATGTCACAAAGCTTTTTTTTCCCAAAAAAAAAAAAATTGCTTTTGAAAATGGCACAGAATGAAAACTGCAGGTTCAAGGTCAGAAAAGGAAAATGAGAGGGGATTTTTTTTTTTTTTTAAAGTGTCCTTCTCAGCATGGTCTAGCTGTCAGCCTGTTGCCTGCTCCCATTCTGTCCCACCACCTGTTTTCCAGAGGGAAGGCACTATGGTGGTGCACAGTGGTTGTTTCCCAGGGGGGCAAATTTTACCATTTGCATGAGATCTGACTCAGAGAGCTGGTGGCAGCTGCTCCCAACACGGACAAAACCGTGGCAGCTCCTGATAGAAGAAGAAAAGGCTCTGAAATCCCCTGCTGAAAATGTTCACAGCCCAAAGAATCATCCTGTATTTTTGCATGGCATAGATTTGCAGTTATTAATTTAAAAGGGGAAGGAATAATTGTCTAGAAACTGACAGCAACTATCGTATTGAATACGATATTTAAAACTTAAAAGGTCTGGGGATAAAGCTAGTTGCATAAGAAAAAACCCAAATTTTTATGTATTCAATATTTTCAACCGATTTTTTCATTGTCTTCAAACATCTGCCTAGCACTTGAAAACTTAGTTCTCTTTAGTCAGAAAGGTACTATTCCAGTTTTCCCGCCACCTTTATCTCTTTTTTTTTTTACCTTTTTTGTTGTGCTTCCACTAGAACAATGCAGCTTGCTATCACTTGTTTGATTTCAAATTATGCCTGTAACACTGTACAATGCTGCTGCAAAATGTCTCCTGACAGTCCCAGGAAGCTCCTGCTTGGAACAGAAGTCTCCTCTGACCCAAGCTAACTGCTGTGCCTCGCTCCTAGGGTGCCTGGAGCAGTAAATGGTAATGTTGGTCATATGTGATTCTGAGCACTGTATAAATTTCTGCCTCGTTCAGTTTTTCTATCTCCCACTTCAGATCAAGGGGATGTGGAGATTTTTGGCAGCACATCATGGGCTGCAGAAGCAGCAGCTGGTTTCCAGTCATCTTCTGTGTTCCTGTTAGCCTACATTAATGGTGCAGCTGTGCCAGTGTCACCCTTTGAGCCTGTGCCCAGTTGGCCTAAAGCAAACACGGTTCCACAGGAGCCGACGGTGCTGTCCCTTTTGATGTGGAACGTGGCTGCCTGTGGCATGGAGTGCTATGCCTTGCAGGGAAGTAGAGAGTTCAGCAGAGGAGATCAAGTTCTTGACAGCTATGGAAACATCTGTAGAGCAGGGCACAGCTTCTTGTTTTTTGCAGTTTCACTCCGGATGCTCAGAGTTGACTCTCCTCTGTTCAATCCAAGTATTGTTCTAGAGTGGGAACCAGGAGGGGAAGGGTCAGATGGATTGGAATAGCATTTGTGGGGCAAAATTCAGTTCCTGGAGTGAGGACCAAATCTGAGGGTGATGAAGCACAGAAACCTCTGTTCAGAAATGCCTTAAGGCCAGGACAGCTGCAGCACTACATTGGTCAAAGGAGTGCTTAGAGAGATACTCTTTTTGATCTGATACACAAATTCCTGAGACCTGACAGGGATTAAAAGAGGTACTATAAAAGGGGCAATGTAATGGAGCCCTGCTGGCCACAGGAGCTACTGCTGCTCAGTGGGGTTGGGGATACACAGTGGCCAGCTGGGCAGGTGGTCCATCCCAAGTCTGGAGGGAAGGATGGCTGGGTTGAGTTCACTGGAAAGGACCTCAGGAGGGGTGCTGTGGTACCAGGATGCCTTGCTTCAGCATCTGAGCAAACAAAGGCAGGTTATAAAGGCAAAATGGTAAAACTCCTGTGGCAGTAGGAATTCTGTTTGCTGTATTTTCTTTTCCCACAGCAGAAGTTCCAGCTGCTATCTCATCTCTGCTTACCTGGGCTCTGCAGCAGTTGCTGCAGTTTTCCTGCCATGAGCAAGGGTGACTCCTTCCACAGCATCTATGTGAAACAGATCTGTGTTGTTTGCAGGGGTTATCTGTAACTGGTTGTATTTCCTACCACAATCCTCACAGAGAGGAGAATAGGGATGATCTGCAAATTATTACTGAGGAACCCCAGATTTGCATTGCAGTTGACTCTGGAGTTTGATGAAATTTCAGGTGAGGCTTATACTGACATACTATATGTCAGGATTTCTCTGCAAAATAGGTGAAAAAAAGAGTTCTTGTTTTAGAGAGACTTCAGTGCTAGTGGAGTATCAGCTGCACATATATGTGACATAGACAAGAGAGTATAATTTGCAGTATTTCAAGTTTGGGTGTGTAAAAATGCATGGAATGTGGGTTAGCCTTTGAATTTAGAGCACCTGAATGTGAGAACTCCTATCAGATGGCAACATCCCTGGCAGTGATGGGACTGCTATGATGTGGTCAGAAACATCTTGGCAAGTGACAGATCACAGAGTAGACAGTGAACTCCATAACTCTGATGCAGCTCCCTGTCTGCATTGGTTGTTTAAACCACACTCTCCAACCCTGCCCCTGCTTGGGTTATCTCACCTGAGACCTTTGAGTAAAACTAGGTTAAAATGTACTTGCAAGAGAGACATTTTGGAAATGTAACTCACTTGCAGTGCCTTAAATGAGCAAATTTAAAAGCCAATGTGAGTGAAGAAAATGAAAGAAAGGTTTCTGAAGCCAGTGAGTAACCAAAGCAGAAACGGGACACTGGCTGTAATTTGTGCCAGAAACCTGTGAAAGCTGACCCCAGGCTTGCAATCGTAGAGCAGGTCTAACCCCTAATAGGCTTGGACAAGTAAATAAGACCTTGCAGCAGTGAAAGTTCCTTATTGTGACTGTGCTTGTGGGAGCCAGTGTTTTTCTTAGCCAGGCTCCACCTCACTGTGTTCTCCTCAAGATAAAGCTCTTTCACTTAGGCTTAGTTCCAGTATTCAAGATTTCTGTGTATTTTTAGCATGTTGTTTGTTTATCATCTGCCATATATTTCTTATAGCAACAGCAGGGCAAGTTAAACATGGGGTTTCGTGTCTAAAATAGCTTTTCTTGGAGAACACAAACAGTGATTTTATACTCTCTGGTTAGGTTTTTTTTGGGGAGGGAAGGGGAACTTTTATAAAAAATAAGTGTAGAATAAAATAAAAGAATAAAAAAGTGGAAAATCTTTGAAGTTGACACTCTATAGGTAAATGAAGCTGGTTAGATTTATGTGCAAAGTAAGGAATTCTGGTGCAGAGGGTTACTTTAGCATTTATTTCTGTGGAGAGAAATGTCAATGAGCATGAATGTGTACGTACACACACAGAAGATGGGTACAATGACTCATGCAGACAAAAGAAAAATTAAGAAAGCTGACAATGCAAGGGCTGGTATTTAAAGCAGGAGGGGTGTGTAGTGAGCATTCTTGTAGAGTAGCTATTATTTATTAAGTAGGGGCAGAGTGAGTTGAGCTATACAAAAATATAATGAGACATGCTTCAAGGAATTTGCAGCCTATTACAAACTCAGAAAAAACCACTGCGGGCACATAAAGTACATTAAGTGCTGGTACAAGTTAGCAGTAGTGAAGGAATCTGGCTGAGGTCATTGTTGAAAAGCATTGTGAAAGGAATGAGTCTGGAGGAGGAGGAGAGGAGAAAGTCATCTGAGGTGAAATTCTTTGGAAGACTTAAGTGGACCTGACACCAACTCCTCTGCGTGGGGTGAATTTTATCCTTGATGCTGGAGAAAGATGACTTCCCACTTGGAGAGGCAGCTGGGGGAAGGAGGAGAAAAGTGAGGCAGATTGGACTGGAAGGAAAGGGTTTATGGTAGGAATTGAAGGAGCTTTTGAAGATCAAGAGGGGAAGATAAGGAAAGGGGAAATAATTTGGATGTATGGAACTACAAAATGACAACTGACCTTGATTTGGAGCTAGTCAAGGAACACTGGTTGCAGATGGTACTGAGATGGTTTTTGAGATCTGAGTCAATCCAGAGCATTCAATACCATAGGAAATGTAGAAAAATTGTAAATAAAATGAGAGTAGATGAGGGGAAAGCTTTATTTAATTAATTCCTTATCTGAGCATTGGTTATCCTTATTTCAGGAGTGTGTTGTTTCTTAATTTAAAACAAGAATGATTCTCTATGGCCTGTGTCATGGAAGTGATCAGAAAACAGAAGGGAACCTATTGCTGTGGGGTTGTCCAGTGATACCTCAAAAAAAAAATCTATGAACCCAGTAAATATGAGGGAAGAAAAGGGAAGATCAAAGGTGGGATGAAAAAGAAGTTGTTTATTAAATTGCTAAGAGGAAAAAGTAAGTGTCATCTGGATTTGAAAAATGAGTAGTAGTGGGGTAAAAGCAGGAAAAGCTATGTGGAGGGAGCTGACTCCGAGTGCCCAGGTGCCTCCCTTTGTTTATACTTAGTTGGTTTTAACTTAGAGAGAAGTATGTCCTGGTGTGGGGGTGGTCCCCACACAGAACCCAAGGCTAAGCTTTGCTTAGTTAAAGGTTAGTGCTGACAATACCATCTTATCACAGCAAGCCGAAAAAGAATGCAATGGGACTTCCTAGCAGTGAGTTTTAGGGAATCTTCCTGGTTTCTGGTTGCAAGGGACAAGAAAATAACAAATTGTGGCTAGTATAGCATGGCTCTTGGGCAGGTTTGAAACCAGCCGTGGTTTTAAACAGTCTGATGAAGGAGAAGACCTTACCCACTCTATAAACTGTAAAATAGTCTCCTTCCACCTTCTCTTTTTTCGTGTTATTACTGTGTACTCACTGGGGCTGCACACTCACAGGGGAGCCAAGTTCCAGGCAGCAGATGATCCTGGCTGCTCTCTAAGCAAATTAGGGAGAGAAGAGGCTGACAGTCTTTCTTCCAAGATCATAAATTTCAGGGAGGAATTCTTTATCCTTTTCAAAAATTATGCAAGAACATCTTCTGACCCTGGACCTGTTAAGCTGTGAATGCCCAGGCTTAACTTTTGCACTGTGAGAACAGAGCAGCCCTGTTGCTTTTGGGTGTGATCTTTGGCTCTCCTGTGGCGTAACTTAATGAGTGTGGTAACACCTCACCTCTGCAGCCTGACCTTGCTTACCTTTTGTGTGGGGGACACTGAGGCTTGGACTGAAAAACAGTGCATTTAGTTACAAATATAGGTGTAGTTGCTGTTTCTCAGATACCTGAATATGCACTTGGGAGCAGGGAGGGAGAGTTTGCCATTATCTTCAGTTTCTGCATTCCCCAACTCCTCAATTCAGAGCAAGGTTCTGGAATTTATAGCCTCCTACATTTATTTCATAACAGTGCAGATGCTTCTAAGTTAGTGAATTCAACCATCCTGACAAGATATTTGCTTTTTCCAGCTGTCTCTTCCAGGGATGCTCAGAGACCCTGTGGCCCTACTCGAAAAAATATCTGATGTTGAGAGTCTCTAAAGATAATTCATGTACCATGATCAAATACTGGATGAAAGAAATATTTTTTAAAATATTTATTTGTATACCAGATGACCTTTCACCTGTTTAGCATGGTAGTTAGTGTGAATATACCTTCTGTGTGTCTCCTCAGCAAAATCTGGTTTAGAACATTCCACACAGATCTGGAAAGAGAAACCTGCAGTTTGGGGAAAAAGATGTATCTGTGGACTGCTGCCCCTGCCAGTTTTCAGGAGTTTATTACTCTTAGGGGAAAGCTTAATAGTCTGTTAATTGAGAAGACAGAAGATCTTTTACACTTGGCTGCACGCTATTATTAGGAGCATAGCAATAAAGGGAACAAACCTTAGCCCACATATTCAAGTAAAAATTTGCAAAATAAGTTTAACAAGATAGTGATGAATTATCCACGCTACAATGTGTAGCAGAGCACAAAAGGGCTAATAGCAATAAAAGCATTGATTACTGAGAGGGATTCTGCTCATTTTTATTTTTTCCATTGACAAGGCACTTGTTTCTGGTGCTTCTGACTTAATCCATAGGTTGTAGAATTGCAACTCCATAATGTCATGGCAAGGTGGAGTCCAGCCTAGCTTGCAAAAAATTACTAATTTTTCCAAAATCTCACTACTTTTTAAACTTTGGATCCAGACAACTAGATCAGAGAGAACACTGAGTTCCTGGGAGGTGCAGAACAGTTTGTTCTGAGGTTTTGCTTGCTTTGTATGCAGGCGAAACTGCTGCTTTTCAGAGGGTGGTCTGATGGTGCTGTGATTCACACGTAGTAGCAGTGGTGCCATGACAACTTCCAGCTCAGCCGTGCCTGTGAATTTCATCTCCAGTGCCAGCCCCATCTTTTATAATTCCCATGGTGGCTTTCTTGGTGGCTTGTTTGGGTTTTTTTATAATGGTACAGTGTCACTCTGAACTGTTCCTACGATTTTAATGCAAGTTGTTATTGTCCCAGCTTAAACAAAGAAAAGAACACAACATTAAATTTGTGAACACTTCTGGGGCTTATGTTTTTATATCAAAGTAAATTATGGCTCTGTAAACAAGAAATGATTTGATAAACTCTGCTGTGATTGATCCTTATCTACTTAAAAGAAGTCCAGCATGTGGCCTTGCTGCCGGTATGGAGTCCATGAAATTTTGATCTCAGGCATTCTTGTGATTAGCTCCTGGTTCTTGCATGTGGCTTTGCCAGGACAGGGCCTGAGCCTGTGTCTCTGTTCCAGGGAAACCAGAGGTCTCTTGCAACTGTGGGCTTTTGAATCTGCGTGTCTAAATCCAGTGTATTCCCAATGAATCTGCATCATTTACCACGTGAGAGAAGATCTTTTTTAAGCCAAGTTAGGAGCACCTGCACTGGGGTACATAGAGAGCATGCAAGCTTTGTGAAGGAGGAGTAATAGATCTTTTTATGCTTTGTTTTAATCAGACCATCATCTGTTTTTGTAGACAAACAATTTTTTCCCAGAAGACAATGATCTGGTGGAAGGCACAGCACCATGGTCTGTCTCTAGAGCGTGTAGCTGTCCAGCCCCATGCCTCATGTAGCCCTTTTGGGAAACCAGGTGTCTGCAGGAGCAGTGGGCAAGCATTCATAGCATGGATATTTTCAAACCTTTATGGTTTGCTGGAAAAGCTTCTCTTTATGTCCCTATTAAAAAAAAAAAAAAAGAAAGAAATTTTAAAAAAAGAGGACTTCTGTGCAGCAAGGGTTTGCACCTGGCATGGTATAACAGCTACATTGTAGGGAACAAGGATTTTACCACGAGGGGGATTTTAAGTGAACTCATTAACTCCTACTGCAAGCACACGGGTGTAGCTTGAAGCAGAGGAGCAGGCTCTGTTGCTGTACCATGTTTAAAATGACCATCAGGTTGTGGGTTGTGGGTCAGGATGACTCCTTGCTGGTGCTAAATTTCCAATATTTTCTTCTGCAAAGTTGTTTGTTTAAAAATACATATAACCAGGGCTGTTGGAGTGTGTGTCAGGGCCCTGGCACCACAGCAGGCTGTCACTGTCCCTTGCCTCCCTCATGTCAGAGCTGGTGCTGGTCCCGAGCCACCTCTGCTCCCTGTGGAGATGGGACAGGACTGGCCATGAGGCCCTGCCATGCCCTGCTGTAGTGGCCCTGTGCCATGATGGGAGTAGGAAAAATAATGGCTGTTGTGCACTCAGATGAGGCAATTTCCTTGTTCAGGAGGAGCATAGGGGAGGGGCCCAGGCAGGGCATTTGATGGTGGCATCTAAGAGCCATATATATTCCAAACATCTGGAAAATATATGGAATTTCCTTGCAAGATGTGCACTATCCACTGACATACCTTTGTAAATTCAAAAACGGAGTGGGGGGGGGGACAACCCCAAGCTGAAGAAGAGGACCTTTCCAAACATTTCAAATACATTTTTAAAAAGCAGATCTACTGTGTCTCCTGGTGAGTTCTGACTAGCCTGAAGTCTCCTCATACAAATTGTGTTAGCTCTGCCAAGAGCTGAGATTATTTTGGGCCTGCCTGGATCATGTCAAAGCCGTTTGCACCCTCTTACCCCGGCGCCAACGCACCGATGGCTGCTCTGGCTGGGACATGCCACTGCCCTGACCCAGTCAGGCATGATGCACTCACTAAAACCAAACAGGTGCTGGGTGTGGGCACTTCCTCCTGTCCTGGGAGAACAGAAGGACTGTGCCATGTCACAGGAGAGGGCTCTGGGAGCCAGGACTCTCAGGGGCACTTGGGCGTTGCTCAGAAAGGAGGAGATGGGGCGTGAGGAGAGCGCTTCTGCTGATGGCAGCTCTCCTCCGCCAATGACTCAATAAAATCTGGCAGCCAGCTGGATCTCCACCAACACAGTGTCTTGAGGTGTTGCTAGGACAAAGTAAAAATACTGTGACTGGTGTGGCATCTACACTGTGCCACATCTACGAGCTACTCAGAGTCAAGGTAGTCTAAGGAAATGTGAACCTGCTGGAGCTGTCGTGGGGAAATTTGGAGTAAGATGCTAGCACAATACAGGAGAGAGTGCATAAGGTGATGCTGGCTTCCAGCTAAGGGTTCCACAGCCCCTTCAGCAAGGTAAGCCATGTGTGGAGCACAGCCAGTCATCAGTGTCACCCTCTGGAGGGGAACCTCAGCCACTCCACAAACCAAGCGCGTGGCAGAGACCGAAGCACACCCAGCGAAGGGAGCGGAGGTTTCTGAACGTCTGAAACTGCTGTTCTTTTTTCACCCTGGTGAAGCTGGAGTCTGCACGAATGCGCCTGCAGAGAAGCATGGAAATTCCTCGCGAGGAAAACTTGTGATAACAGTTGGCGTGCGCTGCAGAGCAGAGACGCCGACAGACGGCTCCTGGGAAGCGAATGGGAGCGCCACACGGGAACAGCAGCATCTGCCCACCAGGAACCGAGATCTGGGGCCATGTTTTCCAACAAGTGACACAAACTGACACAGTTTGGGCACACAGCTGCCTCTGTGAATGGGGAGCCTTCAAAGATGCTCATCTCTCTCCTGCAATTTGACAGCCCAGTCGCGTGTGACTCCTGGTGGCTGATCTTTCCTCAAACACTTGGTTTCCATCCCTGCAAATGGACTTGGTGCTCTGATAGCCTGCCAGCTGTTTGGTTTTAAGGCAACAAGCACGTTGCAAGTATTATATTTTTTTACATGTGCTCGTTTCAATATGTGCAGATGTGAAAGTACTTAACTGCATAATGCCCCAGATGTCTGAAGGCCTCTTGGGGATGAGAGCACGCACTGGTGATATTCTAGACTGGAACAGTGTTTTTTGTGTGCATTAGGAATGACTACAATTAGCAATGAAAATTTAGGGCAGGAAACCACCTACCCAGAGAAGACATCAACTGCAGACAGAGCCATGCACAATAATTCTGAAAACAGAAATATTTGACATCCAGATAAAATGAAGATAAGTCTGAAACTCAGCCACTCAAAAACCAAGTTAAAGTAGGTCAGTGAGTTTAGACCCAGCATTGCAGTTTGAACAACTCACAGAAAGTATCTGCATATTTTTCAAAACATAGGCACTGCCTAAAGCCATTGCTTTGCAGCAGATCCAGAAGCTGACTGAACATCCAAAAGCCTAATCCAAGACCTTCCAATGCTGCAATAACATTGAAAATGAGACTAAATCATCATCCTTTTTTAAGAAGTGTTCAGTCAGGGGAAAAAATTTAAAAGGGTTAAGCTTCAGCTGACACATGCCCTACTTCTCATGTGAGCTTACTAGGAACAGCGGCAGGAATACATCTCTGTGAGAGCAAGCCAAGCATGAAGCTTGGTTTTGGCCTTGGAGTCATACTGTTATGGCCCATCTTGGGTTTGTGTGGGGCCACAATACTTCTTCCAGCTCAGTCCTGCCCACCAGCTGCTTCCTTCAAGGGCAGGGCTACCACAGACCTGACCTTTGACAAGGCTGATTCACTGTTGGGGTGTGGAGAAGAAAAGGCAGCAAGTGTTGAGTGTCCCCTGGGCAGTGTTGCTTGGCTCCAGGGTGATAATGGCTCTCTCAGCAGGGCACCCAGAAACGCAGCAGGATGGGACAATCCCATCAGAAACAACTGCACTGGTCACCTTTAGGAAAATGTGCAGCAGGAGTCCTGCTTCCTCACCCAGGTCCAATGCTAGTAATAAAAATAGTTAATGTTAATTTATTACTGGGGAAGAGCAGCAGCATTGGCCAGTTATTGGGGCTGGCACATGACTTCTCACTTTTTGTGTCGGTATTTCCTCTCTCCTGGAAACACAGAAGCTCCTGGTTCTGGCATGCCATTTCTCTGCAGGTTTTCAACACATAATATGAGATTTCATTTAAAAAAACCTAATAATAATAATAAAAAATAAAAAAGACAGAAAAATCGCCCCAGCCAGAGTAAAGTAACATCGAGCGACTGGCTGGAATCCTTAATCTCTCTTGATAGCACGGGAAAGCTTGTACAGACTTTCACAGTGAATGACTCAGGTTGGTGTTTAAATTTATTTGAGAAGAAATCACCCTAAAAATATAAGTGAAGACTGATGCAGTTTTCTAGGTTAGGTCTGCCTTATTTAGTGAGCCTCATTACATGTTCAATGACATAAAACCAGGTGGCAGTTGACACACTAAACCAGTCTAAACAGGTCACAGTCTGCTCCAATGTCAATCATTTGCCTGGGGTCAGGAAGTAAAAGTAGGCCATGACTTCATTTCTAAAAGCATCAGATTCGGTTTTGTTCCTTGTTAGTTTTGCTCAGCTCCTGTGCTGAAGTGCAGTGGTCACATCCATCCTGGGGAAGTAGCTGAACCTGGGGCTGCGTCTTCACAGGAACCTACTGCACGGGTTTGCTGCTGCTCCCCACTGGGCAGTGTCCACCCCTGCCTTTTCTGGCTGCTGAGGGGGTGGTTCTTTGTTATCCCTCTTGCCTTGAGCAAAAATCATTGCAAATTTCACAGTGCAGCTCTATCACACAGCTCGTTCTATGTGTGCCAAAGGTACACAGATTCATGAAACACAGTCACTGGGATAAAAGTCTTGGCTAATAGGCTGGCATCAAGATCTTTCCTTTGGTTCACATCAGCTGATTGATACCTCTGGTGTCTCTCTTTTCAGTTAGCAGAGTAATTACAATAACATACCTTTTTGCTAAACTAGAGTTTCTGAAAATACATTGTGTACAGCAGCAAGGAAAAGCTGGTGCTGTGGAAAACAACAGCTTTTGTAAAACTGCATTTTCTGTGGAAAAAAGGCACAGACTTATTTCAATGGGCAATAGTTAATAGTGCAATCCTACCAGATCATTCCTTGCTTTCCTATCTCTAAGTAGTAGCTCCATAGGAAAAAAAATAATATTCTTCGAAGTAGGAAAAACCAAAATACAACATTTTACTTTCTTTTCACCTCCAATTCAGCTGTAAGGCCAGGAATTAGAGGGCAGGGTCTTCAGTGCCATGTTGAAGTGCAGAGAGAGCAGTGGCAGGTCAGCAGAGATTCAGCCCCAGAGTTCTGCACTGGGGACATGCCCCAGTCTGAGTTTCCTTTAGTGTGCAGCACCACTCACACTGTGAGATATTTCAACATGGCAGTGCTGCTTTTGCCAGGTGTTTTGGAGGCTTTAGTAATAAAAACATAGCAACTGCTGAATCGAGTGAAAATTCATCACAATCCTTTTAGATAAGATGCTGTAGGACCCTTGACACAAGTCTTTCAGTGATAAATTTCTATTGTGTATTAAATAAAATTACTTAGAATCATATTCCAATTTTTAATTTCAGGCAGCTGTGTGGATCATCAACATTCCTAAAGGATCTGAGGTAAATTCAATTACTGAGAAATGTTTCACCTGATATAGGAAAGTTGAGTGGTGTGCATTACATTATTAGATGTTTGTTTATTGATTTCTGAGGGGCTATCCTATTATAGTTTTTTAATCCTTCTAAAGACTGCCTCAGGTTTTTGAGAAGCACTTTGGGTCTGAACAGCCACGCTAAAGAAGCGATTTATTTGGCCTTAGTAGAAGAAAAAAAAATCAGCATTTTAAAATTTGTCACCAGTTGGAAGCTGAGATTTAAATTTGAGAAGAGTCAAATCTGGATTAAGTATTTTAGATGCACTTCTCAATAGAAAAGTGTGAACAAGCAGAAAAATTCTGAGACAGGTCATGGGTAGAAAAGAAAATATTGCTGTGCGAATATTAAGAGAGAAATGTGCTGGAAACTAAGAGGGAAACTTTCTGAACTCTGGTACTTACTGAAGCATAAACTGGACTTTAGTGGTATCTTCCATTAATTGTTGCCTGTACCATAATTCTGTGTGGACCAGTAATTTTGGTATAATATAATGCCACTTGTCTTAGCCACTCACATGGTCTCTTTTCTTGTGGCTGGTTCAAAGTACAACTTTACATACCAGACAAAAATTAATTCTCCAGTTCCATATGTCTGAATACAAACTTGAGACTGAGTCAGAAGCAGTTAAAAGTAAAATTCAAGTCCTGAGATCTCAGAAAGAAACTTGTGCTTCACAGATTCATAAATGCATTCTAGTTTTGCCAAGTAATATAGTTCTAGTGCTTGTCATTAGGTGGCAAAATAAATATGTGATCTGTTTTGTTTGGTTTTGGTTTCATTATGGTTTATTTATTTGTTTGGGGTTTTTAAGAGTACTTTTTAGACTTGTTTGTGAACCTCCAAAGCAGGCTAAAGTTGGTTGTGGGAATATTTGGTGGAGACTGCAGACTAAAGTGAGATTGTTTTCCCAGTGTAAATGTTGATTACTCATTTTTCTTGTTTTCCTTCCTAGGAACTCTCTCCAAGGTTATGTATTTTAGGATCAGAAGTGTAATTGTATCCTCAGAGCATATCAGTTCAGTTTATGTAGGGAGCATCATGGCATGTGTCATATGAATTCACTGGTCAAATGCTCTCTAATGCTGGTCTGCTTTAGTTCAGATTATCAGTAGTTTGCAAGTATAAGACCATGGTCTTTGTTGTCATTCAATAGATATCTAAACCAGAGATCACCAAACCTTTTTCTTAGTTATCCTTCTGTGGATCACATAGACTTCTTAGCAGCAGAAACAAAAAGTAATCAAATTTGTTGAGTTTGTTGTTTTGGAGAAATTAGTAGTGCTGTGTTTTAAGTTACAGAACAACTGGAAAATAACTAGTCCTATTCTATTTACAGGAGCAGATTTTCTAGGATAAAACTGAGAACTCAGCCTTGTAACCACAGCTTAGCATCTAACATTGAGAAATCAGGATAAATTCTAATAAGGTCTTTAATAAAACTGAAGGTGTATATTAAGAGAATGTCACAGCTTCTGGAAGTATTATTGGCTTAGAATAATACAACTAAAGTATAAGGAGGAAAGATGTTCTACTGAAAAATCTATTTTTAGCTTCAAAGAAACTTAAATTGAAGAGGTAGAAAACATTAGGTCACTGATGGCATTCTCCAGTGCCCTTAGAATTCAACAGGAAGTTCTGGACTGAATGCAATCAACTACAGCAAATGTGAAAGCTTGGTATGAAAATGCCCCCATAAACAAAGAGATATGATGTCTGATGGTTGTGCATGCCAGAAAATTACTTTCTGTGGGGATTTTGAAAAATATTACTTTTTCCAAAAATAGATGTAAAAATTATTGCATACTATGTTTTATACCTATTTTTCAGGGTCCAGGCTTTTAATTGCATCCCAGTTATTCAGTTAAGAGTGAGGAATTCTAATGTGGTCACACATTTTTCTAAAATCTGTTAGTTCTTCACATAACTGAAAAAAATACCTAAGTTGAAATTACCTTTATGTATTCAGGCAGTCTCCTGAAATGCATTGCCATTGTGGGCAAGTTCCTGTAAGTGTTATTGAACCAGGTTATTCTTTATTTCACTTCAAATTGTGTTAGGATTTCATTTCTAGAACTGGTTCAAACCTACATATTTTGATGTATCTAGTAGTGAAATCTCCAGTTAAGCAGAGGGGCTGAAATAACCAATATTTACATTGACAGAGGAATGCAGGAAAGTTTCCTTCTTGTAATATTGGCTGTAGTGAGTTTTATTAACCTTTTATTTCCCTTTTGTAGCCAGGTGACATTGCTTATTCACTGCCAATCTAAATTAAACAACAGCTGGTTGGCTCCCACATTATTCTGTACGAGGATTTCAAAACTAATCCTGGTGTATCACTTCCCATATGTTTCACGCTGAATTTTAAGCAGAGGAATGTCTGCCTCAGACTAGATACTTCCAGTCACACCTTCCCAGTACAGAAAGTCCTGGTTAATAATTTAATCACAAATATACTTCTTCTAGATCTCTACAAGCATTGGCATTTGCTGTTGTTCTTCCCAATTCCTTAGACAAAAAAAAAAAATCCCAAAACCAAACCAAA
>VXBC01005318.1:118706-211155 GCA_013399945.1 Ploceus nigricollis | reverse complement strand
AAAGGGTGTTGGGGGCAAAAAACATGTTTGCCCTTATTTAAAAAAAATTCTGTCAGAAGACCATAGTAAAATAGTTGTGTGTATACTAGGGGAAAATGCATTTTGTCTTTTTTTTTTCCTTAAAAAATGACATTTTTAGTGTTTACAGGTCACTCTTGCCCTGATTAGCCATGTATCTTAGTGAACTCATTGAGCATACACAGTAAGAACTCATTTATCAAGATTACAGGTGAAAGCTTAGAAAATGGAGAATTTTAATAGAGTCAGCAGCAAAAGGCCAGAAGTGTCTTTGTGCTCCCCAGGCAGTGGGATGGTGAGCCATGCTGTACAGGTGAGAGGGGCAAATACCTCTTCCCTGTTTGCTGTGCAGTGTGAACACACTCGAATCTGCTCCTAAACCCACAGCTTCAGGTTCTTCTGTTTCAGCAGAATATGCATTTTAGCTGTGGCTAATATTTTCTCATTCTGTCTCATGGTTTTTGTGGGCTTTCAAGGCTATTCAGCATGAGAGAAAGTAAATTATGAAGCTTTTCCTGGAAGGGTGTTCCTTTTTCCCAGGGTTGCCTATGTCAAGTAGCAGATTAATTTGAAGAGGCAGTGGAGCCATAGTGGGTAATTTGCACAATCATGAGTGAACACCTTGATTGTTTCTTGTTCTTCTGATGAATCATTAAATTATTTAGGTTGGAAAGGACTTTGAGGATCACCTGGTTCCAAGCCCTTGCCAAGGGCAGGGACACCATTCACTGTCCCAGGTTGCTCAGAGCCCCATCCAAGCTGGCCTTGGACACTGCCAGGGATGGGGCAGCCACAGCTCCTCTGGCCAGCCTGTGCCAGGGCCTCACCACCCTCACAGGCAACAATTTATCCATAATATTAAATCTAAATCCGTCCTCCTTCAGTTTGAAGCCATTGTCCCTGTCCTGTCACCACAAGTTTTGTAAAAAGCCCCTCTCATCTCTCCTATGGGCTCCCTTCAGCCCTGGGAGGTGCCTTAAGGTCTCCCCAAAGCCTTGTTTTTATCAGGCTGAGCAATCTGGACTCTCTCAGCCTTTCCTCACAGGAGGGAGGCTCCAGGTGCTGCCAGGGCTGGGACTGTGCAGCCCAGCTGAAGAGAAGGTTCAGGGGGATGTTGTCAATGTATTTAAATATCTGGAACAAGGTACAGAGACAACAGCATCAGGTTCTTTTCAGTGATGCCCAGTACCAGGCCAAGAAGCAGTGTGCACAAACTGAAGTACAGGAGGTTCCCCTTCAACAGAGTAGAAGCTTTTTTATTGTGAGGGTGACATAGCAGTGGCACAGGTTGCCCATTGAAGCTGTGCAATCCTCATTCTTGGAGATATTAAAAATTCTTCTGGACACAATGCTGGCGAGTCTGCTCTAGATAGACTTACTGTTTACAGCCCTTTTATGGTTAAATTTTGGAAATTTGGCGTTGTTTTCCCACAAGAGGTCCCATACAATAAAAATAAGATAAATATAGCTTTTTCTTTTTTTTTTTTCATTTCTAGAATGGACTTTTCTGATCTTAATTTTTCTCAGCTATTAAATTAAAAGTATTACAGTTGGTTTATCTCTCGGTCTGTGAGATTTCAGAAATGAAGATCATTCAGCTGCAGGTCTGTTACATCAGCAGAGACAATGGCAGTACAATAGTGTCTCCTCTCAGGCTGTAACATGATTCCTGAGCTTGATCTATAACTCACTGAAGATAAATGGAGAATGCCTACTGAGTTTACTCAGACCTGAATGGGAATCTGAATTAAATTCAATGCACAGAGAAAGATAACATGTCTTCTTTCTTTTTTCTTTTTTTTTTATTTTTTTTCATCTGCACAATTTGAAATTCATCTAACAGCTTTGCCCACTGCGTAAAAGTCACTTTTCATTCACCAGCTTTTAGGTGCATAGCCTTAAAAAGAACATGGTTTATTTTATCATCACTGGTTAAATTACTTAGCTTATGATGCTTCTGAATGTGAATGTAGAGAGTCTAGTTGTTAACTTTCTCACAGTATTTAACAAAAATTTTGCATGTATTCCACGTGTCAGAGACACCTAGACTGAATGGTTTTTTTTTTTTACCTGAGTAACTTCTGAGTAATTTGCAAGAAGTGATAAACACTGAAGTTAGGATCTGTAAAATACCATGGCATAAAACAGCCAAGCTCCTCATTATGAAGAATATCAGCCCTATATTTTTGATACACATCTAAGTTCTGTAATGGTTTCAGTCTACATTTGAAAATGCCTAGAAGACTTTATCAGCACCTTATCTGTTTCAGTGCATCCTAGGTTTTGCTTAAATATGTCTGCCTCTGTTGATACTCTGCCTAAAGGCCAATAGAGTAGTTTTTCATTTGGAACAAGTTCTAAAATTTAAATCAGGAAAAGACCTCTTCTGCATTTTCTGTCAACTTTAGAAAAAGTCTATAGAAGAAATGATATAACCTAGATTCACAGTTACAAAAAGATTAATAGTAATGTTTTGTATTCAAGAGGACAAGGGAGATTGGTGTTATATAATATTTCAAAGCTGCTGAACAAAGCAACTTGATAATGGAGGTAATGTGAAGTGAAATATCCAAGATTTAAAGAAACAGATGGAATGGTGCCGTTAAAGTCACCAGGAAGGCTGCATCTCTGGAGACAGCCTTAGAAAGGAACTAGGCCATCAAACTGAAGCTCTCAGCTTCATCTTTAATAGATAAGAAGCTCGTTTTGCAAAGATCAGTGTAGCACAGTTAAATTTGGTCTCTGGTAATTATAGTGGCTGAAGTTCCCTCTGTTAGGGATCTCTTCCATGCTTTCTCCTATTTATGCTTGTGCTGCCCTGCCCTTCTGCCTTTATCTTTCCACTCTCCAAAACAACACCTGAGTTGACTGGTTAGGTATGGTGCCCAAGAAAGCCCAATAAGGGGCATTATGGTCATATTTAATATCTAGAACAATAACAGCTAAGGTGCATGGAGGAACTATCAAGAGCAACCTCAGTTTTGCAAAGGTTTTTTTAAACTGTTTCTCCAAACAGCTTTTGATAATTTACACGTAGCTTATGGGATCTGGGTTTTTAAGCCTAGTGTGGTCAGGAAGCACTGATGAGGTATTGGGACCCACCTACAGTACTGAAAACTCTGCAGGTCCTTAAAAAAGAGGGACTAGGTATCATAACACTTACTGAGCCCAGAAGAACATAAAACAGAGAATGTAGAAGAATTACAAGGGAAGATCAGTGCAAAAGTGAAATACTGAAAATCAAAGATAGAAAATATGTGGGAAAAAATCCCCAGAGAAGGAACAGGCATACTGCTTCTGTTGCTGCCTTTTCCAATAAAAAAGAGTAATAACCATTTTTTACTTGATTTCCACCTGACAAGATGACAAAAGAGCACTTGGAATGACTGTGACAAGAGCCTATGTGCCCCAAACCCTTACTAATTCATGTATTGATTTTTTTTAGAAAAAAAAAGTCTAGACTTTCATATGTCTGGTAAATGTAAATCAGTGACTTAAATCAGCAGCTGCTTACTCTTATATGCATACAGAGATGTGATAGTCTTAACTAGAGGGATTTGCAGCCTTATTACTTTTTATCTCTTTCGGAAAAGTTTAAATTGGGTGTTGAAACTGCAGTGAACCTTATTAAATACCTTCCCTATCCCCATTGGTTGCCTTAAGTGCACAGTAGTTCTTTTGTGTTGCTGCAAGAGGGATGAAAGATTTAGAAGCTCAAACCTGTCCAAAAGGCAGCAGGCACATGCAGATCTGGAGAGGGTGCTTTCTCATTTGTAACAACGCCAAGGCTTTATTGTGATGCCTTGGAAGCATCTCTAGGTATTGATTCTGAAAAAGGCTGGCATGGGTTCAGCCCCAGTGAAAGCAACAGAGTCAGCTTATCCAGCTTGCTTTTGAGGACTCCAGCCATCTATCAAGTAAGCAGGTTTTGCATATCTGGATGAATAATTCCTGTACAGCAAACTGTACAGCAATGCTTAGCTTAATCCCATAGCTGCTAATCTAATAGATATTTCACAGTGAGCACTTTTTTTTTTTTTCCTCCTTCAAAATGGATGTTCAGTGACTTCTTGCTTTGGGATTCAGGTTCTAACTTTAAACAGCTGATTTTTATTGCCAGAGAGGCTGTCAGCCCGTTCATTGTCAGCCACATGCCCCCTCCCATTGCGCCTGTGGATCTTTTCCCTTCTCTGGCTCACGCTGCGTAACCTCCTTTCCCTCCTACGTCACAGGCACTGCAATCCTTTTCCTTTTCTGTTCCATGCCCTGCAATAATCTCCTGCTAACGCACCAGCTCTCACTAAGAGAATAAGCCCTGCCACCCCCAAGCTCCTCAATAATACCACATGATGGGAGATTACATGCTTAAAATATAGTTCAGTCTTAGCGTTTTCTTGCTCATTCTTATTCAAGCCCTTCCTTGTGAGTTGTGACATGTCCCAAATCCCTGCCTCAGGCCTATAACCCCTTGGCCTGTTTTTTAGGATGATCTGACTCCATACTGGACTTCCCACAAGTCAGGTTGCTGGGAAGCACATGCCTCCTGGTGTGCCCTCATCTGCCACGGGTGGCACATTACCACGTCCCTTAGCTAAGATACAGCCTTCAAAACAAGGCTGTGCCTTGGTGCAGCACTTAGAGCCCCCCAAAATTGCAAAACAATAAGCAAAACAAGTTGCATTTTGCAGTCCTCCAGTCCTAAAATGCAGCTGGTTATTCACCTTCTTGTTTACCTGTTTATCTGTGTGTCCATGTTTATCTAGCTGGGAAACTCACAGCTTTCAGTAAATATGGGAAGCATAAATCTTTGCCTAATGTTTCTGGAAATACAGCAAGCAGGTTGATATATGTGATTGTCTTAGTATACACTGAGAATGAGGTCCCTGAACAGTAAGTTCATGTGCATGTACTGGGGTAGATAGGTGCTGTCTTATGAATTCTTTTATTACTGAAACTATTTCAGAAATTTGATAAAATGCTTCTTCTGGCAAGCAGATACTTTAGGTTGCAGAATTGTGTAGTGAGGCTTTGAGTCATCATGCAGTCAGAGATCCATAAAACACTATTTTTTTCTTCTGCAAAGAATCTCTTTGTTTGTTTGGTTGGGGTTTTTTTGTTGTTGTTGGTTTTTGTTTGTTTTTTTGGTAGGTCTTGTTTTGATTGGTTGGTTGGTTTTGTTCTTTTTTAACTGAAATAAAGTTATATAATAAAAGCAAAGTTATGCAGGATGCCTGAATCCACTATGTGCTGTCCTACACAACTTTGAGAGGGATGTTTTGCTCTGTGATATGCTAGCTGTAAAATGAGAGTATTAGTTCTTGCCTTCTTTAGTAAGTCTATTTGAGGCAAGATAAATGTGAAGGGATAATTATACATTATTACTATGACAACAATGTTCTTTTTAATGGATGTTTTCATGCAAGACTTCCTAAAAATCTTATTGTTATTCCACTGAATCATTCATTAGCCTTTTCTCTGTTAAAATATGGGGGTCTTTTCATTTTTTTACAAGACAGTATGATTTTGCTCAGATAACTGTCTTTCTGCTGGGGACTTTCCACCACTGCTGAACTGAAGGGGAGAGAATAGATTTCTTTCTGAGCATGCTTTTCTTGGCAGGCTCAGGTGGATACAATCTGGAATAACAGAGAAGAGTCTTAGGGTGGAATTAATTTTCTTTTTATTTGGCTATCTAAAAATTTGCTGTCCAGTCAAAGTTAATTGTACAGCTAAATTAATTCTAGTGAGTATTGAAGTCAGCTGTCAGTCTTCCTCATAGTCTGGTTATGCTTTTTGAGTCTATTATAGAAACACTTTCAGTGATCCAACATAATGTGTGTTTTTCACATATGAAAAGAATGAGTTTTCTTTCTATTGCAGTGTTGTGATTTTTAATTTTTTTTAACCTGAGTGTACGAGTTTCTGTATTTAAAAAGCATAAGTGGTTTTAGAGGTAGTAGAAATAATTCATCACAAGTAGTAATGTAAGGGAGGACTAGAGCATGGAATTCTTTCTTCTTGTAATTTCATTTTGTTGGAACCAAAAGTATGACTAGCCAAGAGACAATTATTCCTGCCCCACTTCATAGCTACAAAGAAGTGAAAATTCAGTGGCATTTATTCACAGACCTGGAGAGAATACTAGGTAGTTTTGTTTGGATGGATTTTCTGAGATGTAAAAGCTTTTAGCTGGATTTTGCTCTAAGTTTGAGCTGTGGTGAGTTAATTTTAGGGTCATCAGGTAGCAAAAGGTGAAAAAGTGAGGTCTGTTCTGTTTGTTGGGGTCTCTAGACTAGAACAGGGTACAATTTAGGACCAGGGTTAAGTTCTAATGTCGTAAGGCAAAAGCTGGACTGTGATCTCTATGCAGTGCTGGGTTTTATTACCCTGAGTGGGACTATATGTGAAATACCATGGCTTGTTTAAGCCTGGCTGACTCCTTTGAAGCATTAATAGAACACCGACCGTGCTTCTTTCAGGGTGCCACCTGAGCTTGCACTTGAATTTTATGGACTGTTGGGTGCAGAAGCTTGATCATCCACTCTGACAGCTGTATAGAAACTCCACAGGTCCAACATAATTTCTTCCTCATTTTAGATGGCAAAATATGTGGCACAGAAAAGGGCTGCATGGTTGAATGAATCATAACCATAAGAAGTCTCTAAGTGGGATCTATTTTTCCTGACTCCTACTCCATGGCCACGTCTTCCCTTACTCCACTGTCATGCTGTCATAATGTGCTATGTAGGCTTTGTTATTGAGACAATGCTATTATAAAAGAAATCCAATTAGAAAATGGAAATCCTCCACTTTAACCCTGTTAGAAATTCATATGAAAGGTAGTGAGAGGCACTGTAACGCCTATACCGTAAGTTTTTAAAAATACTTTTTATTCCTGGATTTGTTGAGAAATGCTATTAAGTAGATTTGAGATGAACAAGAGAAAAAGGGAGAAATTATCAATATAATTTTAGGCCAGTCAGTTCTTAAGACCTTGATTTGCTGAAAGACATCTGTAATGTTACTTGAAGTCTCAGTTTTTAAACTAGATATTTAAGATTTTCGATTTAAAATGAGCCTGAGGCTGTGCTTAGCCAGGGGCTGCGAACACCACCATGCATGTTTAAGATGCTGCTGCCCACTGCACCCAAGCTGAATCAGAGAGCAGAGCTACCTCAGAAGGGCTATGAATTCTCCCAAATTGCCTGAGTATAAAGCTAGCTGGATTGGCTTAAACTGCTGTTAAAAGCAGCTAAGGCATTAGATAATCGTGCTTATGTTACTGTGATGCAAGTCATGGGAGACAGTTTATGAGACAGCTGAAATACATTTTAAGCAAATCAACCAAAGCAATAAAAATAGTCATTAAACTTCTTACCAAGTATGCAGAGTTATACCAAAGGCTTCAAAAATTCTCAGAATTATTTTTGTGCTGAAGTGCTGAAATACTCAATCAGGATTGGCAGGAACAGTAAACTACTGCTGGATTGCTATGGAACTTATACAAACATGTATGTGGCATCTAGATTAATACCAAATAAGTCCTTCAGTATTAATGCTACCAGGATGAACACCAAAGTTATTAATAAAGTTTAGACCAACTCTGAGACAGTGCCAGCAAAAAAGACAGTTCAGTACAAAAAGATGATTTTCAATATGAAAAAAATCTGTGTCAGATTAAAATTCATATTAGAAAGAATAGAAGGATATGACTAAAACTGAAAGACCCTGACTGTTCTCTTAAAGATGCTGCAGCCTGCTCCTTTCTGGTGAGGGTGACATACATGTTTGTGCTGTTCAAGGGGCACTCTGCATGGACAGAGGTGGGAGCTGTACCCTGAATTCAGCAGGACCAAATTTGGATCCACCCAGGGACCACTGGCAGCATCGTTATGTACAAGGAATGCATTTCTAAATTCTGCCAAATATGGTTTCCTTATAACTCAAATAACAGAAAAAAACCCCCAGCCCAGACCTTGAATCTATAACTGTGCAGATGGCACGTGTGGGTAGTACATGAGAAAGTTTTTCCTACAAGTTTCTTTGTGTATCATCCCCCCATAGACTTTCTTTTATCTCAGTAGCCTTCTCACCTTCACCTCTAATTTGCTGCAGTTTATTTAAAGGATTAAATTTAATTGGAATAAGAGATTATCTGAGGATTTGTTTTAAACTATAACCTAGGAAAATTTATTTGTGTGAAAATGAATTGTGTTTTGAAAATACAATCACATATTTAAATTACTGACAAATTAGAATTTGGTGGAGTCATGTGGCAGATAATTGATCAGCTGATCAATGACAACAATGAACTGATGGAGCTACCACAAACCAGGCATATCCACTGGGCATCATATGGTGCTGTAAGAGGAAATACAGTGTTTGGATGTTTGTTACTTGCAAGTAGAGAAGTGCAAGGATACAAGAGAGTTTGATCCAGCACACCGAGGGAATTCTTACAGGTAAAGAGATATGGAAGAAACCACGGAATCTGAGTCACTTTTCCTGCCCTGCATCTGAAAACATGTCCTCTGCAGTGGCACCCAGAGCGAGGAGGAGGGGAGGCTGGGGAGGCTGGCTCACAGTCAAGGGCTTGGCTCAGCATGTGCTATCTCATCCCAGTTCAGAGTGAACATCCTGCCACTGCTGATCCTCAGGTCACCGTGACCCCAGCCTCTGTTTATTGCCACGCTGTTCTGTTGGCTCTGGAGCCACGTGGGCATGATGTATGCGATCTGCTGCTAAAAGGAAAGATTGGATGGGTTGAGCCTTGTTATGTCCTGACTGGGCACTGACCCCATCATCCACTTTTTCCTTGCCATCCTCTGCATGGTTATTTGGGCTCCTCACAGCCATCAGAGTGTGGATCTGTGATCAATAAACTCATAGCTACCCTGTTGTGGTCCCACATTTTACGTGACAGTGTGGAACTGCACAACTTTTTCCTGGGAATCTCTTCACCTACACCCAACATTCTCAGAAAACTGTACTCCTGACCAATTTTTCCCATTTTTCTAATCACCAGTGAAAACTTAGCAGCCTCTGCTGTGATGAGTGTTGGGAGCTAAGCCTCTCCCCAAAGGGAGCTGCCAGGCTGGGAAAGCATAAGGGACAACTGGATGAACTGCAGTAAAATAAACACCATGATCCAATTATAGTCCAATTCTAGGAATATGTACTTAAGCATTTTTAACTATGTTACTGGAAAATGAAGGTGAATATCCAGAGACAGTAGAACTTAACATGCAATGAGTACTTTATTTAATGGATGTAAATCTTCTCTGTCCATGGAATAGCTCAGTGATATTTGTGATGTCATTTAAAGCATTCATTGTTCAGAATTATTTGAGAAAGCATAACTTCAATGTTTCTCATTTAAATTAAGCTTTCAATGAGATTTTTCAGTACTTTTTTCTGAAGTCCTATTGCTTAAATGTGAAAGGTAAATTATGCTATATAGAATTATCCTCTGATCAGACAGCTGTTGCAGGCAAGACACTCCCTCATAATTGTAATTTTTTTTTTTTATCTGTAAGACTGCTTTTCAGGCTATTTAAACACAATTTCATATGTATCTGTACAGTTTACACTGCACAGAAATTGAATTGGAATAAATTTTAAAACGTTTAAAAAAAGTTGCAGGTTTAACCCCTGTCCAACAAATCTCCTAAACTTCACTCTGTACCATAGGAAATACAATCTGGGGCATAGAGGAGAAGCAAGATATGAGAGAGATCATAATGAGCTCCCATAAACAGTTCATGAGATAACTCCTGTGACCCAGTGCTGCAGTTCAGCCAGATGGACAATGTTAGTGCAGTGGAGCTACTTCTGAACCAGCAAACAACTTTTCAGCAAAATCCAAATTTTCTCTATGTATGATTTTGGTTTTTTTCAAGAAATTTCCTTTCTTTTGAGAAACTGGAAACATGGCTTGTGTCTGCATTTTTTGTCAAAGGTGATGTCTTTCCATGGAAGGAAATTGGCTTCATCGTCATGGTGACAGGGCCTTCCTTACGTAGACTACAGGGAAAAAAAGGGTTAACTGTGTTTTCAAAGTTCCAAAGCTGCTCTATAAAATCCTTCTTCTTTTCAAACTGGTGTTGAACCCAAATGGCCTAATTGTCTCAGTAAATATGCAGCTGAAAGTGGTCTGCTGATGGTGTAAAGACCTAAAAACTTGGCTTTGCCATTTGAGCCAGTTCTGACTCCCTGGGCGAAATCTACCAACAAAATTAAATCTCTAAGGAAAAAGAATAATTTATGTTATTTGCACCAGAGATTCTACTGCAAAATATTCATGTCATGAAATTTCTTCTCTAAGTGACATGAGAGATCTTTTTTTAGACTATAGTCTTTGAAAATCAGCAATGAAGTTTTATTAAATTGAAGGATGAAGCCTTTTAAAAGCAAGTTTCAGTCCAGAAAGGAGCTTTCAAAGAGCTTGCTTTGTGTTGGGATATCTGAATAACAGGGTACCAAGCCCAGGACAGCAAACCCTGCTGTGAGGGAAGATGTATTGGATCAGAGTTGGGGTTATGCCACTGTGGTTTGTGCCCCTCCTACTTCACCTGTATCATGGGCAGAGCAAACTCACCTTTGTCTAAAAGAGGTATGTGGACAAAGAGTGAGAGGCAGCTGCAACAATATATTTTTGTTTAAGTAAAAGTAGGAGCAGTAGAAATGTTCCCAGAGAAATACTGGAGTAGAAGCTATGGCTGCAAACAATGGCAGATGGGATGATAACACACCCACTTTGAATTCCTATGATGTTTAGTGGTCTACAATGAAATCATTTGACTTAAAAAAAAAAAAAATCAGATGTCAGTGGAGTTTTTTTCCAAGTCACCACATTCACTGACCTTTGCCCTGAGTGTTCTCTGTGAGCCTCTGAGATGGGGCACATGCAGCATGTGGAGTCCCGTGTCATTTTGGTCATCATTCTCTGCTTGACATTTCTTATGTTCCTAAGTCAGTATGCCCCAGATTAATGAGGCATTTGTTCTCAATCAAGAAGCTATTTAAGAATACATTTTTAATTATAATGAGTTGTATATGATTAATTATTTCTACATGGCTTACTCATATTTTTGGATAATTCAAAGCAGAATTTTTTTTCCACTGGGCACTCCCAAATCTTATCAGAATTCATATTAGTTATCACCCTTTATTTATCGAAGTGAATTGTCTTCATGAGGTGCTGTGAACTTTGAGAAATTTGCCTGGAGCTCTTTGCTATAATGACCTTCAGTGCTCTCTGTAAAAGGAAAGAGAGGGCTAACACACAAACTGGTTTCAAAAGAAGTGTGTTTAAGTTAATTTGCAGGGGGTTTTGAAAGACCCCATTGTTTTAGGACTGCTCATCCCACAGATGTTTCTGATGAGAGTATGTAGCCATTTTTACATTGTTCTGTCCTCATCCTTCCCTTGTTCTGTGCTCATTCTTCCCTTTTAGATCAGATGTGTCTTTAGAAGAAACTGTGTTTCAATGGCCAGTACATTCCAAGCTGGACCAAGTTGTTCCCTGCATGTGTGCTCCCTGCATGAGGGATGAGAGCTGTGCCATGTGTTTTCATTTGCAAAGCTTGCTCCAGACTTTTTTCACACACTGAAGAATTTCCGTTTGTTGCTGTTCTTGAAAGGACAAAAAGCTTAGTGCTTTAGGGGCCTGGGTCTTGAGGGATTACTTGAAAACTGTGAGTTTTATGACCTTTCATTTCTCTTGGTGTCATAGGACATAATTTTGGCATGCAACTGTGAGCCTAATGGTGGTCAGCACACCAGAGTCTGAGCTCAGGCAATTCTATACTCATAAGGGGAGAAGGGATTTTCTCTCCTCTGAGTTAGTAAATCATCAAATTAAAATGAGTCCTACCATTCACGTAAGATTTGTTGTTTGTGGCTGCAGAGATTGCAAATGAATCACCTGCAGAAGGATCTGGGTGCAGAAGGGGAGGCTCTTTCCCTTTTCACGTCACCTTTGCAGCTATCAGAGAGATAATCTGATCATCTCCTTACAAGACACATCATCCTTTTATTAAGTGGGTCCATCCCAGTAAAATAATAGACATGAAAATGCTACAATAAAAGAATAGCAAGAGCCCCAAGTGCTTGTTAGAGCTTTCTGTAGATGGTTTGCTCTTCACTGTGACTGAGTTTTTTCACAAGTTTTGTGTGAAATGTACTGTGGGCAGCTGGCATCCAGCTATTTTTCTTGGCTCTTTCCACTTTAGATGAGCAGGAGCTGCATTATGAGGCAAGATCCATTGGTTCAAAAGGACCCATTAGGTCTAAACTTAGGGGCTATAGCATCAGATTATGTGCTATCTGTGGGTGGCTTTCTTGTAGCATATGGTGATTGAATCTATGTTCTCTCCTTCTCTTCTCATACTGAATATGTCATGAGGAGCAGCAAATCCAGGAGAGCTTTCTCTGTTGGAAAGACACTCAAATTACTTTGATTTTTCCTAATATCTATCATGGCAGTGTGTTCCTGCAGGGCAAGGGACAGAGCTTTGTCAGTTGGGCTTACAGTGAAAGGGCACAAGTGGTGCAGAATGACTTAGCAGAGAATGAAAAGGAGGAAAAGCAAATGAAACAAGCCATAGCAGAGTCATGACAAAGTGTAGAGATGATGAAAACATCCAGTACCTGCCCCCTGCCCCACCCCTCAGTACACTGTGTCATTCAGGGCTCTTTTCACCAGTGCCAGGGACCCATTTTGGAGAAATTTCAAAAGTTAGCATCCTTCCCTGTTCCTCAGTGGGGAGGTCACCACCCTAGATGCAAAGGTAGCAGATCTGAATGTGTGATTGCATATAAGCTACCAAAGATTGTTGCTGATTTGTTTTAATTTAAACTTCTGCATAGTGCATTAATACACAGAGCAGGAGAATGAGACAGCAGGAGGGGTGGAAACACTTGGTTGTATTGCCAGCCAGGAGGGCAGGTGGGAAGTGTAATCCTCTGATCTTCCCAGTGCAACTTGATGGTATTCTTGGGTCAGAGCTCTTGTTCTAGAAAGCACTTCTCCTACCCTGGTTGTCAGAGGATGAATTTTGCATTCAGAAGTGCTTTTGTATAGATGCATGCCTGTGAAGGGGGTGATATGATGGCAGGAATGAGTAAAGAAATACTCTGAAGTACTGGTTTTGGACTCTGTGGTTACAAATGCACTATCAAAAAAACCCCCAACAACCCAGTTTCAAAAGAGTTCAGTATGTGTTAGCAGTTTTGCATGGGAAGTTTCTTTTGCTGCAAAGAAAAACAATGTTTTAGCCTGAAGGTTAAGACACAGCAAAAGCCTGTTTAGACCATAGAAACATGGATTACCCACAGTTAAAACAAAAGGGCATATGTGGAGACTGATAGAGAAGCAAAAGTGAACTAGAATAGTTCATATCTCACTGAGTCTGAAAGTGTATGCTCCATTTAAAATGATAATTTATGGATGTCTGATTGCCAGGTATTCAATTTGGTCCTGGAATCACTTGAACTCAGATTATATTTGTGAAACAGTCATGCTTTGCACAAATATTGTCAGTGTCAGCTGTATTGAACAGTCTGTGCCTTTTTTTTTTTTTTTTTGTATTAAGCATAATTATAATTAGTTGAGTAAATGGCAATTATGTCCAAAAGGGACCTCTTCCAATAAAAAATTATGCAATGCTACCTATTGCAAGTCTCATAAGTGGCTCCATGATCAGATTCAGTCATCCTTTCCTCTGTCTCGATGGCCTGAAACCTACAGAATCTGTTGTCAATTTGTGAGTTTGTGGCCTGAATGGAGCTTGCTGAGAGGGTCATGCAGAGTTAAAGCCAAGCACCCTCTTCAGAGAGCCTGGTGAGAACACAGCAGGGCTGGCCCAACTAGACCCTCGCCTAAGGTCAGCATCTTTAGCTGAACTTTGGACCCGTTGGACCTAGTAAAGCAGTTCTGCCAGAACAGCAAATATTTCCTGCTGAACTGAACTTGAAAAAGCTCAAGAGTTGGTCACGTAAAGGAGGGAGAAAATGTTTATCAGAATAATCAAGAAAAGCTTATCTTTGCTCTGGTCTTCATCCGACAGTGTAAACAAGGGACCAAAATGATAAAAAAGAGATGCTTGTATTAATGCTTGATGAATGATAGGTTAAATGGAGTATCAGGTCATGCAAAGTCTGTAGGAAAATTCAAAACTGAAAGAGTGATTTAGAAACCTGCAGGTTCATTGCAAAGTGCATTTTATAGACACTGCGGTGAATATTGGTCTCTGAGAAAGGTCTGGAAATGCAAAGTGTGGCTTACATCCCAGTTAAAGAAATTCCAGAGTGGACCTAAATTTAAAAGCTAATTTATCAAAACTGAGTAGTCTTCCCAAGCATGGGCCAGGTGGAGTAGAATGATCTTGAGTTCTGTTCTGAGAGTGAGATGGGCAGACCTAAAGCTTTCCAAAGTGTATTGATTTTGCTGAGGTTTGTATCAAAGAACAGAGTCACAGGTATTGGTCAGAGCAGCTCTTTCAGGTACACAGTGAGGGCTTGCTGCTTGTGGGTACAGCAAGCCCAAAATGCTGAGCTTCAACTTCTTCATAAATGAAGCAGTACTGGGAAATGAGCTATTCTGGGAATATTTGAACTTTAATAAGCTGATCCTCAATAAAAAGGCCACTCACACCATTGCAATCCAAAACTCACATTAAAAGAGATTCCCTAAGGAAGGCCCAAATTAGAATTTGTTGTTTTTCAAGATTTTCAAATCCATGCTTAGCAATCTATTATCTTCCAAGCCAAGGGCATTTCCTATTTCAGTTGCATAAATACTTATCCTGGCCATTAGACACGGGACAAACATTAAAAACAAAAGTAACCTTTTTGGTGGCTTTTCCTCTTTTTGGAAACCTTTGACCCACACCAATTAATATCAGATGCTTTGCACCTATTGAATACCCCCCAGGGAACTCCCATAGCTCAAATCTCAACTGTGTTATATAAAACTAGATATATTTTAGATTAGCTGGTTTTTAGATTTTCTAGTAGAATAGTTTCCAAAGGGTCAGCAGGGGGATCTTTGTCTTTAGAGAGTGAAGATAGTAAGAACACCTATACTTGACACATTCCCCATTGTCAGAACTGTGAACCTGAGCTTGTGTGAAATAAACTGTGCAAAAAGTCCTGCTGGAGAAACATCTGCCGCAAATGTTTCAGCAGGGAAAAGATACTGCCTGGCTGAAAAATGTAGAACAAATTCACAAATGCAGCATGTTGCTGTTTAACAGATATACGTGGCCTTAGGGACCCATGTGGCTCCATTACTCGTCCAAAGTTCAAAATAAAGAGAAAAATAAGTTTTGACAGTCACTTCTGAGGGAAGCGATAACAGATCAAAGGACTTGCTTTTATTGCGATATTTTCATCATTATGGAAAAGAATCACTTTGGACTTTAGCTGCTGTTTGAAATCTTTACCTTTTAATAAGTGAACTCTGTAAATGTAGCTCAGAGAACAAAGGTTCCTCTTTTACAGTTAAACTTTTAACCCTTGAGGTTGAATTGGTGGAGACCAGAGGGAAAATCCACTGTGTTTTCACTGAACTTTTTACCCTTTGAAAAAAGCTGAACAAGTTTAAAGTTCATACACTGAGCAAGAGGTCTCTACTGGGGATTTCTGGTATTATTAACTTCCTGACCTCAGATAATTAAAAGGGAAGAGTGGAGGCAGTGCAGACTTTGACTCAACTTTGAACTTTTAACCTCTTGAGGAACGTTTTTAGTGCTCAAGTGGTACACACAGTAAACTCTCTTATTAACTTTTTTTAACCCATGGACACGAAAACTGTCAGCAGGCCAAAATTATCCTTTGTCCTTTATGTCATATTTCTATTTGTGCAGCAGTTAAAACTCTAGGGGGATATTGTTTGGATACAAAAAGTGACAGAGACAACTCTTTTCCAGGAACTGGTAAGTTCAGTAGGCAGGAAAAGGGAGAAGCAGCCATGAATCTGTCGGGCACTGCAGCAGAGTTTGTAATTCAGACTCTGCTGGGTTTTACCTCTAGGACATACACTAGTGTTTTAGTGTTGCCCCTCAGCAAAATTTTCCTTACACCCTGAAAGGTGTTTCATCTCTCTCTCCAACTGGGCTTTGTTTCCTCAAGCATTAAAAACAGTGATACTCAGCAGCCCAGGAGATTATGGATTTATTGACTAGGAAATAATCAAATAAGTAGCGTTGTGAATTCTGTATTTAAGAACATAAATTTTACTTCCTTGTGGCTACAATATAAATAAAAGAAAAAAAAATCTGTACTTCTTGTCTTAGCAAGATGGAGATTATCTGTGATCAGTTTTTTTTGTCAGGGATACTATTTACTTATGAACTAGTCTGGGGAAAAATGTGAGAAGTTGTAAAATTTTCACTTAAAATTCCTAGCATTAGTGTTATTGGGGTGTAAAATAGAATTATTGTGACTCCATATAGTCAGAGGTAAAAGAACTTAGCTGAAAGAAACTACAAAGAATATTGGATGAAAATATTTCCTGAAAGAGAAAGCTGTAAGCTTCTGGGACAAAATGTCAATACCCTCTCAATTTTTAACCACAAGAAAGAAAGAACACAAGTGAGTTTATGTCTTACGGCTCTCTAAACGTTTATTGCATATTATGGTCTGTCCAATCATAACCATTTTTTGTCATCTCCACTAGGAACTCAACAGTGTTCAGTGTAAATTGTAGCATTCATTTCAGTTTTCTTTAGCTGCAAAAACACAATCAGAAAAATAATGCAAAATGTCTTTTGGAAGCAGATGTGCCAGAGCATGAAATTGCTTTATTAAGATTATTAGATTAACAGAAAAATCTTGAGGCTGGCTAGATGTTGTGGCAAGTATGGATGCATGCATCTTGAAAGTGTTGAATTTGAAAGATTTTTTAAGCCTCTTGTTTAAAGCCAGCCAAACACTGAAAAAGCCCCACACAAATTAAATTGTTGTTTAGGGCATCACCCTGTATGTCCCATAGAAAAAAATCTCCTGAAAATTTTGGCAAAAATGTGCTTCTACTTGGAAAGGCACTGATTAGCCTGGTTTTCTATTCTTTTGCATTGGTTTTTCTACTGTTTAAAAATATTGTCTACATTACCAGGTGACACAGTTCAAATAGGTCTGTGAAGTGAAACTGTGAATGGGCTAGAACCCAATGTTTGTGCTGTATTAGTCAAAAACCATAGTGAAAGAAAGAATACTTGAGTTACTACATATAAGAAAATTAATTTCTTTTTCTCAAATGTAAACATAAATTTCATAAATTTTCTCAAATTTAAATATAAATTTTCTCATGTCCTGGATGGGGACATGGCCACCTCTTCAGGGCACAGGGGAAGGGAGATAGGGATCTGCATATAAAATCCAGCTTTCTCCTGTTCCACTTGCAGAGTAGAGTGAATCCTTTCCTTGTGCCTTGGCCTCAGAGGAGAGCATGAAAACCATGGCAAAGTCTCGTGCTTGGCTGGGCTGGTCCATCCCCTGCTGCACCAGCAGCATCAAGCAATCCACGGGCTCTGCAGGATTTCCCTGCTCCCTTTGCAACTTTTAGCGCTGAAGGTTTTCCAGATTTTCAGCTGCAAGGTAGGAGGCTTCAAAGTCTGGTCACCAGGCCGAAGTTATAATTTTTTTCATGTGGATTGCAAGAATCACTCCTAGAACAAAGTCTCAAGTCCTCCAGACGAACTTAAATCCATGCTGAAAATTATGAGGTTAGTAAGAGCATGTATCCTAGCAGGTTACCCAGATTTTATTTGTTTTTCAGCACAGACACAACAGTGTGTTTTTCCCTGATCCAGATCACTGAACTGCTTTAGTGCAGTTTTTCCCAAAAGCATTCAGCTTGCGGTATGGGCTTGGCACAGAAAATTTCAGCTGGAGCTAGACAGGAGAAGTTTGGCAAAGTTACAGGCAATTGATAGCAGGGTGTTCATCAAAACAAGCATTGGGAAACCTTGCTAGCAGCCCCTCCTGCAATCTCACAGTTCCCACATGGAGACAGAACACGTCAAATCAGCGTGAGTGTATTTGCATGTGAGTGTTGGGATGGATGGAAAGTGTCCACGTGCACATGAGCTGGTGTGTACTGCACATAGAGAGCTCTTCAGGAGGTAATTATATAATACAGGAAGATATCATTGGGACAAAATTACACTGGGTTTTTTTTTCCTGAATGGAGAATACAGACATTATGGAAAGAGATAAAATATAAGCCAAATAATTGTTATCTTTATTTAAATGGAGAGCAGAAGTTAAATGGTTTCAATATGAAACCATGTCAGGATAAAGTTTTCAAAGTAGGAGTGTTGTTGTCAGTCCTGCACTCAACCCATAGGTCAGTGCCTTTATCCCATGCTGAATGTAGTTTTTATTTTCACTTTCTGCATGGGTGTGTGATGGACAGGGTTTATAAAAATTGGAAAGCAAAATTCTCACCTGGCCCTGCACATTGAAACAAGAATGAAAGAGGAATCCTGGCAAATGTCACATCCCACACACTCTGCCCTTGAGTCCTTCAAAGCCAAATGTCCAAGGCTCAAATGTATTGCGTGGAAGGAAGGAAGAGGAATTAAAAAACCTGCTCCAGCTTGCAAAGGGATTCTTACAGCCTAATTCTGGTCAAGGTGAAGGACAGAAAGGAGATATAACTGAATTATAAACCCTGGTTAGGCCTTCGGCGGGGGATAGCACCCTACTTACCAGAGCCAAATGGGAAGGCCACCCCTAGCCCTAGGCACGTTAGTCAGGGTGAGAGTAACAGCAGCGACAGCTGGCAGTGCCACTTCTGTCCTTTCCTGGCGCAGTTCTGCCCCGCCTGCAGCTGCCCTTGGCTGCTTCAAGGGATGCCTTAAGGAGCTGGAACAAGGCTAGACAAAGTTAGGGGGAATAAAGTGGATGTTTATTGAAGAACCTTCAAAGGCCACCCCCTGGCAGTGCTGGAGCCACAGTTACAGCTCTGCCCGGATGGCTCCAAGATGGAAGCAAAATAGGGCTTGGTCACAAGATCTCACATTTTTATAAGTTTTGGTCCATTAGCATACTGGAGCTAATTGTCCAGTTACAGGTCCAGCCCATGAAGACCCATCCTTCTTGTTTTTCCTCTCTTCAGCCCACCGTTGTTTATGCTCTTGGGCCTGAGATCTGGATCAGTTGTCCTTGGGTCCCCAGCTAGAGAAGGAATTGTTTGTCTAACTATTCTGTGAAGCGAGCTTACTATCCCCTAATATGCAGCCTAGACTTACACACTAAAGCAGCACAGAATCTGAAAACAATAAAAAAGCCAAAACCCGAGGCATCACAAGCACAGCTCAGAGGGGCTGACTGAGGAGCTGAGGGCCAAACACCAAGTCTGTAGTATAACTCGATCCTATTAAAACTTTCTCCTGCAAGATTCTTTCACTGATGGCCTGTGGTACCTGCTTTACCCCTCACACCAAATGATCAGGCCTTGGAAGACCCTGATTTACAGTGCCCAACAGGAGGAGTGATTTCAAGAAGGAGTGCAAAGGAGAAAGCTTTGGCAATAAAAAGGAGCCATTCAGGAAACTGAGGAAGTGATTCCTTGGCACCCAGAAATCAGGCTCTTCTGGAGGTGTGGGTTTCATCTCCTTGTTGTGTTTCTCAAAGGCAAGCTTAGAAAATCTCACCTTGGCTCATTTTTATTCCTCAGCTGTTGCTCTGTTAGATTACATATAAGTCCAATAACATGCAAAGATTTGTCTGTAGTGACTACTACTTATGCCAGGTTAGCTGATGGATGTGTGTGTCTGTTTTTATTAGTTTATGACTCTGCAGAGAAGACATCTGAATGTCCACAGGGATGAAGAAGACATGATCCCTGATGAAAACTGCTTGCAATCAAATTTGGGAATTGATCATGAAGGATGACAGGACACACTGGTGAATAGATGTAGGCTGAGTAGGAGTTTTATTAGAAAAACAGACTGCATGCTTATTAAAGCCTTCTTTCTTTATGGTGGGTTGGAAAAAGGTTTCTGTTTGGTTGGGGATTGTTCCCATGTAAGTAGGTCTGTGAGGTTGATCCATTGCTACAGGCATTAAAAATGATGTGCCTTAAGTTTGTGAAGTAGCCAAGCAGATACTGGTGTATAAATCAAAGGAAACTTTAAATTTAAGATTGAAAGTCATCCTGCAAAGCTGAACCTCTCATAAGCCAACACCACGTTTAAAAAGTTCTCTCCTGTTTCTCCTTCTCTTCTGTGCCGTGGTTGCATCCCCAAAAGTTTAACAGAAGAGCATTCCAATCAGGTTACCAACTACATTTCAGACCTTGTTGGCTAAGCTGCCTTCTGGCAGAGGAATCTCCCTCCCTTGAATGGTATTTTCTTGCCAGGAAAGGAGAGCATATTACACTCCACTGCATAAACTATAGAACCATAGAGAGGAGGGATCCATTAATGGTCTTTTTAGTCTTCATGTCCAAATTTCTTATAATTTGTTTATTCTTTTTTCTCACAGCAGTGGGACTTCTTACACAGAAAAAAGATCAAAGCATGTTTTTGAATCATGCCTTGTGCCATAATGAAATGTATTACTTGCATTCTTTGGTGAAGTTCCTTAGGTGGGGCCAAAAGACAGGTGACTTCATTTTAGAAGAATATAGTGGTTAAATCAGAGGTGCTAGTGAACAGGAAAACAAATAGTGAAAGAAGTGTTCAGGCTTCAAAGAGAGATATTTTGAATAGAAAATGAACAAATCACAGCTGATCAGATTTTTGTTCTTATAAAAAATTTATTTGTTTCACGGTCTCATAATTTTTTTTTAAAAGCATCTTAAGGCATAAGTGCATAAGTTCATATGATAAAATGCTAAAATCTGAGCCTAAAATCCTACCTTACTGGCCATAGCATCATCAGGACTGCTGGATGTTGTACTAAAGGAATACTTGTTTGTATGTGTGGGATTTCTGATGTTTATTACTATTCCCAAGGCTTCATTTTTTGACCTCCCCCAAAAGTCAAATCAAAGTACAAAACAGTTGTCTGTGACCATGATGAGGATACCACAAAATCAATGGTCACAAGTAGTACAGAAAAGATTATATCAATTCTATGCTACTGGAAAATTGCTGCTAGTAGCTCAGAAATATGTGCTTTATTTCCTCTTGTAAAGGACCCTTATTATATTCTGGAAAGACATGATTATAATGAATTAAAATTTATCCAGCATCACACATTGTCAAAGTCAGAGAAGAAGCAAATGAAATAATTGGTGTTTTGTAAGTTCTCACTATTTAAGGAAATTAAGGTAAATGGTAGTAAAAGGGAAAGTTCAACAAAATCAAAAAGAGGAACTGTGAGTCTGAGCCAGTGAAAGAACATCAGGAGTCATCATTTGGCTGGAATTCTGGCTGTATCCCAGCTTTCCCTCCCAAGAAATGCAGATTCACTCTCCTTTTAAAGCACATTACCACCTAAGCAAAAAAATCCTCTCATCTCTGCTAGTCACAGTTGTAAATCTGACATGCTTGCTTTGCTGGCAGATACAGACCATGTTCAGCATTTAACAAAGTGCATTCATGTTGGGCCATAAGGTGTTTTTGTAAACAAGCACCCTGTCCACTGAAGAATGGTAATTTTAATGTTATAAGGGACTTAATGTTTTGTTTCTATGCACTGATACACCTAATGTAAACAGCCTTCCCCAAGGAAGAAAGGGGAAAAGGAAGAATACAGAAAGCACTGTATGAAAGCTTTGTTAGGATCACCCCAAGCCTGCCTTTGCTCCCAGAGGTGATGGGCCCAGCCCTGCACCCTCCTGAGTGTGCTGCCATTTTCTCCTTTTAGGGTAGCAAGCCCTGATCTGTAAAGTTCAGGGTGGCACAGGAGCTGCAGCCAGTTCCAGGAATCTGCTGCCGCTCCCCGGGTCAGCTCAACATTGCTTTCATCAGAAGTGTCACTGCAGTGGGGAGAACTTGTTATAACGAGTTTCAGGAGGCATTGACATAATCAGGTCAGCTGGAGGTGCATAAACAAGGGAGAAGGGAACAAAACCCATTGAGAAATGTATATCTTTCTATCCTGTTCCTGGGTGACATGAAGTAAAAAGCCTTTGCTCTCACCTGCTGGCATGGCATCCTTGCTTCTCCCTTTTCTCTTTCTGGCTGTGAGGCATTTTCATCACTGCAACCTGACAATCCAAGGACGTTTTCATCCATTGCTTGGATCTTAGGCAAATCTTCCCTTTCTTCTCGTTGTTATCATGGCAGGCAGATTTTTTTTAATAGTCTGCTTAACGGTGATATACCCCCCACTGTGGGGATATCCATCAGTGAGACAGAGAGAGGACAAGGTCTCTCCAGAGGCTGCAAGGCTGCTGGGGAGGGAAGAAGAGGGAATTTAAGGGAATATTGTATGTTACAGGAACATCTAGAAAGCTTGTGTCTCTGATGAGGAAAATATTACTGGGCTTTTGTATTTTTCTCCTCTTGTGAGCCAGTTGACAGTTATTCATGACAACCACGATCTGAAGAGAGCCAGAAAAAAAAAATACCATATTATGTAATTTGCAAATGGAGATAGTACATGCTAATGTGAACTTTGGTTGATTATAGAACACTCTGCTATTACAAATGAGGCTGGAAAATACTTTTTCAGTAAAAAAAAATTAGTCTAAAGGCACTGAAATTACTGGAGAATTTTTTCTGTTGTGGCATAAGAGATATCGGAAGCAGGGCCTGCAGTCCTGGCTGGAAGATGAAGCACTCTGTGTTTCTGGGGCATTTAGAGTACATGCATGCAAACATGCATGGCAGTGCTTAACACAGTCTCTTGCTATATTACTATAAGGTAAGTGATTTAATGGAGAAGAAAGATGGCAGATTCTGTCCCTTATGCTGCCACTCTTTCTGAGCAAATAATTTTTCCTCTGGACGGAAAGAGCTTGGAAAATATAAAAAGGAGTCTTCATCAGTCCCATCTCCTTTAAAAATTCAAGTTAACAAACAAAGGAAGAGGCTTGTTGTAAGAGGGAAATGGGAAACACATTTTGTTCATGAGAAAGCTGGTTTCTTGTGACCTACTGCAGCACCTGTGAGAACTCCTGGTTTAAAGGGACCAGTTTTAGGCAGGCCTCTTGGGGAAAGCTCGAGATGCTCTGCAAAGAAGATGCAGTAGGCAGGCTGGGTACTGTGACCTTCTATTTACAGCTGGAGACTGCCTTTGACAGCAGTGGGCGAAGATCTGCAGGGGTTTTGGATAAGACTGATGTCCTTGTAAGTACAATCTCCTGCTTCTGGCAAGAGAGTGGCAGTGTATCACTCTCTGTATTTGGATTATTACCATGCTTTCTACCTACTTACACTTCACTTGCAATTTTGGCTAAGTAGAGTCATCATGTTCATTTTGTGCCCCAAGGTTTTGTCTGGTACAGCTGTGTAGTATTAACAGCTGCTGGTTTTTGTGACAGAAGTGGCTGCATTTTAGGAATAGGCAGTGAGATTTCTGCTGTACTGTTTGTTCAGCCAGTTTGTGCAGCACTCTGTGGATCCAGGTGTGTAAAATAGTACTTAAAAATATTTATCTTACAATTATAGTAATAATAGTTTGATAAAAAAATATTATGATGTATGTTTTGATGTGCAGTTCACTACTGGTTTCTTATACAGTATGAAGAAAATCTCAGGCTCATGTTGCTGAGCCTCATTGAACAAAACTGCAGGTCTAAAAATTACGTTTCTATTCTGCAGCTTAGTCATTAACATAAAAAAGAAATACTATATTACTTGTATTTACATTCTTGCTGCAAAACAGGTCACCCTGCCCTTTGAGTTGTTTTCCACAGAATGGGCCAAATCTGTTCCCAGGGTGACTCCTTTAGCTCCAGCAGGGTTGCACAAGAGATGACTGTAGTTCATAATTCTGCAGAATAACTCTATTTTGATTAGAGATAAAAAGTTGGGTGGAGTCTTATTCTTGCCTTCTTTTTCTTTTTCTTTTCCTTTTCCTTTTTTTCCCCATTGACATTAACTGGAGCTGGAATAGACATCGTTTAGCTGAAAAAATGGAAAAAAAAATGTATTTCATCTGCTTTCTAGCCATTGTACAGTAAACATAAGACTGTAAATGACAGCAAAATCAGAAGATAAAATAAATATACTGTGTTAGCTATGCCTTCCTCTGTCATATCATTCCATGCTGAAAACACAAATACAATTCTGCCACAAACTCAGGAAAGGAATTGGGTTCCTTTGGCTTACCCCTTGTCTGAGCTGGGAGCACTGGGTAAGGATTGGCAGTGGGAGGAGGCACCAAGAGAGCCTGGTGTGGATTTGAGCACCCATAGAAACCCTCCGGGAGAGGCTGAGGGCACCAAAAAGCCCTTTCTGCCTCCCACAGTGGGACACAGGCAGGGAACTGACAACTTTCAGTGCAGGAGCGTAGGAGAGAAAGGCATGAAGGAGAGGGATAGAGCTAACTGGGAACACAAATATGATGAATTAGAGACTTTCTAGAGATTATGGGATTGAGAGAAAGGTCTAAGATGCCTGAGGATGAGACAGTGGAACTTCCTTGGTACAGAGAATAGAAGAGGTGACTGGAGCCACCCATCCAGCACTGCAGGAACACTTTCAGTGGACAACTGATTTAATCCCTCTGCCTCTGCATGAGAGAAACTGGCCAAGACAGTCATCTTCCCATTGTCTTGTCTCCAATTACTTTGCCATAGACAGGGACCTGCAGTGCCCCAGACTGTGTCTGGTGGCAAATAAATAAATCTGATTGACTAGTGCTGTGAACATTAATTCTCTGGGAGTAGCAACAACGTGGCATTGCCCTTTGTACACGCAAGGACCAGTAAAAAATAAAGTATAGCCCTTTTCTTCCTGATGTTTAGCTGGAAGTAACATTAAAGACCTCAGCTCCTCCCAGCAGGTCATTAAGCCCCAGGAAATACCCTGTCTCTCTATGGTTATTGCTTAATTATTTTCAGCTCTGTAATCTAATTTGCAGTTTGACTCTGTGTTGATTCTAGCTGCCGTATCACAACCTTTGCAGCACAGGAAATGTGACGCAGGGCTGCCCCTGCTGACGTCTAAACCTTTTGGTGAAAAGGACCTTTTTACAAGCCTGCAGCTTCAGGAAATCACTCATTTTCTAGAAAGCCTGAAACCTTTAATGTTCTGGAGAATTCACTTTCTCCTGTTTTCTTGCAAAAATGTTTGATAGAGTTTACAGTGCAAAACCAAGTAATGAAGGATTTTTCGTTATGTATGTGCCATTCCTCTTTGGTTTTAAAGCAGGATGGTAGAGAAATATGTCACACAGAGGAGCTGTTAACATATTCATTCTATTTTAATTAATTATAACATATGCTTCAGGTGTTCTAGAAAACAAGGAAATAAACCCATAGCTGTGAAGGGAAGCTATCTGAATATAGGAATTGCAAATGAGATAAATTAACAGTTGAAGCATTTAAAGCTTGAAATATTATTAAATAAGGGCATAAATCAGGTAGTTTTATTTCAAAAAGAAATAACTGATTTTTTTGCAACATCTACTACCTAACTGGTTTCTCCAGAAATCTCCAAAATCTAACAGGAAATTAGAGCCACAGGGAGCCATCTGCTTGAGGTATGTCTCATCAAGACTCTTGTTCTTATGTCTGGAATTGTTTGACAAAATGCAGAGACAACACATACAGTTCATAGTACGTGATGCTTCTGAGCTCAAAGGTTTGTATGGATGTGTGTTAGTCACGACAGCCTGTGGGAGGGCACTTAATCTGAAAAAAAAGCAAAAGGAAAAGGATGTGAAGGGGTCTCTGAAGTGTAAGTCTCCAGGAAAAGCCCTCAAAAAAGGCACTGGAGGAAATAATCCAGACAATGAGATGAGAATGTGGGAAGCATATAGAAATCAGTGATCAGCAGTCTAGAGAATATGTTTTGGGTGAATAGCCTTAATAAGTAGAAAGTATTGCAAGCAAAGTTTTATTATGGTTTTCTTGTGGCCCTTTTTTTTCCCAACCCTTTTATGAATACCTCAGAACCTTGGCTTCAAACCAGGTTAAATAAACCTTCCTATTGTTTTCCTACAGGTCTGTCTTGTGTCAAGGTGCACCGGGACTGAGCCGAGGGCCTGAGCCTGCAGCTGGCGGGGTCAGGGTTCAGAGGGGCAGAGGAGGGGTGGGGGGCCCTGTTCTGTGTGTACTCAGGGGCTCTGGAAGATTTGTGCAGATGCTCTGAAGCTTGGATTGCCACATGCTGGGCTCTGAGGCATTGCTCATGGCTGGTGCAGGAAAAGCTCCTTCACTGCAGCGTGTGAGGGTACAGGGGACAGTGGAATGTGTGGAACAGCAGGTTCTGGGCTGCTGGACTCAGCTGAGCAGGACCACCCCAAAACTCTGTGTGCCCTTCAGCCTGCCTTGTCTTAGGGATGTGGATTATGGCAATGTGTGGAAGAGTTATTCCTGCTCTCTCCTGTCCTTCTTTGTCATATAGCTTTGCAGAGCTCTGTGAGCCTGCAAGCTACAGCAGCCCTTCTGCCAGGAGGATTGTGGTTATCCCCACAGCAGAGAATTCCAGGGGCCGGGGTCAGTTCAGTGAAGTGGTGTGTGCTAGCAAAATGTCACAATGAAAAACATAACAGCAGTCTTGAGTTTTCTCAGAGCTGTTGTACAAATGCATGTGTGTAGAGAGGGAGAAAAGAAAAATTGCTATTAGCCTCCATATCCCCTCCACAGGAAAATGATTGCTGTGATTTCCAGATCACCTCCTCTCTCTGCTTCCCAGCCCCTGGTCAATGATTTTGGTGGGTCCACAACAGGATGAAGTAGTCATAGCATTGCAGTTGCAAAGCCTTTCCCAAGCAGTTCTGTGACAACAAGGCCTGTGCTTTGATTTAAACATTTTTTTTCTTGTAATAGAGCTAAGTGCACTAATTCAGTGTAAATGAGATTGAAATGGATGTGTAAATATAACTCCATTGTTGCATAGAAATATTGCATTATTTCAAGTCCACTCTTGTTTGTACAAGTTCTTCTCTTAGGGGAAAATATTCTTCTGACAAATATCTCGAATATCTAACTCCGCTTGGCTGACTCAAATGAATAGGCAGATTTATGGTCTCCGTCTGGATTCATTCTTAGGCTTAGAAATTCTGACTGAAGTCACTGGGAGACCTTTGATCCATTAGTAATGCAGGATCAGATCCTTCTCCATGGAAAGGATATAACAAAGGGTGATGAAATGGCAACCACCCCTTATTTCATCACACAGCGTGGTGACTCTTTTCTGTGATCAGACACAAACGTGGTGATTCAGGAAGAAGGGCCGGAATGCTTAGAAGAAAGGTTGCAAACAGAAGATATTCAAATGACAGCTGGAAGAAGGGGACAATGCTGATATAATTGGAGTAGACAAAGGATGTTCACTTTGTGACACATTTTGAGAAACATCCAGGAAAATTTGTTATGCCAAAGCGGGTTCATGGTTCAGTGGAAATGCCATCTTCCGATGGGGAAGTAAGCAGAACAGGCAGCGTGCTCTGATCAGACAAAGGAACAAAAATAGTTCAGGGTTCCACAGCAGATAGATGTATACAGGTTCAGATAAATTATTATGATAAAAGCCCTGCTAAGTGTGCACAGCGCTTTCCTTTGGTGGTTGTTCCACTGAGAAATGACTGCACGCTACTGCTGTTTGCTCATGGAGGGATCTTAATTCCCTCCACAAGCAGCAGTATTCAGATGATCTGCCTCTAGAACTAGGCACTTATGATCTAGAGACTCTCTGTGTTTATTTTGGTATTTAAAATCCATGGTAAGAAGGCATGGTGAAGCCTGTTCATGCTTTGAGCAGTGTCTGGTGACATGGGAGCTATTGGGATTTATATACTCAAATACTGGTAGTTCTGCCATGGCAGTCTCATGTAACAATATTCTATCACAAATGCAGTCCTTGGTTTGAGGAAAAGAGGTTTCCACAAGTGGCTTTTTAAAAAAATTATTTTAAGCTTTTTATTAGAAAAATATTCATTTCCTCACTCAAGATTCAACGATTTCCACAAGGTTATGAGGGCTTGAATAACATATTTGAGATAGCTTATCTGTTGGTGATCAAAGGTGTGTATTCTGACATGTATGTCTGCACACACACACTCACATATATAAATTAGTGTATGAGCTCTACAAGTAGTCTCATACTATATATGTGTGTGTCTGTGCATGAGTGCAAGCATATCTGTATGTATTTTACTTTGTTCAAAGGTGAGTTATGTTCCTTTAATTGTCTGGACTGAAATCCTGGGAGAAAGGATATGTTTGTTATTGGTGGTATGAGCAGCCCCTGAACCTGCCCAGGGGCGCAGTCCCAGGGAGAGGCTGGAGAGGAAGTATCCACAAAGCTCTCTTCAGAGGAATAAAAACATTATTCCATGCAAGAGCAGGAATTTGCAGTGCTCAAAAAATCATTGAGTACCTGAAATCAAGACCGAAAGCAGGACCTGCCTTTAAGGGTGGCCCAGGTAGAAAAGGGAGAACTTGGTAAACTTGGTAAACAGCCTTCTTAATGGCTGAGATTATTTTCTATCTAAAAAGTTAATGGTTCTATTTTAATAAGACCTGGAGGAGGTGAGCATTTTTCGGTTTTAGGGTGCCTGAATAAGTCTAGGCACATTGACCTCAATGCTGCTGTCCAGCTTGAGCCACACAGTACTTTTGGATACAAGCCCAGTAGTTTGTATTAAATGAAGAATAACTTTCATGTGGGCAATGAACGTGTTCTGAAAGACATCAGAAGGAGGAGAATCAACCACAGGCCTGCACAGAGTACTGACTGGGCTCACTTTCAACACTATGCTCTTTATTCCTAACTGGAATTACATAGTATTAAGATCTCAGCCTTTGGTTTGGTTTTTTTGGATTTTTTTCCCTAATTTTCTTTGCTAAATTGATGAACCTCTATGCTACAAGTACCTTCTTTCTAGTAAAGTGGTTTAAAGTGTATTCAGATCTGCTCCTTGTCTTGTCCAAAAGAGAGATAAAAGTGTCTCTTAATGTAAGGCATCTTCTCTTTATCTTTTTTTTTTTTTGGTGCACGTGTTCTGGCTTTAGAATGTAAGTATTAGATCTGTATATAGCATCCTGGAATATATCTCCTCTGTCTGATCACCAGAATATATTCATTAGCCTTGCTCCTGCTGACTGACCTTAGGTGCATCCAAAAATGGTATAAGTGGGGGATTTTTTTCCCAGGACATCAGGCTGAACAATATTTCACTGTGATATAAATATTTAACAGAGATACAACCCTGTTGTAGCAATTCTAGGAGCCATATGTGACTTTTATTTCTTGATCCTCTTACTCAATAATTATTAAATTGCTACAAAATTTATAGTGGTTATAGGTAAGAAACCTATTTTATATAGTAAAACTACTATAAATATATATTTATCAAAAGCAATGACCATGTGGTATGTTTTGCCAAGAGCTTTGGTATGTTGCTGTTGCATGATGTAAACCTGTTTTTTTCAAAGAGTTATAGATGCGATTTCCATCATTATTATGGCACAGCACAGACTCTGGTGGTTTGATTTGCCAGATCTCAGCCAGCCCTAGAAGTGTCTGCTGGTTGTTGACTCATCTAAGTGGATCCTTCCATGAGGTGATCCTCTGTGTCAGCTTGCCCTCTGAGATGTGTAGCACATTTTGTTTTACAGCTGAACCAGCAAAGCGTTGTGTTTTGAGCAAAGGAATGCCCTTAGTCATGGCACTCAAAGTTTTGCATGATGATGCTTTTACCCTGGAATGTGTTCTTCTGCAAACTCTTTCCAGAAGCTTCTTCTCTTCCTTTTAAATAGGAAAACAGCTCCTTCTGAACATCCCATCTTTCACACAAAATCCTAAGCTGACTTACAAGTAACGCAGAGAGGCTTCAGTGTCCTAACTGAGGTATCCATGTAATTGCTGCTTTATCCTTTAATAAATAGTCCAATATCCATTGGCTCCTTTGTTAGACTGGAGAAAAATATATTCTTTACACCTCCCTACTTTTTTATAAAGTAGTTGTTGCTGGCATCACTTGGAGTATTTTGAACTTTCCATTGTGACAAACTACTGAAGTTTTCAGTGCTGTACCTGCAGCACACACTGAGGCAGATTTGGCTGAATAAGTTGTCTCGTGGGACGCACATCTTGTAGAAGGTGCAATCTAATTTGCAGTGTTATTACAGTGATATTAGGTGTGTCAGAAAACAGCACACAATATATCTAATTCGGGGAAAAGCTATCCCTTTAATTTCTTTAATGCAATTGGCCTGTGCAGGTGCACAGGATGCTTCTGTTCATGTCATCCTCACAGAATTGATCTCTTGGTATGAAATATTTGGCTCCAAGTGGCTTAGGGTTGAAAAACCAAGTAAATCACTAGCTAAACAAGAAGTAATAGTTTGAAAGCAGAATGTGTTCCTCCTAATCTACGCATTTGACCTTGAATATGCCTCTAAGTCAAGCAACATTCTTAAGAGGTGGTGGCAGGATGTAGGTTTATTTCTTATGATGACATTCTCTAGGCTGCTCTGAACCGTGTTTCTGTGTGGTAAGCCAAACTTATTCCTGGAGTAAGACCATTTTAGTCAATGGATGCATTTGGCCCATTAACTTTAGCCTGCCATAAAGTCAAGGGCAAAAGGATATTCTTATGCAAAGCAGAATCACTGTCGGTGTGCTACTAATCACTGAGGATTAGGATGAAGATATTCCTGCCTTCAGAGAACCTTCATATAGCTTTTCAGCTTTATTTTTTTTTTAATAGCAAAATTACAAGGATTTCATTCTCCTATTTCTACGGAGAAATCATAGTTTAATCTATTAACATGAAGCAGTGAAACTTCATTAGAAATGCAGTTGTTTCCTAAGTCTTTTAGTACTTCTGAGTGTGTGATTGCTAAGCAATGGTAGTTCCAATTACAGTATCATAACCTGCCTATGGGCAAAATGGTAGTTTGCATGTGAACTTTCCAGTATTACTGTTTGGGCTTGGAAATTCTTTTAAACTGTTTTGTTTCAAGGTAAAGTAAAAGTTTCAAAAGTAAAGTTCAAAATATCTATGTAGGACTGGACCCCATTCACCTTAACCTTGTAAGTAGATGACAGGGAGTCAGTGGGAGCACTTGGTGGAATGTGATGACATCAATTATCCTCAGGGTCCTGAATCTAATTTTAAGTGGCATTTTAAAATTATTTTTTATAGTATGTAATGTTATGTCTGAACAAAACTACTAATATCCTTCCAGTATTCTGATGACCCCATGACATGGGTAAATAAAAGGAATTTTCTCCTTCAAAATTAACACTTCTTACATTTTTTATTTTGCTTACACTCAACATTATTGGATTTTATCTGTAAATACTTTATAGTCTGTTTTATATATATCTACATGTATATAAATAAATGAGAGTAAATTATTTCATTCATAAAGAAATGCAGCTCATCACTATATTTAATTACAATGTTCTGAACTGAGATACATAGCCAGTGGGAATAGGTCTATTGATTAAAAACCAGGGTAGCTTCTGTTTAGTCTGTAGGAGTCTCTTCCTTTTTTCCCAATTACTGTGTGTAGGAGAGGTCAGTCTGATTGCATTATAAAATTAGGTTAAGAGACAGTATTTCTGTCACTGAATTGCATGTGATCCATTTCTTAAGAAAAGACACAGTAGAATAATTTAACTCTAAATTCAGAGCACTTTGCTCTACCTGGAATTAGGAGTTTTTATTCTGTCCTTCAGATTCCTTGTTGCAAACCCAAGGATGCCTGAGAAACAAAGAACACAAGAAACGAATATTCACATGAGTGTAAATCATCTAGTTTGTGTGATGTATTGGCCTTCCATTTGGGGGAAATTTGGGGGAAATTAAAATGGATGTTTGGAGAGCATAAAGAAGCAGGAGGAGCATCATGAGGATTTTATAGGAGCGGATCTCATAATAGTATTTGAGAATTATATATCTTGTGGACAGCATCTCTTATCTAACAGCCTGGTTGTGCTCCCTGAGTATCCCCAGCTGGGATAAAAGTGGACTGAGAGTTGCTGAACTCCACGGACATGCAGCAGCATGTTCATCAAACAGGCGACTCCTTTGTGGCAACTGTTTTGGTTTTGTACTGCAGTCAGGTTTATACTTGTCTGATAAAATATGCTAGCTAATGAAACACAACAGTGTTGGTAGATTAATAAACAGTATAGTAAGATTTACCAAGAAGATTTTACTTAATGCTGGTTCTCAATGATTTATAAACTGATAAAAACAGCTGGAAAGGATCTTGAAGGGTCATTCCCTCTGTCCTGAGCCTGGGTCAGTCCTACTTAAAACACCTTGAGAGATGCTTTGTCAGGCCTGTTCTTAAAAACTGCCAGCATGAGGACTTAGTGGCCCATCCAGAGAATGTGCCTTTACACTTGGAAAAAAAAGCTTTCCCTGGGAGCCGAAATTTACTTGGTGCAATTTAAGCCCATTATTTTTGTCCTCTACAAAATGGATAAGAAGAACAGTTTATTCCCCTGTTTTTTCATAGCAACTTTTGACATAAGCTGTTATCATGTCACCTCTTAGTCCTCAGTTGTCTAGGCTAAACAAACTTGGTTCTTTTTGGACTCTCCCAAGGGTCATATTTGCCAGAATTCTGATTATTCAAGAAGTGTTTGGTGAAACTTCCACTGGCTTTGGGAAATGGGTTACATCTGCTCTTATATTTGCAAAGCATCTAGACTTAAACCAGCCATTTTTACATAAATGCCTTGTAATCCATGTCCATGTCTAAATATGTGTTTGCTTAAAAGTAACAGTGGTACATCTCAGCCATGACCTTGTGTGTCCACACTGGTGGGAGCACTCAGCCTTTGACTTGTGTGCTTTAGAAATGTGCATGGGACAGATGGGTGTCTGGAATACACACATGACATAACATCTGCTGCTGAATAAAGATTGTTATAAAGACAGAAAATAAGGCTGGGAATGTGTTTACAAGTACTCAACCAGTGCTGCATATATGGTAGTGCACAGAGTTAAACAAGGCTTTGAAAACAAGACCAAAACAATTTTTTAAAAAGTGTCCCTATTTTTCTTTGTGCAATTAAGAGGATTTAAATGTTTCTGCCATCTCTGCTAGGATATGCAGAGCTGAAGGAAAGAGTATGAAATAAGATCACTCATCTAGAAGACAAAATACTGATGACAGTGGTAGAACTTCTCTACAGGTTATTTTGCCATTCCTTTCATTCCTCTGCAGTATTGAAGTATTCATCTAAGCCAGCCACTGTACAGTGCTTTTTTGAGTAGTAAATAAGAGCTTTTAGAGCTCAAATCAGCTAATCATATTTAGATACCTATTTCTGGATGAAATGAATTGCTGCTGAACCACTTTTTTCTGCTCCATTAAATTTAACTGAGTTTAGGTGACTAATTCAAATGAGTAGACTCTGCCTAAGTTGCCAGCCATGTTCCTTAATGGGATTTTGTTTAGATCCTCTAGGATCTGGTGGAGAAAGTCCATGTTGTGGCCACTTTAAAAGAAAGCACTGAAAAGATGATGAGCAGTCACTGGGAATTAAGTCTTGTGGCTCCAGTGCTCAGCAGGTGGAAGATCTGACACTGGCATGACTCCAAGGGGAAGTCTGCCATGGGTGAAACACAGTTCAGGACAGGGGAATTGTACTGTCTCTTTCCAAAGAGAAAGGGAGCAAGAGTCAGAAGCAAAGATGAATAAGAGAGACCTTCAAAGACTCTTCAGGGGAGGACAGCAAAATAAAGAAGGGCTTAAGAAGCAGCTTTGGTAGAGACAGCAGGAGAGAAGCCAGATGTTTAGGAAAGACTACTGGAAAGACAGTCAGAAAACTGCTCCTATTTTACCAAGTTCCTCAGGCAGAGAAGTCCTACAGAGGAGTATGCAGGAATAAAGAGGAATAGGTAGGAATTTCCTCTGAACTTCTACTGACTTCAGGAGTACTGACAGCTGCTGGAGAGGAAGAACTGGAAGAGAGATTGCAAATGAGGTATACACACAGTGTTCTTTGTTCTTGTAAGGGAGAAATGGAAGACTCTTGAGCTTGTGCTTAAGTGACTGCAAAGTGTGAGAGAAGAGATGGGAACTCTGTGCTAGAGATGGAGGACTAATTGACTCAAGTTCAGCTGAAAGTTTGGAAATTACCTGGATAGCTAGAAGAAAATTGAAACTATCCTACAGAAGGGGAAACAGCCTACAATAATACCTTTGTCCTAAAGCCTGAGTTCCATGAATCATCCTCCCTCAGGAGCAGCTTTGGAGAGTAGTGGTTGCTGGGAGCTGGATCTAAGGTATGACTCTTTCCATGTCACTTTTTTCCTTCCTGTTTCTGTGGTGCTGTTTACCGTATCTTTAGCCAGTTGCATTCTACTTTTTCTGGGCTCAAATATGTGGTCAGGCATTATGAACTGAAGTCAGGGCCCTGAAACCCATTCCTTCTTGCTGTTATTCTCTGGAGATACAGCAAGTTCAAGAGCAACTGTACATCTAGATAGGTAATTCTGACTCAAGACAAGTGTTCTTGAACTCCTACCAACTACAACTGATAAATTTTTTACCAACAAAAATGGAGTAGGTCCCACTTTTTGGTAAGTACATCACTTTTTGGTAAGTACTGAAGTATAGCTTTATTCAAATCTTATATGTGACTCTGAAGAAAAGTTTGTTCCAATTCTGGTTTGTCATTCTGTTTTGATTGGTAAGGGTATGATACAGAAATTTCTCTATGTTTTGGATGCTACCTTTCTCAACCTAATAATTGGGTAATAATGTCTAATCTTCAGCTAAGTATGAAATCAAAGTTCAGATAACAGATTCATCAGTGATAATCTCAGTCCAGGAAATCTTCACAGAGTAGGAGTTTGTGGTTGATACCAAAACATGCTTCAAGCTACAGAATCAGTTAAGTAATAGCCTGTGGCATGTCAGGATCGACTTACACAGGGACTTTCCTGTCTGAGTCAAACACTGGGCAGAGATCAGTATCCAGAGCTACCCAGTACTGTGTTAACCTAACCCTGTCCTTGGCTCAGGAAATCTCTGAGTATTCTGTACAAAATGGACAAGTGAGACTGACAACAATCTGTCTAAAAATAAGTGAAGGTCAGCGGTGATGTCATGGTCATCGAGATCATCGAGGTTACAATCCCTGCTCCAGACAAAGACAAGATTTGAACAGCACTTTCCCACATTGCAGAGATGTATTCCAGTAAAACTAACTGAGGCAAAGAGAAACAAGGACTAATTCCTACTCTTCCTGGCAGAACAGCTAGGAGTGTGGAACACTCCTGAAAAGAAGCAGGGCAGGATGCTTATGTCCCTGCATGTTTTCAGGAATATTTCCTGCTTCAATGTGCCTAAGAGCCTACTGCCAACATCTGCAAGATTCAGGTTTTAGGTTGAATCTTATTTTAGTTGCCTCTTAAATCTGAGTTTATACCTGTTAGATGGAAGTCTTTTGTTGTCCAGACTTTTTTGACCAACGTTGGCCTGTTGATGCTTATGGTGTAGCTTCACAGATGTAGTCTGAGCACAAGAAGTCCCTGCCTTTCCCTGGCTCTGCCTTACTGTGGCAGGGAAAAATGCAGGTGAACCTCAGATGGGAAGAGATGATGCTGAGTCCAGTTCAGAAGGCTGAATAGTTTCTTTATTATAACTATATTTCAATACATTAATATATATTTAAAGAGGAGATCCTAAAACTACATCCTAACTTCTAGCTATCATATCTAACTACTGTAACTGTAACTTCTCTCATGACTCCCTCCCTGGGAGAGTCCAGACACAGGTGCAATCCATTGGCCATCAGGGCCAAACAATGCCCAGCAGTGTCCAATAAGCTAATCACCCCAGGTAAACAATTCTCCAATGCATTCCACATGGAAAAACAAGGGACAGAAATAGAAATTGTTTCCTTTTCCTTCTCTCTCTGCTCCTCTATGAAACTTTGCTGAGGGAGCAGAAAATGTGGACACTACACCTTACTGCTGATCCCTCAGTACAGCTGGGAGTGATGCTGAATTTCCTCAGGACCAAGTGAAATGACCTGTTCTGTCCTGGGTCAGAAGGGCGATCAAAACATGCTCATGTATCAGCACATTTAGGTAACCAAGGGATGCATAGGGACTGGAGATGAGAACAGAGCTGGTGGAGAGGGTGGAGGGAGTGCAGGTCTATAAACTCTCCTTGTCACTCATGTCCAAATGTCATGGGTGTCCAAATTTCACAAAACCACACTTTTAAGTGCAGGGTGTTTTTATGTTGCTATGGGCATTGAAAAAAATTGGTGAAGATTAAGGTGTTTTTACTTCATGGTTTCATTTTCATACTTCCTTTCTTGACTCTTCTGGTGCACATATCTTTCCACAAATTTTCCTTTCCTTCCTCTCCAATTACAAATATTTCCAAACTAATTAAATCACCATACTTCTATTTTATGTTTTAGTGATGTGAGGCAGAGCTGATTAAAGGATAGGTAGGCAAGGGCAGCACAAAATTTCTCCATGTATCTATCCTGTGATCTCCCTGTAGCAAGTTTCCCTTCAGATGTTTTACACAGTTCACTGATGCACATGGAAAATTATGGTGCTGTAGTTAATAACCTTATTTTTTCTATTAAATTTATAACCCTTACTGGGAATTAAATGTGAATAAGTCACTTGATGTTTTTGCTCTGATTATAAAATCCATATGTTTCCTGAGGTCTCCAAGTCTTGCCATTTAGTCTGACTATAGTGATAATCGTTTTGGGGTGAAACAGCTACCTGGTGAATAACCAAGAAATTTATTACTGCCTAAAACTATAGAGGACATACTTGTTTCTGTTGAAAGCTTAGCATTTGCTGAGATAAAAAAGACATGCCCACATGCTTGTACTCAGTATTTTTCACACAATCCATTTGTGTCTTTTCCTTTTTTTTCCCAACAAATTCTGACATTGCTGTTTACCTTTAACACACCTGATTTAAGTGATATTTGAGGGCATTACATTCAGGTCTTTTGCAGAAATAATGACTGGAAAAACCAAGTGCCTTTCAGAATTGCTTCCTAAGTATCAGCAGTTTTCCAATGCTGACTATGATACCTATCCTTGTTTACTGGTGTATTCTTCTTTCATGCAATCAGTGGTGCAAAGTCCAGCTGGAGGTCAGTCCTTAGTGGTGTATCCCAGGGGTCAGTCCTGGTCCAGTACCATTTAACATCTTCATAATGACCTGGATTCATGGGGACAGAAGCTCTATCTGTTCTCAAAGCTGACTCTATTAATGCATTTTTCCTTGTTCCAGCAAACTTATTTGTGTTTCCAGATGCTCATTGTTTTATTTTCCAAGTTTAATCCTATTGTAGGAGTCAATTATTTCTATGTTCTCTTTGCTCTACTTAATTTGCAAAATGATTTCCTGAGACCATTAAAAATTGTTCAATATAAAATTTAAGGGTTTTCTTTGGCTAATGTATCCCATGGTTCTGGGTTCAGCAGGACATTCTTACAGCCTGTGGACAAAACACAAACTGAGGTTAGGTGTGCTTGCAGAAGGTGAGCTTGGATCTCTCAAACACAACGGAGCATCTTGGCTAAAGGTCAAGGTAGTTTCAGGAGGTTACTGTATGTATGTTTGTTAACCAGGGTACAGCTCTGGGTAAACAGCTTATTCTTTAAGCTCCTGTCCTCGTGTGTTTCCAAGAGAAGAGTCATGTGAGGGCATTGGGGTTGGTGGACCAAACACTCAGTTAATTCAGGTGGAGCAGCCTCATGCCATCTTGTGTGCAATTTTTAAACTGCATCTCTGTTGTTGCTTTTATGCAGAGCTCCAAAATGACTGGTGAGTGCAGCTACTAATCCCAACTAATTCTTTTTACCTTCTGTTGTTAATTGATTACTGTAATGCAGGGAAAGTCTCTTAAGTCTAAAGCCCTGCTAAATGCTTGTATATTTTAAACAATGATGCTTTCCTTCCCTCCCTTCCTTTCTTAGTCTGGTTAATTTAGAACAGTTTTAAAACAGGACGTTCTCTAGCTGATTTTCCTTCAAACCTGACTCATTTTGGAACTGGCTGATTAACCTGATAAGCTCTATAGGCACTTTGTCTCAGCCTACTTCTGTTGGGAGAGAGGTGCCTTTGGGTTGCCTGGTGAAGAAAGCCTGTCACTACTTGGCTTTGGCAGGACTCTTATCAGCTACTGATGAAGGCGGTGTGCATTGAAGATCCTTGTCAAATCTGTTCTTAAAAATCTCTGTCATAATTTCTGTCTCTTCTTGATCTACCAATATTTGGCCGAAATCCTTTTCGTGTTGTGCATACCCTTGACTTGCCTTGAATCTTGTCCACCTCTTGGCAAGTTTCAAGTTTTGCTTTAGATGTCTTGTAGCTGTTTTTCATATCTCTGTTTCATGATTTAGCCAGTCAAGGCAAAAATATTTCTTCTGCCACCTCAAGCAGAGGCTGCTTTCATGTGTCATTTTCATAGTATTTGAGCACTCATTGAATTATTCTCCTTATTTACCACTAGTAGCATCACTGTGTGTGAATGGTGCTTATGGAATGTTCTGATCAATGTTAATCAGTATGGATTCACTGAGTGAAGGACCAGGCCCATGTTATCCTCCTAATAAAAAGTGGGAATTTGGAGTTGTCAAGGTGATAGTTCCTGTAGTTGCTTCTTACCCCAGCTGAGCTGTAGATGGGAGGGCAAGGGAAAAAGGAATTCACAGCAGTAAAAATAGGAAAAGTAAGGATGATAAAGCAAATCCCTTTGGCAGAATGTATTCCCTCTGCTGCACTCCTCCAGTTCCTCTGTTCTTTTGTCCTGTGTATTAGCATGCACAGAGTTTATAAGAGGCAAACCCAGCCACTTCTGTTTCTGAAATTCATCTAATTCATACTGTGACCTATTATCCCTACTAACACCTGCTGAGCCGAGTGTTCACCACCTTTAACTAGGTTTTATATTAATATAAGTCAAATGGGGGAAGGTATCACAAACTTTCAGTTCAGGAAGTGTTTTTTTCCTTTATGTCTTGCAGTTAGAAAGAGATCAAGTTGTCATGCCAAGATCTGGCATGTACCCTTTATCAAGAAGGCTGTTTCTGCTAAAGGCCTCTGTCATGAACTGGCTGCCATAGGGAAGTTTACTTCTGTAAACATCTGAAAGTAGGGTGGTGGTGGAGGTTGTTTGGCAATGTTAAACCAAGGAAACCAGATAGCAAATATCAGGCTGGCTGAACCCTCCTGCCAACTGAAAAAGAGAGGAAGGAAAGCACATGAAGAAGGAATGAGGGTATTTGTAATACCCAGTTTAGCAGAAATGCAGCAGTGCATTCTCCCTTCGATCTGTAATGCTGTGAGTCAGCCGTGCTCTCACATTCACTGTGGATGGAGTTTTAAATAAAGAGATTGCCTCACAAATCAGCAAGACTCCCAGGGCAAAATCCAGAGCAACTCTTTAAAAATATATTTCAAAGTGATCAAAGATGCATGTGTCTTACATTGTTCACCAGGGAGGAGTCTTTCAATAGAAACCAGAGTTAATGCAGTCATGAACTTGAGCATTTTTCAGTAACTGTCTCACATTTTGCTGAGATGATCGTCCCATGGAACCTCTTTCTGAGCAATTCCTTAACCAAGCTCAGCAGCTGAAGAGCAGCCATTACATCTTCATCCTTCATCTGGTAAAGCAGCAGAACATTTACCAGTGTATACACAGCTGAGAAATGCAATTTGACTGGTACATTAAAGGTATTTGGTGATCTTTAGTCTTAGCATAACTGCTGCCCATCAGGGGTGCAGTAATGTGCTTCACAAAGTGCACAAGAGAAGACAAGGCCCTTAATGAGTTTTGGCTGAGCTGGGCACGTTCTGCACAGTGTTGTTCAAATTGTCTCAGGCTTCCTGCCAAGTAATGCAGAAGAAAATGCCTTAGAGTATGCTAGCTGTCTATCAGCCTCGCAGAAAGTTTTCTCAAAGACAGTCTTTGATTTGTGAGTCAACCACTATTAAGTTAGTGTCAAAACCCTCTCTGGAGGCAACAAAATGGAGCACAGTTCTGCTGTTACTTCCAGCATCAAAATATTCATCTTGAACTTAAGGCTCTGTGTTATTTTTAATGTGCTCTGTCTCTGGAAGCCAGAAAGGATTTGTGGGGTGAGTTACATGGCTTAGTTTCTGAAATGATGGGAATAAAAGCTGGGGAATGAACATGCAGAAGGGTTGTGACAGTTTTGTAACCGACCTTATTTAAGGAAATAAGAGGGGCTCTGTCTTTGTGAGGCAAGCCTCACACTGTAGGCTTCTAACTTGACTCACTTGCACTTACTGGCACATTCCTCCAGTGTGCATGGTAAGTTTGCAGAGAAGTGCCATGGCCCCCCTCTGGTTCCACTAGTCTGTGTGCTACACGTGGCAGGTGAGACTGGCTGGAGCAGCTGGTGATGGCTCTCTGTGGGGCCCAGGGACTTTGTGTTGTCCCCCCTTTGAGAAGGGGACACTAATGTGTAGGGAGAATGCCAGGGAACCATCGCAATAGCTGCCCAACACAGCCCCCACACAGGGGCTAAGTAGTCATGACAACTGTAGTTATCAAACATTAGCATGGGACAGCATTCAAAAACCATTTGCAGGCTTTAAATAACTTATCAAGCTGCAGGCTGGCAACTGTGGAGCTAGTACATGATAAAAATACACCTTCTGACTTTGAGGAACTGACAAAAAGGACACTGAGCCACAGGTGATCACTAAAGATTCAGCCTAATTGCAAAGGATATGCATAACAATGTTATATGTGGTAGCTGACTGCTCAGGAAATTCAGTTACTCTGCAGAGTAATCTGGGTCTCTGGGTAGTGTATCAATAAATACCTGCTTGAGATTTTCAGCAAGCCAAGCTAGAGACTAAGGATTTGTAATGATACCAGCAGGATATAGACTCTCAAAAAGGCCTTCACACAGCAGCCTGATAAATTTATTGTCTGAATTTCCAAAAAGGATTTTAGAGCTTTACCTCATTTGAGTTTGCATTGTTGGAAGAATTTAAGCGTTCATATGGTTTGAAGTAATGGATTTGGAAATGAAGACAGGAACTGAATGCTGTGATTAAATTTGTAGGGCAAAAAGAAACAGAAAGCATACCTCTAGTGATGGAGAACTCCTTGGATATTACTCCAGAGTGGGCTCATATGCACTTGCCAGGAAGTTTTTATCTCTTACCTCCATCACTTTTCTGACATGGTGTTCTTCATTTCTTACCTTCCCTCATTCGCCCCTGATTCCTGTTCTCAAGCTTGTACCACTTTCCTTCCACTGCAGTTTTCCTTTGTTCTCCACGCTCCCTACAGTGCAAACACATGACGGAGCTACTGTGCTTGACAAATTACATGGCACCAGCTGTGCCACCACCGTGCATTCCTGGCTGATGGCAAATACAAAGGTAAACCTCTGCCACACGTGGGAACACAGAGCCAGGAGCTGCATCAGCACAGCTGGAACCAAGTCAGAAGTCTGGAGCCCTGGGTTACTGTGTGGCAGCCTCAGCTCACACAGTGCAGTGTGGAAGTCAGCTTAGCCAGCATAAAGCTGGAGCTGGAGTAGCCCACACTGCTGAGCTGGCTGTAGCTATAATACTCTCTAAGGTGGTTGCCTCAGGTGGCACAGGTTTTATAAGCATACTAGAGGAGAGGACTTCCCAGGGAATGCTCCTTGTGCAGAAGTGTTGGGTATGATTGCAGAAATGTTTGAAGTGTTCACGTGTACTCGTGTTGCCATACGGTACCCACGTGCTGCAGAACTGGAGCTCCACACTCTTTAAAGGCTATGCCAGCATTGCACAGCCACCTTGGAGGGATGGGGCTCCTCACTGGGCCAGCCTGGTCCCAGGAATGCTCAGCCTTTCCTGGCAGTGCTCTGCAGATTGGGGATTTGCAGACTGTGCAAACCGGCCCGGTGGAACACTGCCTTAACACATTTATATTGCTCCTGGAAACCGAGCTGGCTTGCTCAGGTCTGATTTTAATCTTCCACAGTACACTGCCTTCTATCAGTGGGGAGATCCTCTCAGTGTGTTTAGTCTCACTGTGAGACCCTCCCATTTTCAGCATGGGAGGATTTATTCACAAACTATGAATGCCACAGTGTCTGAGAGGTTTGTGATGAGCTTTCTGCAACTCCATACCTCCTCTGACATACAGAGTAAACCTACAGAACCTACTTTAGGCAGCTGCAATCTAGTGCCATATCCAAGGCTGTAAGTAATTTGCTGTAATTTTGCATCCTCTTCTTGAAGATTTTATTCTGGGCTTCTAGTGCAATGACAGACATAAACTCAAGAACATCCAGTCTACTCTCTGTTTCAGTGGTTCACTTGGAAGGCAGCTCCTTCAAGAGTACTGGCAACATTATTTTTTCAGCTGTGGGTTTTTCTTAAAGGAAAAAAAAAAAAAAAAAGAGAAACAAGGCCAGTCTTCTTTCAGGATTTTTCATTGTTGCCTCCCAGGGTGAGCAGGACAGCTCCAGGACTCTTGTTTTCTCTTTGTCTTGAAGTGATTAAAGTGGAGTGGCAGTGTGTTTCCAGAGGACTGGAGAACATTATGGAGATTGTGCTTGCAAGGGACTGTCAGTGTCACATTAAGGCGAGTCTGTGGCACAATGAATGTCTCATGCACTGCGTGGGACAGAGGGCCTTATTTTTACTTCAGTTAAATTTGCTAGCCCACTGAGAAAACTAGATGTGTGTTCATGAAATGGAGCTTCTGAATTTCTCCATGGAAATGCCCCCAGACTATTGGGAATCCCATTTTCAGATTCAGTCATTCCAACCTCTCCCCATATTTACTATTTCAATGCTTTTTGAATTTGGCTTCAGGATTTCATATCAGCATGTACCCTAGCGATGTACACATAAGGTTTTCAATAATTTCTGTTCCCTACCAATTGTGACTTCAAGAAAATTTAAATGTGCATTTGGTGTGCTTTCTGACCTTGACTTTTGAGCATTCAGGCCAAGCACTCAATCATTACCATATAAGTTCCTACCCTTGACATACCATGAGTAATTGATCTCAACTCTCAATTATTATGTTAAGCTTATATGGATTTAGAAGGATGAGATCCTTCCTAATTAACCTCAAGTTTTTTGATAAGATTACACTCAAGATTGACACTGACAGCTCATAATTTATCTGAATTTTAAGGAAGCTCTTCATAAATTGCCAAGCCAGGTCTTCAGTGTTATTACAGAAATAGATTTCAAAATGCACTAAAAATGTTGAAAATGGGAAAGAGTTTTGTAAGCAACTCTAACAGGCGTGGAAGTTGTGTTACACCCACAAGGGACAATGTTTCAAAGAGCCCAAAGGAAAAACCCAAATGGAAGGCTGTTTTTCATGGTAACTAACATGAGCTAAATTTTCTTGATCAAAACAAATAATGAAAAGGTAACATAAGAGGCAAAGATGCAGCTGGTAAAACTCACAGAACCTGATTCTCGTGGGCTTGGCTCCTGGTGGTTGGATTCACTCGCACCTAAGCAGTTCTTTAATGAAAGCCTTGCTCTGGGGTGCATCTTGTAGTGCTTCTGATGGGAGCTCTGCTGCAGCCTAACAGGTAAATTCTGTTATGGCCATCCCACTGAGCAGTGCTCTCTCCAACCTGCTGCTGTGCCTTTGTTTTTTTTTAAACTTTAAGTCTTTTTGAGTGCCATCCTTTTTTCTAGTGTGGTTCTGTAGCTTCCAGAGGATCAGCTGCTCAGGGTCAGTCCCCAGTTAACATCATTCTATTAAGGCCAGTGAGGGTTGAATTAACACAAAGTCAATCAATCCTTTCTAATTCACACCAGCTAAGAGTTAGCTGTAAAAATGTAACAGTTTTTTTAATGCATGTTTAAATGAATTGATCTTGTTACTGTTCTGAGTAACTATTTTACTAAAAGTATGAGGAGCTGTGGGCTGCCTGGCTGCTATACAGCAGCAGGATCATATTCCTGCATGACTTTGTACTTACATGGATTCCAAAACAGGAGAAAATGTTGTTAGCAATGTGACTGAAATAGATGATGCTGTGTGACACTGCAAGGAATGCAGCATTTTGTATGGAATGGGATGAATGAGTACAGGCACTGAATAAGTTAGAAGGAAATTTCAGCAGCTGATTATAGAAGAGTTGCAAGTACTGTCCTACAAACAGTGATGAAACTTGCTTTGTGAAGCAGGACATCAGTGTTCTGATAGGAGGAATTAATATGGACTCAGGTAAAATGGGAATTTTCACGTAGTGTCATTTTTATTTGAGATTGATTAGTCTGACCTTCACTATCTTTCTAAAGAGAGTGCAGTAAGTTTTGTTGGCTTTTTTCCCCTCTGGTCTCACTGAGATTAGAGCATGGATTGGCAGATAGACCAGCCTCGTGTGCTGCAGAAAATGCAGCAGAGAATATTAGCTCAGAAGCACTGGGAGAAGACATTTAAACCCTTCCACATCAATGTTGATAAGCAGAGCTGTTGATGGACAGCTGTTTGCAAAGTTATGGTCATATATTTGTAGACCTAAGGGAATCAGATACCAATGGCCTCATAACTGCTAGCCTGGTAATTAAATATGACAGTCTTATCATACAGTATTATCAGCATTTTGAAAGTATGTCTCGACAACAGAGATACAATAGTCCTCTACAGTTCAGCACCAGACAGCAGAACATATTTAGCATGAAAGATAAAATTTGAGATTCCAAATATATAGGGTTGAGACCTCGATAATGGAAGGTAAAGTAATTTTAAAAATGTTATATTGGGAGAAAGATAAATGTGTTAGAACTGTTACAATGACCCTGCAATAGGCTCAGAAGGATAGGATAGAACTCGTACAGTGATGCCATTCCCTTTAAGGGTTGGTTGCTGTGCTCCATAGTTTTACTGATTAGTATCTTTATCAGTGAAGACTTCCACTGAAATTAATAGGATTAAATGTGTTGCCATACCTGACCCTTGAAATTTTAAGAATATCTACTACATTACTAGTTTCTGACTGTGCAGGTCCATTTCGCTGTCATATTTGAGTGCGTCACTGCTCTTTCTTTCTTTCTTTCTTTCTTTCTTTCTTTCTTTCTTTCCTTCTTTCCTTCTTTCCTTCTTTCCTTCTTTCCTTTCCTTCTTTCTTTCTTTCTTTTCTTTCTTTCCTCTTTCTTTCCTCTTTCTTTCATTTTATTTTTTTTTAAGCCAGTTCTGGTTTTACCACTACAGAGTCTCAGTCAAAGCAGTTTTGAAAACCAAATATGTCATGTAAGTGAACCAAAAAATCAATTGCACACAAAATTCTGGGAAACCCATTCTCCAGGAAACATACATCTATATTTTATCTTCTTGACTTCAATTATCAGCTTTGCCAACTTCTGCTAGAGACACTTTCCTGGCTCTTCAGCTCATTCCTCATCAATCCCTGATGCTCTCTATTTTAAATGGCTGCGTAACTCCTCTCCCTCGTACTTTTCAGCTGATACAACCCACTTAGATTTTAACACCCATTCTTATCCTTAGTTTTATTCTGCTTATGAAGTGTTGCCCCTGATTTTGATGGCAAAACACTGTGATTATTTCTATATGTGTTGAATAGGTAACAATCTTTCCCATCAGAAGTAAGATAGCTTTAGTTGGGCAAAGATATTGTTGCCTTACTGATTAAACTGCTGTGATCAAAACCTGTGTGTAAAAGCAGCTTCTTGTCCACATGTGAACAAGAGCTGGATTTCAGCAAATTCTCTTCCTCTTGAGCTGTGCTTTATGATTTTAATGCCATTTATTCATGTAGCAAAAGTGCCATTCTTCACCCAGTATTGAAGACAGCTGTAGGAAAACCAGAGTCATTTATACCTCCCAGTTTATTTAACTGAATTGGCTCATCTGAGAATATAATTGTTACAATTGCAAGGGAATAAAAGCCTAAATCCTTTCTGGAATAAGACCTCAAGTGGTGTAAAAAACCACTGTGCCTCCCTTAGAGGCACAATCCCAATAGAATTGCAAAATCTGGCATCTGCGCACGTTCTGTTTTGTTGCTCATGTGGATGGTGAAATTTCTTGGGAGGAAAAAAACAAGTTACCAGTTGAACTGCACAAATGTGCTGCTGGGCAAGAGCTATACACTGTGGTTAAGTTGAAAATATTTTAAAATGTCACTTCATGGTTGTTTTATTAAAAGGTCATCTGGCATCTTAAATAACAGGTGATTTCTAAAGGCAGTGTGTGGAGATGAAACGGATACTGGACATGGAACGTGCACACCTAAGTGTTATCTTATTTCCCCGGGTGCACTGATTAAAATATTTGTGAAATGAGTATTCTCCCTAGGTTTTCATCATCATTTGCCCAGATAATTAAGCTTTTTAAGGTCATTAAGTGGCTTTCTTGGCATGCTCAGGAAAGCCCTGACACTAACCCTGTCAGAGTAGTAGATGTGCATCTTTTCAAGCCAGCAACCCAGGTATCTACAGTAAATAGACAAAGGCATCTCAACTGTTCACAGGCTGATGGTGATCTTAAAAAGTGACTGCCTGAACTACCTTCTTGTTTCATTTTCTGTAATGAGTTTCTGATTTTAATTTAGCAGAAACATAAAATTCAGCTGACGGGCCACATCTAAGACCCTTGACACCGACATTTTCTTTATCTCCCTCAGTTTTGGAGTTGTTCATTTCCTCCTCAGAATTACAAGCCCTCCTTACAGAAGGGGTCTTGGAAAAGGCAATAAGTCTTATCAAAGATTTACCTGAAGAATAATATACTATACTGGCCTCAATTAGAGAATAGGCATGAGTCTAGTTCTCTTCACAAGAAGCATTTCTTCTACCCCTTACTTATGAGCAGGAACAAAATTGCTGTTTCATCTCCCTCGTGGAATCTGTGATATATAAGGCACCTCAAAGGAAATTTACATCAGCCTGTTATGACTTTATACCTCCCCCATCAAATAGTGGCCTTGAGCATGGAACAGAGACCTGAGGGAAATATGACAGAGAAGGAAGAGAGCCAAGCAATTAATAATATTTATAATACTTCCTACATGCAATAACCTATGATAAGGTTAGTTCCTTTTTTTTTTCCTTCATTATTTCTCTGCATAAAAGTTTCTGCATGAAGTCAGGAAAAATATGTGTATGAAAAAGCATGAAAAAGACTTGTTTCAGGCTGTGCATGTGTGTATGTGTGTGTGTGTGTGTGTGTATGTGTTCTGATTTTGGTAGTTTAAGTGTTTCTGGAGTATAGGAAGAAGTAGAATCAATTTAATTTATACTGTACACTATGAATCCTTGTGTTTAGTGATATCTATGTCCTGCACAGCTAAAAGTACACAACAGAAAACTTGGGTATTTTACTGGGATGAGATCACTTTGCTTAAATAAGCTCAAATAATTGAAAGAGAGATCTAATTACTCTGAAATCTATGTATGACAAAAAGAACTGTGTGAAAAAATATTTTGTGTTCACTGAGGGGTAACTTGCTCAGGTGTAATTAATGAGTTACCCGACATCCCACACATAATACTGAAGGAAAGAGATGGTAGGAAAAATAAGGGGGATTACAAGAGTGTATTACTTTGGTTGATATGAGTTAAGGAAGGTGCTACTCAGCATAGCAGGGCCAGAGGCTGGCTTAGAGGACAGAGCTGCTGATGGAAAAAGTCAACATGTCAAGTTACACTCCTAAGTGGAGCTGATTTTATGGTGGGCTTTTCACACAGGTGACATTACCTAGTTTTTAATTACTGCAGACAGAACGTCTTAACATAGATTCACTGGAGGACATATCAGTTGTCATTTTGTTGGTTCCAGTAAGTGCTCTGAGGTCCCAGTTGTTACTGTCTGTGAAACATGCTTTGTAAATCTTATCCTATGTGAATATCCTTGGCTATTGATTCTTCTGTGAACTTGGCAGTCTTGTCAATAAAGGGGAAAAAAAAAAAAAAAGCTTTAAAGGAAAATCAGTGTCCTTGCCTTACGCAGTAACCTGAACAGTTCTTGGGAAAGAGTCCAGTACAGGCACAGTAGCATGGTTAATTAAAGCAGTAACATCATTAGTATACTAATTTGGGAGTGTGTGGATGTTGGGTCTGTGTATATCAGGGACACAGTGTAATTGTTGCCCTTCTGTTCTTGGTTTATTGTTTTCTGGAATTATGTGCAAGCTGAGGTAAAAGTAGAATTGCTAAACCAGTCAACCAATACCTGAATTAAAAGACATATAATTTTAGGGAAGGCTTTTTAGTGCCAGAAAGAGCACAATATTGTCAGGTTATTTGGGCACTAGAAACCTGAGGAAGCTGTTCTGAGATGGCTAATGCATGGGTTTGGACTTCTGCCAAGGAGCCATGGGGATCCATAACAAGGCAAAGGATTTTGAAAACTCCTTGTTCTCCTGGACCCATACACCCAGATTATTGTGTGTGGGTCAGGTTTCTCTCTAGTCTGATGCTGCACCCTGGTTTATTACTTTACACTATAACTCCAGCAGGGCAGGGCTGTTGTCTGTTGCAAACTGGAAATGTTTCGAAGAAAAAAAAGATTTTTATTCCCCCCCCACCTTCGTTCAGATTTCATTAGTTAATTGGATGCACAAGGTACTGCATAGAGCTACAGAATGATGCTGAACTTCTCCTCCAGTCTCTGTCCTAATTTGTATGGAGCAAATTACTTCTACTTAGAGGTCACAGAAAAAAAAATGACATGACATTCCTTTTTCAACACTCTTAAAAACTGGAATAATGAAAATTTCAACACCTCTTCCACTACTAGTGTAAATAAAATATCATTCAGTGTGTCTCACACTAAGTACATTTAAGAGAAGGATTTGAACTGTCACATGCACATTAAATAGAAAGAGGCAGAATGTGCCCTCATGTGCATACACTGACTGCTGAAAGACTCATAACCAAATAAGAGCAAATTTAGCCCCTGTTAAATCACAATAGAACTTAATACAATGCCTGCAAGAATTCAAAGCAGCTCACTCAGCAAATTGTTATCTTGTGTTTGGAAAGCAAACCGTGTGTAGGATCACGCTTGCAATCCATGATTTAATACATGTTTTATCACACAGGACAGTATTGTCATGGCTCATTCACGGAGAACATAAAAATAGCCATTGACACTGCAAACATACTGTGAGCTCACCTTACTGCTTCAAGAATATTACACTCATTGAGAGTTTACAGAAGGAAAAGAACTTTCGGATTTGCTTATGAAGACATTGCAAAAATACCAATTAAACCAAAATCCTAAGTGCACTGGCACTTTACCTTTCAGAACTGAGACTGGCTTAGAAATCCTGCTGATCTGCGAACGAAGAAGAGCCCAGAGGCTGTTGGAGAGGCTGATCATATGCTGTCTGAAAGGGATAAAAATCACCAAGCTCAAATCATCTGTGCCAATGAAAATGGGTACTTTTATTCAAACTTTCAGGTTTCTCAGAGATGCTATCCAGTCCCACACACCTCATGGGCTATCTTCAGAATCCTGGTCTTCTGAATCCTGATATCTTGCATGTGGATACAGGGACGTGGAAGGATTTCTCCTGCCTCAGTCAGATGTTAGCTCCATGTTTTACCCCCGTCAAAAAGTCAAAGCTGTGAACATTTTTCATATTCCACTCTTTTCAGAGAATCTCTGCTGCTTAGAAAGTCACATTACTTCTCTCTCAGAGAAAATGTTAGTGGTTATTGGTTATTACTAGTAATGGAAACCTGATTGGGCAGCTCCATAAGGAGAAAATGCATTTCCCAGCTGTTCTTTATTTATGTATTTTCCACTGTGAAGCCTCCAGCGCTTGGGACTGATATTTCCAGACATTAAAGTGTTCCTTATGAAACTAAACAGCGCCAAGCAAAAAATTGTTTTCAAGGCGTTTGTCCAAGCCTTGTACTCGGGTCGTTCCCCGGCGGTCCCCGGGCGTGTCCCCGGCGCAGAGCTGCGGCAGGACAGCAGAGGGAGGCAGCGCTCAAAGCAGGGGGACGGGCTCGGGCTCTGCCGGGACACCGCGGCCAGCAGCAGCACCGCCAGCAGCCCTCCAGCAGGAACAATAATTGCGTTTCAGCCGCTCTGCTGGCCCGTGGAGGAGCCCTGCTGCGGCTCGGTGGCCGCAGCTCCCTCGCTGCCCTGCCCTGCCCAGCCCCGAGCGGGTCCCGTCCCTGCCCCGCTGTCCTGGCCAGGCGCCAGCGGGCTCCTTGGCCATTCCTCGCAGGCACTGACCTTGCTGGGTCACAGCAGCACAATGTCCTGACTTTATTAAGGCGTGCCCTTTAGTGAGAGTGTGTTTGGTGAATGTGTTGGGTTTGTAATTAAAATGCTAAAGTACGGTTCTGGGAGAAAGTTTAACAGATTATTATCTTTCCTGCGCAGAAGAAAGAGAGTGCTAGGACGTCTCTGTTTAAAGTGACTGTGCAAATGACATTTTGATGTTCCATATTTATAGTGCTCTCCCCCAGTCACTTGCATATAAAGGGCTGGATTATACCAGCCTGCCCCAGAAAGAGATTGGAGGATGAGCCTGAGTCACAACCACTCCCAAGGGCCACACAGCTTTCCCCCTATGCAGAACCACACAAAATCATTTAGCTTGGAAAATACCTACAAGATCATTGAGTCCAACCTTTTCCCCTGCTTCCCGTGGCTGGGATGGCACTTTGATCAGGAAAACATCAAAGCCTTATTCTTCCATGCTGAGCTCTATCTCTGTGGTGGTGTGACTCGTAGCCCCTGCTTTCAAGGAAAGCCAGAGAAGGATCAATAATGTCTCATCTGAAATCCAAGCTCCAGTTTTAACTCAGCTGTCCCACTACGAGTTTCACTGGGGCACTTTGGTAGTGAGACCACCTCCTGCTCCCTTCCACGGCAGTGCCTGACAGTGTTGGGAGTAACACACTTCTGGGTTTGTCAGCAGAACTAATTTGATTCTCCCTGCACAATTTGTTCTGGTTGGTTTTTCCCTATTTATCTTCTTTATGTAGATTTTTGGAAAACAAACAAACAAAACAACAACAACAAAAACACTACCAAAACCAAAACAAAAAAAAAGCCCAAACCAAAACAGAAGAGCTCCTGTAAGTTTTAATCCAACTGCAATTACAGAGTTCCAGTCAGCTGACAATGCCAGGGTAATTGATGGTGCAAAATATCCCACTGGCTTTCTGGAAATGTTTTCTGTGGGCTTAAATATTTGTGTTTAATGAATTCAATATACTTGGCTGAAGCTGAGTCAAAACCCATGGCAGGGTTAGACCCATACATCTTATGGGCCTTGTAGGAAAGAGAGTAATCAAAAAAACAATTGAGTGGAAAGACAAAAATTTTTTTATTCCTTTGCCATGTGGATCTTCTGACAACATGGACTTGTTGCATCAGCTTAATTAAAGCTGTGGAAGTTGGAAGAATCTCTGGTTTGCAGTACAAGATCCAGTTGGGTTCATGGTGGCAAGTCAGAGACCCAAAGACATTAATTTGCAAGCAGACTCCTTCAGGAAACAGCTCCAGAGGGAGTCTTTTAATGAACACTATATTTTTTTCCCCGTTTCTCTTCCTCACTTGGAAAAAGGTATAAAGTTCCTCTTCCCTGAGCAAAAGTGTAGTGCACCAATGTTCAACCCCTGGGGAACCAGGTCCTGGCCAGAAAGGCTACAAAAGGGATTTTGTTCCTTGAATGAACCTCCAGAATTTTAGATTTCTCTCCATATTCTCCTCTATCCCACCAGTGGCACAGGGTTCTTCTTCTGGGTTTTTAGATTTCATCTCCTAAAAGAAATAGGGAAAAAAAAAGAGGTGAATGATGCCCTTATCTACCTGTGAGTTCATCAACATTAAGATGTTAGGCACAGGATCTTTAAAACATTTTCTGACTGTTTCAGGTTTTGCATAGTTCATGCTATTTTTTACTAGAAAGAATATTTTAAAAATTGAAGAATACCTGTAACAGTTGATTGTAAATTTTAAATACTTATTTAAATGAGACACTAAGTCTTCACTGATTTCACCAGGAGAACAATTTCTTCCTCTATTTTTCACACAGAATATATCTGCAGTGGCTGGAGAGAAAAATGTGGAAGATAAGCTAGAAAATCGACAGCAATAAGGCAGCAATGAGGTATCAACAAGGTGCTACTCTAGTAGTTAAATTTCTAAATCCTGTGGCCTCAATATTAATAAGACCTCCACCTTCCTATGGCTCTGGCATACTTTTATTAAAACTTCAGAAAGTGCATTTCTACTAGGAAGGTTTGCATGTGTTTCTACAGCAGAAAAAACCCAGCTGACCTCTGTTTAAAGATCAAATTGACTTACAGTTGGGAAAGGTTTAGTGCTCCAATCTCTTTTTTAATAATACCATTTCTCTTTGTTGAAATCTTATCTCTATCTCTTTGGGGTTTTTTAGTGGAAATATTTATTTGAAGAGGTCAGTGAGGGTGTTGTTGGGAGGCAGTGGGGAATGTGGTTTTAGTGGGACTCCTGCTTTGGTTAACAGCCTCTCAGTGGGATGCTTCTCTTCACACACAACTTCTGGGAGCTCATTCAGCCCTGGATAATTATTCAATGGGACACAGCTGGTTCTTCCAGAGTCAGCACTCCCACCCACTTCACTGGGACTGCTGCTGCAGGGTTCAGCCCCACAAGAGCTAAACAGAGAAAAGAGATGAAGCTGTTTTGCTGAGGCAGAGAACAGTCATTGACAAAATAAATCCACTGAAGGTAGGAAAGGAAATATTACTGCAGCATTTCGTTGACCTTTGGGAAACTACTCTAAGGTATTTTGCCACTGCAGCTGGGAGGGGGCCTCAGGAAGAGCTAAGATACATGAGGCAAGTAGAGTTTCTTGAGGCTTTTTGTCAATATTTTTGTTAGTTTGTTTGTTTGGGTTTTTGTTTGTTTTGTTTGTTTACTTAAGTTGTTGTTTTCTTTTCTTTTCTTTTTTTTTTTTTTTAATGTTTCTAACTAAGCAGGGGTTTGTCTGCTTTATTTTCTGGTTTTTGCTGGCGTGACTTCTGTCTCCTTTGGTGTCTGTGGGGGCGACTTTCTACTAGGACATCTATATCCAGACTAGCAGTGATGAGAAAAGTGAGAAAAAGAGAGAGAGTACTTTCAGATCATAGGACAGGGAACGAAAGTGAAAGTTTCCCTGATGTTAAAGGGAAGTGGAAAACAGCTGAGATAGTACATTTAAAGAAAAATGTGAATACAGTGCATGCTTCAGAGTATCACTTCTCATTGGAAATGGTGTTGTTGAATAGAACTGAGGCCACTGAAATATGAATAGTACAGGTAAATTATACCAACACCAACTAGTCCTTAAAGAAAACTGAAATTACAGGAGATAGCAGGACTTTAAGGAGTGTTTCAATAAGACTGATAATTTTGAATATCACTACAGAAAAAAAAAGAAACAAAAAGGAATTTGGAGGGCAAATAGTTCTGATGGATAAAGTGAGCATCTGATGGTGCACACAATTTGGGAAGAGGAAATATAGGTTGTTGAAACTAATTAGGGATAAAGTGAAAGGAACTGCAGGTCATATGTTGAAGAAGCTAATGAGGGAAGCAAATCCATGTGAAAACTCACAGCAGCTCATGGCACTTGCTGGGGGAGGGGGAAAGACATGGGGAGAAGGAAGAAAGATGAGTTTTGAGTGTGAGGAAAGCTGACAGTGGCCTAAAGCATACCAGGCAAAGCTGAAATCTAGTACTGGAGAGGGCTTTCAGAGAGAAATGGAGCTGCTGAAGGCAGCAGGAGAGGGGAAGGAAGCAAATTGTAGAACAAACCAGGGGTGAGGCCAATGGAAGGAGCCAGAGGAAATGAGATAAAATGATAAAGGGATTTGGAGAAGAGAAATATTATCTGAAAAGTCAGAAAATGTGGGAGAGCTTTAAGGAGATTGTGTCCTTAATTTTCATCCTACAACCCTGCAGCAAATATTATAAAGGGGACATACCCAAAATCTTTATTCATTGGTGATCTCTGTCATAATGGGCCCTTGGAGTTTTGGCAGACTTCAATTTAAAATAGCTCTGAGATACACTGACATTAAAAAAAAAGGCAGTTTAGCTTCAAGGGGTCTTAAAACTGCCCTAGCTCAATGAGGAGTCTTCACTTGCAACTCAGGGTCTGGAGCTCAGCTTTGTATTTCAGTTTCTCCAAGCAGCTCCTGGTTTTATAACCTGTTAATCCAGTGATCCTCTTCCCTGAGCAATATCACCAAAGGTAATGCTGGATGGATGGGGACAGATGGGGGTGACTTAGTGCTTTTTTGGCAAATGTGTTGATGAGGGGCTCATTGCATGGATAGCTTAGTGGCAGGGATGGTTATCTGACCTGAGCAGGGCTTTGCCTCCTTAGTGTAGCTTTTCCTTCTGGCCTGACAACTTATGAACATGAATCTCTAGTCCTGCTGCTATCTGTGGCTTCCTTGTTACTGCAGGGTCATAGCACAGGCTGTTTTCAGAGGCTCCCAGAAGTGTGTGATTCCCTCAAGAGAGCTGGATAAAAGACCTATTTCTCATAGTGATGCTTATTAGGAGGTTTTACACACCTCAGTGAGGAGGAAGGGAACCAAAGGTTGCAGGTGAAGTATATCTGGAGCTCAGCTGAAAGCAGCTGTCAGCACTGTGCAGGTTTGAACCCAGGCCACTGTGTTCCTCTGTGGCCAGGTGGCAACCAGTGATGTGGGTCTGAATGACACTTTGGAAATGAAAAGGAAGCCTGTAATTAAAGTCATATCAGAAATCTGACTCAGAGAGCCTAAATAGGTAACTTTTACTTACCCTGGTGAATAATTCAGGGGGATTGTGCATGTGAGTCAACTAATGCTTTATGGAAGTTGATGAATTAAAAGGACAGAGAAGTAGAGCTGGAGGTCCTGGCTGGTGTAAATCACATAGGTGAACTCAGTGAGACATACCTAGTTGCACTGGTTGCAAAACTGACCACACTTTTGAAGAACAAAAGAGATAAAAACATTAAGCAAGAGAAAAACCTCATGGTTGTGGTTATGGCATGTCCTTCCCTGGCAGTGTATGGACAGAGAAGAGAACTGAAAAAGTAATTATTTATGAATTATGTAAATTGCAGATGTTTATTTTTCTGTTAATTCCTTCATGAATTTTCTGTGGAAGAGGTCAGAGTTTTCTCAGCTCTTACTTACTTTAAATTATTTGTCAAATTCTTCCTGCAAATGCTTCAACTTTTAACTCATGTGCAAGGGGCATTGTGGAAGAATTCTGAGCAGATGCGTGGGTGTTTTAGGGTCTGAGAATTGTCTTCTTTTCTTCTCTCCCATTGACTTTACAAGGATTAGGTCACCAGCATGAATGATGGATGCACATCAAAAAAATTACGCTTTAATAGCCATGAGCTACACTTGCTTTTTTGATTTCATAGAAACAGATCCAGTTCCAGCTGGGAAATGTCAGGTTCTGAAAGGCAACATTTTTTCCAAGAGAAGTGGGCTCTGGAGGCTCTTGTCCCAGCTGAGTTCAGTGAAATGTTTATGAAACAAGTAGGGACTGAGAAATATTCTTGTCTCTCTGAGAAGGTGTTTCTCCATAAGCAGCTTTCAGTGCTGGAACCTCCTTCACTGCAGTCAGCGAGATCAATAGTCAATTCAAAGGTGAAGAAAAAAAAATGTGTCATTGCTAGTTTTCAATCTCACTTTGATATTTGAAACTGAGCGACTTCAGACAGTCTGGGGCTGGTTTCCACCCACTGAAGTTACAGGTAAATCAAGCAGCTGACATGGATTTCCCAAACTGGGAGCATCTTTAAAAACCTGCATGCAGCTTGTTTACAGTACTCGTAGGAGGTCAGAGCCTGCCCTTTCAACAGAAACAGCTAAATCAAAAGGTATAATAAAAGCACTGAAGGCTTCTTTAAGCCAAAAGAGGATAGTTTAAAACTTATCAGCCCTTCTCTCACATGGAAATTGCTGTGTCTCACAATAACATTTACAGTTCTGTCTGCCTAGTTGTGTCAGCAGGGAAAACACCACTCGAGCAGGCACTGGAACACGTTCTCATGTTGACCAGGAATAGAAACACAGACACTGGTGCCTCTGGAAAGTGATGACCCAGATATTTTTCCACTCTGAAATTATCAGTCAAACATATAAATGCAAGACTTTTAACACCTTGATATGAATTCTTACGGCATTTACTGTCACAAGCTGGGTGATGTCATGACACAAATGATGCATTTACCAGACCAGATTTTAACAAGGTAAGAATGAACTGTTCCAAACCAGAAATTTTATATGTGCTGTTTATACACAACGAGTATTAAAAAGAAAAAAAATGGGCTGCTAAAGCACCGATGACATGCAGAATATTGAAATAAATAGCTGATGGTTCAAAAAGTGCTGAGAGAGGAGTTTACTCAAGCACAGCAACATTGTGTGCTTGTATCATTTTTCGGGGCTGTGTCACACTGGTTACCACTGTTACAGTCCCAACTATAGTGTATGTAGAGCATCAAGGGCAGTTTTTCTGCCATGCTGAGAGGTTATTAATTGAAAACATCAAGTTGTGTATATTTAAGTGTGAAAAGAACAGCATGTTCACCCACCTGAAAGTTGTTGTTTTCTAAATGTCTGTCTTCAGCAGGCCTCATTCCCAAGGTGTCTGGTACAGCCTAGCATTGGGAATTATCTCTAAAATTATTTTACGTGATTCATATTAGAAAAAAAAATTCCATATCATAATAAGTCATCAAAACCCCCATAATGCAAAACATGAAAATGTCAACATTTACATAAAATCTTCCACCCAAAAGTCTCAAACTTGCTCAGTCTAAATATCCTTTGTTTGTTTTTTTAGTTGCTATAAATACTAAAGGATTTTTTCTACATATTGCAACAGATACTTAAAAATCACTGATTTTTACACATCCTCTGATGTGTATGTATTTTTATTCTCCTTCCAACACCAAAATTCCTGTACTTTGAAGGTTAATGGTTGCTGCTACTGAAAAATATTCAGTATGATCTCAGAACAGCTTGTCACAGGACGTGAGCTAGAAACCTCCAGTTGGTGAAATAAGGATATGGTTGGGTGATATAGAGTTACATAAGCAGGAATTCTCCAAGGACATTTTGATGAAGTCCTTTATTGCTGTGAAAAGCTGCACAAGATTATTAATGATCACAAGTGGTCAGAATGTTTTGCATGCTCAGAAATGGGATAAAAATAACACAGCATTTTTATTTTAACAGCGTGCTTGTGTGGAAACACGCTTCGTGTCATGGTCCCATCCTTGCTGTGGTAGATCACAAATCTATTGATCTATTGGTTCTTGTACAAGCAAGTGAAGTGCAGTGTCCAGGGAACTGTGTATCCATCACTCTGAGCTTGAGAAGCAGTCTATGACACTCTTGAATATACCTAAAAGTAATAAATTTCTGAGGGGAAGCAGCTGCAGTTCTCTGTAGAGACTAAAGGGTGTGTGATAATCAGAATCCCCCCAGAACAATGAGGGAAAGCCGGAAATGGGAATCACGTTCTTGTTGGTGTGGTATTTTCCTAATCACATGCTCTTAATGAAAATGATGTGGCAGGGTCAGTGAAAATCAGATTAACCATACGGCCAGCACAGTAATGCACGGGTTTGCCGAGGATTAGAAATCTATTAGAGAGCAGATTTGGAATTCCATTGAAGAAAGTAATGAACTGCATTTTGGTGGAGAGAAAGTAATCTCAGATAAGGAGAGAGCACAGTCAGTTTGACAGTGTGTTGAAGAGGTTCAAGAGGTGAAGTAAAAGTCACGCAAAGCCACTGAGGAGATACACTGAGGTGAAGTTCTTTTATTTATTTATTGCGCTGTAGGTTTCTTGAGGAGGAGTTCTGTAGATGAAGCACATGCAAGAGCAGGTCTATTAAAGGCAGCTCTGAAAATACTGAACACATGGGGCTAAAGCAGCACTTAGTTAAGAAGCAGATAAAAAGTCTCAAAAATCATTCAAATAAAAAAATAGAAGCTAGTGAATTATGTTGTTTCTAAATGTTCAGTGAGCTATTGATCAAAACTATATGTGAAATGAGTTTACAGGATACACAGAATCTCTAAAATTAGATAGGGAGATATTTTATATCTCAAAAATCTGAAAGGAGTCCAAGAGGCTATCCCTAATTTTCATTTTGCAAACCAGAATACAAACCCCAAAACCCTAGAATGAATTTCTGTATAGTGATAGGATGAACTGTAAACAAACTAGTGATTGTGGCTGGATTTTCTCATTTATTTGAATATGATACTTCTGTTCCCAGTGAAACTGCATAAGTATGTTTTTTCCAAACAAATAGTGGTACCACAGAAATCAGTATGCAAACAGTGTGTTTCTTCAATATCATTGCCAGGCTTCCTTGGATTCCAGACTTGACATGTCATAAGAATTTATTTTCTTTGCATAGCATGTATATTGGGCCTAAATTAGCTGTCAGCACAGGTAGGTGCTTCACGAGTAGTGAATTTTTACTTTTTGCTTCTCTGTGCTGTGGGGACCATTAGCTCCCCAACTCTGTGATGTGATGGGGTGTAGTTTGATTTCCCCCTCTGCCCAACTGTCAGCAGATAAAAAAGTGAGCCGTTTCTGGGTGTGCCTTTGTTCCTACAATGTCCGAGTTCATACTGCTTACAGAACACTGAGAAAGTTGAAATATTTGGAGACATAACCTGCACCTCACAAGATACTCTTCCATTAGTAGACCTATAAAAAGAGGCTCTGCAGAGAGCAGGGGGATATCAGACTTCAGTCTGCACCTCAGAGACAGTTCTTGGCTCACAAACTGTCTGACCTGGGGTCTTGGGGTCAGCGTTTGGCTCTGATTTCTGTGTCACCTCACACAAATCATTTAATCATTTCACATGCCTGTTCTGCATTAATAGAATTCATCTGCAGTGTGGAATTTATCCACCCTGGAGAACACATTGTAAGAAAGTACTTATTCTCAAGATACTGAGATCAGCCACCCACAGGCCTTGCTGATCAATCTTTCCTCCCATCATTTCTTACAGGCAATTGCAGACAATTTTTCATCCACTCAGGGTTTTCTTCTCATTTGGGATAGATTTTTTTTCTTTTGGAGGCTGTGTGTGGATCTGGTTTGCTGCTTGTTCTTTTTAACTTGTACATTAATGCATTATTTTAATTTCACTCTCTTTTGCCATTATTTCCTTCAATGTGTTTTCTAATTGCATGGTCTGCCCAACTAAGCTGCAGCTTAGAACCACTTTTGGTGCTCACCTTGCAGCACTTGTGTCTATATACTGCAGAGTTACAATGAATTCTGCTTCTCCATGCTTGTCTCCTCCTGCTGCAAAATACTTTCTTTCCTATTTCCATTCCACCATCTTCCTGACCAAACAGTTTTCCTCTTCCAGCTGAAATTCCATGCTTATAATCCCAGTCGCATTTTTTCCAGCCTGCATCCTGCTTCAAAACCTTCCGCACCTTTATTCTTGACTTCTCTGTACAAGTTTCAGCAATTTATTCCAGTGAAAACTGGAATAATATTCCACTGGAATAATATTCCAGTGAGAACCTTCCCCCCTGAACAAACCATTTGAGCTTCCCATACCCTCCCAGATTGCTTTACAGTCTTTGTAAAGATTCTGTGTTATCTTCTCCCCTGATTCAGGTGGAAGTTCCCAAAGTCATGCTCCTTCTCTAATAATTTCCATGTGCCTCAGTGCCATCCTGTTTTGTCTTCAGTTTGTATCTATGTTTTCCCTCTTTTCCTTCCTTTCTCCTATGATGCTCCAGGTTTTCCCTTCAGACTACAGTCATACTTCAGTCTTTCATAATACAAATTTCATACCCTTAGCTTTAATGTGCCTTTATGTGTTCTCCTTTGTCTTTCTCCTTTTTATTTATGTGCAACTGAAGGTGCAATTTAAAATTTGAAGGTCTACTTTTCAGTTGTATCCTTACTTTTTTTCCCCTTTTGCTTCATCAGACATATCCCCCTGAAGCCACTAAAACCTTTTCTCTCAGAAATGGCCAGGACTGTTATTCAGGGCTTATTCTTCTTGACCCATCAATAACACTTATATGAACTATCAAATATATCAAACCTTTCTCATGATGGCCCTCATTCTTGGACAATGGTCCCAATAAATACCTGCAAATTGTCATGTTTGTTGTCTTATCAGGTTTCAAATCTTCTTTAAAATTGTCAATGAAGGCATCAGTGATGCAACTCTGCCATTCTCACCAACACTGTTTCAGTTTTCCTCATGTAAATCTATGTTAACTCTTAATGCTACTCATATTGCTCTTGTGAGAGTACCTGTCTTTTACTCTGGATATGAGTATCCTGTGGCTCAGTCAAATCTTGCTCCATAATTGCTACTGTTCTACAGCAATAGTAATAACTTTAAGAGTAGACAGAATCCTATTGACATTCAGCACTGTAATCAGCACCTTCAAAAATGCTTATAAATAGTACAGGGAAATTATTGGCAGGAAGGTCAGATGTTTCCTAGGTTGCTTAAATAACAGAAAACAAAATTAAATTCTTCTTAATGAGCGTGGCTTGAGACTGATTTTCATGGATTAAAACAGATTAACCCACTAAACATTGCTTCAGGTCCTGATTCAGGTTTTTCTTTTCCCAAAGCTAAAAGACATTTAAGTTCTTCTATTGATTCAGTCTTTTTTTTTTTGTCTTTGGACAAAAAGCAAAACAAAACAAAACCAAGGATATAAATGAAAATTTTGGCAAAGAAAGGGTTATAGGATAGGTTGCTGCCACCTGTTCGGAGTGTTCACTGAGAAGGATAATCAGATGTGATGAGCTGACTAATACAGATGTGGGCTGAACTGTTAAAAAACAAGAAGTTTTTCAGAAGAAGATTCCCAAGAGACAAGGATGGAAATGTGGTTTTCCCTGGTGTGTGGCCAAAGATTTTAGTGTGAATATTGGGTTACTACAAGCCGTTATTTATGTATGGCAAAGGAACAATCAAGACCTTCCTTATGCTTGCATTTTTCTGCTGTCCTGTAAAGGCAATAACATTTGTAAATCTCTCAAAAGTTATTTAAGCCTTGCATGTATTTGCGGCATCCTCTCCTGCCTTGCTTTGAAGGGCTTCTCTCTTCAACTAGGTCATCATCACATCATTAAGTAAAAGGGCTCTTTCTGTCAGGCTCAGTAAAACCTTTACCAAAACAGTGTTCTCTGACTATATTTCACATTCAGCTTCTCATCTTAGCCTTGCTGACTAGAAATTGGCCTTGGATTCTCTCTATTTCTTATGCAGTGATCTCCAGTTCTTTTTAGTGGCTGTCTTATCAACAAAAGCTCTTCATTTCCCAGCTCCCAACTGCTTTGCACTTCTCAACTAGGCAGTCTCACAGACTATCTTGAGTGTCAAACTTAAAATAATCATCTCTTTATCAAACTTCTAATTTGCAAAACCCTGACCCAATACATGTGCTTTCAAAGACCTTTAAGATCATTGAGTCCAGGTGTTAACACTACAAGTCCATCATTAAACAGTGTCCTTAAGTGCCATATCTGTGTGTCTTCTAAATGCTTCCAGTGTTGGTGACTCCCCCACTTCCCTGGGCAGCCTGTGCCTTAACAATGTTTCCATGAAGAAATTTTTTCTAATACCTGATCTAAATTCCTGCTAGAACAACTTGAGGCCATTTCCTCTTGACCAGTTCTTGTTACTTGGGAGAAGGGACCAGCCCCCACCTGGCCACACTCTCCTTTCAGGCAGTTGTAGAGAGTCACAGTGTCCCCCTGAGCCTCCTTTCCTCCAGATCAAACACTCCCAGCTCCCTCAGCTGCTCCTCACCGGACCTGTGCTCCAGACCCTTCCCCATCTCTGTTCCCTTCTCTGGACACACTCCAGCCCCAAAATGTCCTTCTTGCAGTGAGGGGCCCAAAACTGAACACAGGATTGAGGTGTGGCCTCACCAGTGCCCAGCACAGGGGACAATCACTGCCCTGGTCCTGCTGCCACACCATGCTGATCCAGGCCAGGTGCCATTGGCTTTCTTGGCCACCTGGGCACAGCTGGCTCCTGTTCAGTCACTGTCAACCAGCACCCCCAGGTCCTTTTTCACCAATAATCTTTCCACACTATCCCACAGCCTGGGGCTGTTGTGACCCAAATGCAAGACCAGGCACTTGGCCTTGTTGAACCTCAGACCACTGGCCCCAGCCCATGGATCCAGCCTGTCCAGACACCTCTGTAGTGCCTTGCTGCCTTCCAGCAGATCAACACTCCAGCCCAAATTTGTGTAATCTGCAAACAGACTGAAGGTGCGCTTGATCCCACCACTCAGACCACCAATAAAGATGTTAAATAGAATTGGCCCAAATACTGAGCTCTGAAGGAACACTTCTAGTGACTGGCCACCAGCTGATTAAACTCCACCCATCACCATTCTCTGGGCCCAGCCATCCAGCTGTTTTTTTAATTCAGGGATTTAATCTCCTGTGTCTCCCTATTTCCATCTATTTGTATTTTCAGTTTACATTTTTGCTTTCCAAGGTGCAGTAGAACACAACTTAAGGGATGACTGAAGTGTTTGCATGGTTATTTCCAGCTTTCTTCTTTATGGCTATCACAATGTATTGATTATCAGAATTTAATGGTGGATGGGGTTTCAAGAAATTAAAAATTTCTTTGTAGTCTCTGATCTCAATGCAACTGTAAGATTAGGGGGATATTGTCTGTGTAACAAGGGAAAATTAAAGAAAAGTTCTACCTTGAAAGGTTTCCACTGTCCAATCTCCCAAGACTTATTTTCCTTGTATTTTGCCAGATAAGTAAACAAATTTTCCCTTCCTCATTTTTTTTTTTTTTAAAGTTTATGGGAAAACCAGGGAGAAATTAAAAGGACTTAAAGTTAACCTCACCTAGGGGGCTGAAGTACCCTTCCTAACCTTCCACATCCATCTGGTTTTGCTTTTAGGAGGGGAACAGGCAGAAGCCATCTTTTTTTGTAGGAAAGGACTGACACATTTGTACCCTTCCAGGTGCATTCCTCTGGTGGCCTGCAGTTTGCACACACTCTTTGTTCCCTCAGTAGGGGGAAGTTGGAGCTTTCAGGATGCTTCACTGCCAGCCAGACCCCTCCGGCAAAGACTTGGCTTTATTTATGCATCCTTCAAAAATACAGGATTTGGGCTAAATGGCAGAAGGATAATCACAATCGCTAAGGAGTCACTAAAAGCCCCCTTGAATTTCTACAAAGCCTTTTCTGCAGAGAAGGCTGTGGCTCAAGGGTTATGGTATTCCTTGGTGTGGAATTTTCAAAATCTGGTGGGTCATGTAATCACAAAGTGGTGCAAATGTGAAGACTTGACAGGAGGAAGGATGCCATATCCATGCACAGCATCTTGCTACTGAGAATGGACTGTCTTGGGATTTTACACTTGTTCATGCACTGAAAATGGACTTTAGTCCCTAATATCCATCCTTGGGTCTCCATCTCTAATGATCAATTCCTTCAGGCAAGATTTAATTAAGTAGTACAGTAATTTTGTGATCAAGATATAAATTTATTACACACTAGATTGTGACTGACAAACTCATTTCACCTATGACCTAAACTGCATATGAACTCAACTCGTCTCAGGTAGGAAACTGATGTATAAAATTGTTTTCAACTCATTGCCAGGGGATTTAGAGTGCACATTTTTAGTAGTTTAATCTGGGATTTAAACCTGAAACCAGTTAGTAGAAGGGTTGGCCAAACCCAAGATAGACAGATAAGGCATAATTTTTTTCCAGAGTAGGATCACCTCACAGACTGTTAGTGTTACCAGAATTTTTGTGGGAAAGATCCCTAGTTTTTATTTTAGCATTAAAATACAGATGTAATATTTCTCAAAAACTTGCCTATATGTTATGCTCTTGACTATACACTAAAAGTACAAAAGCTAAATAATTATTACCATGTTCACAATGTGTGTTTTTGTATGTTTTTGCTGGTGGTGATAGATATAACACAGTTTTAAAAGATACTTTTTGTAAAATGGCACGCAGCCTACGCTAATGCAGATGTTGGTCAGCACCTTTTTTTAAAATAAATCCCTAAAAATTTACCACAGCCAGAAGGAAAGAGAATGGCTTTCTCAAACTTTTTAATATGCTGAAATTAAACAAAGCAAAAATTACATTTATGCTGTACAGTTAATAACTTTTAATAATCATCAAAATTCTCTCTTTCTTAAAAGAAATTAAAGACTTTCTAGCTTTAAGGCTGGGTGAACAAAGGCCTTTCAAGAATATTTTCCTGTGGTTCTGTAGGTTTATTATCTAAATAGATATTCTCATTGATCACTGTTTGCTTTACATTTTTTCACTTCATATTTAAAATTGCAATATATTTGAATACTTATTATTATATGGTCAGTGACGCTATTCATTTAATAGGTCAAATAATCATTATATTTCACTAGGATGCTGGGGTTTAATTCATTTAACATTTTAATCTTCCATCAGTTTTTTCTTTAAGAGGATTTCAGTGCATATACAGGATTTGTATAAATTTGTGGAGTAAATTTATTCTTTTAACAGTTTTATTATTTCATCAGAAATTCATTTAAATGGATTCTACTATATATCACATTCACTGCCAGTGTGGCTTTAGGTCAGGCTGTAATTGATGCAAAAGCAATGAGGTATTAAAAGAGAAAGGAAATATCTGAAATTGGAAAGGGTTCAAAAATTGTGCCATTGTAAGGCCATGACATTCCTCGGATATGAGAGAGGCGGGGGATGGACCACACAGAAACCATTTTTGTCCAAAGCCTGCAATAGTTACTGATTTCAGGTTCTGCTAAAGCCAGAATCTGCGCTAAGAGGGCCAGGTTTGAAGGGGCACATCAACACAAGAATCCCATACCAGGGTGTAAATATGGTCCCCTCTATTTGAGAAAATTCTAGAAATATCAAACCAGAAAAATTTGGGGGAAATGTTTTCTTCTTCTTCAGTTTGTTTATGCAAAGCATTTGGCATATTCAGGATTTTGTGGTGTTGCTTGTTTTGTTTGGAGTTTTGCTTGTTAATGTAGGCTGCTCTGTTGGTATGGGATGCACAGAGCAGTGACTGGAATATGTTCCTTTTCCCAGGTTCTGAGGTAGGTTGCTAATGGCCAAGCTTAGCAGAAAAGAAAGAAGTTAAAACTAGTAGGGGTTTTCACGTGCACAGGCACGAACAGAGAGAAGAGGGTTTATGGGGAAAAGGAGAATGGTGTAGGTAGTGTAAATGTGTTAAGATTTCCTACATATAGAAAAAGAGCAGTAAAAAAAAAATTCTACATTTCTACATGTCACCTACTACCATTTAATACATGCAGCGTAAGGACAGACTTTTAAAAATATTAATCAAAGTTAATTAATGACTTTCCTGGGTTGTTATACTGCAAGAGTGACAGGCTGTGGGTTCATACCTGTGTCCAGATCCAGCCCCACAGCTGTCTGTGGGTGACAAAAGCTCCTTGGCCATGTGTGTGTGGAAGTCAAAGACCGTCCAAAATGCACCTGGCTGTGTGATACCTTCACTGGTATTTGCTGCAGAAGCTGATGGAACTTCCCAGTATATTTGTGGTAGCCTGGGGACCTCTGATAATGCTGGTGCACTCAAACAGCCAACTGGCATAACCTCAAAGTAAATGGAAGAAAACAGTGGTTTAAAGCTGACAACAGACAAGAAAAAAATTGTAAAATAGCTGATGAAAACTCAGAAATTCTCAGGAATATGCTAGATGGATAAAATCTGTAATATTTATATGTGTGTAAGGAAGACTACATATCTTTATTCAATTAAATAATATCAGTAACATTAGTGGAAAAAAATTGCCAAGAAAATAAATTTATGGTAACATCACTATTTTTAAAGGAAAAACATAAACCTGGATAATTTCTTTTACGTGTAAGACACATACAGTATATCTTAGTCAATTAAAAAATTGTTCTTTTGCTAGAATTGCCAATAGTTGGAAGGAAATTTGGAATATAAGTAGCATTTCAACACTGATGAGGAATGGTTGATTAGATCAATGAAGAAAGATATAATGAAGGGTCTGTTGAACATGTACTGTGCTTCTAATTTTAATTCAGCAAATGAGCTATAAAAATCAATTATTTACATGTAAAACTAAAACGCCATCTCAGAAATTACAATAATTGCACATAATTTTCTTAGTTTTCACAGAGACTTTTTAGATGGTATCATGTAATTATTTCTTTTGTAATAACTTTTTCATCTCACACATATATTGGGGACCCAGGCTATGGCTGAGAGCACAACTCATTTAGGCTTATGGTTAAAAGTACAGTAAAGAGAAGTTTTAGTATTAGGAGAGGCACAATGCCTAAACCTCCAGCAGTAGTGGGGGTGCAAAAGTGTTGGCACAAGGAGCAATATCCTGCAGAACATTTTCTCTGCTGACAGTTTTTTCATCTGGGTGATGGCTTTTGAGTGTGGGCCAAGTCTCAGCCCATCCTGGTTGTTGGGGTTAAGGTTAGGAGAGAGACAGTTTGCACTTTCTTCACTCAACTTGATAATTGGTTTTTCATTTTCCTCTCTGTGAGAGCTCTGTATTTATAGGATATCCTTCCATCACACTTGAAGCTGCACCCTTAGAGTGGTGTGATGGCTTTGTATGCTAGGAATCTGGTGCCTTCAGCTTACTGCAGTCAATTTACTTTTGACAACCAAGAAATTTGATTTTTATAATGAGGTGTAAATCACAGGAAAGGGTTGTCTATAATGGACTTAGTAGAGTTAGGAGCAAGAGTGCATCACTTCATATCAAGAGGATTTTAAAATAGCTGCACAGTAAAGGACATAATCTTCATGGAGAAGGAGAATTTGAAGAAATTTGGGACAGCCAGTTAATAGTTACACAGCTGGGAGGTTCAAAAGCTGTTGTTGACTTGTTATGGTCCACTGTGGCTCTGGTGTGATACTTGGTTTGATATATAAGAATACCAGGAGCCAGGAGGCTGGCAGAGAACAGAAAGATGGGGTGAAGTGCAGCATGCCTGAAACAGCTGCAGTGTCTCGCTGCTCAGTACACTGAGCTGCATGTTTATTAAATTGAATTATACCTTTAAATTAATTCAATTGAATGTGAGACGAATGAATTATAGATCATTCTTGGTGAGGCTATAAATATGGCTTGATAGAACCCAGCACCACAAATAGGAAAAGCCTACAATAATGTATTTGTGTGTTTACATATCACTCCCCTGTGGTGGCTTAGCAAGCAGAAAAAAGTCTAAAACCACAGGGGGAAGGTTTAAATAGGATGATGCAGACATTAGTGAATGATTAACTGTAATTTCACAAAGGTGGAGGGTAAGCTGTTCATTTTGCAGAATCTCACAAATGTGTTTTGAACGATTAACTAAATTTGCTTGGCAAAAGTTTAATTAAGGCTGCCACTGATTAACAGCAATTATTTAACCCAGTGTATAGGCTGGCTACTCACACTGTGTGGAGAGCACAGCAGTAATGATGGGAATGTGTTATGGGGTTCTTGGGACTGTCTGTGCTAGCTGCCCCACCTGCAAGGAGCAGAGGGAATCAAACATTCCACAGCTCTCCTGAAAGGCCCCGCGTAGCCCCGGCGGAGCCTCCCTAATGGAGTGCACAGACACAGCATCCATACCCGGCCAGCTCCGGGGGCCAGAGCCCTGTCCTCCCTGGTAAAAGGGTGGATGCTGCTCTCAATGCCCTTGACATTTCTACAAAGCTGCAAAACCAGACTGGGCCTTGTGTCTGCAAGGAAACTCCAGGCAGGGAATGAATGGAGCTCTCTTGTGTTTCCACCCTCCCCTTCCTTCTTGCTGCTCTTCTTCTTTGTGAGAATGAATGTAATCTGTTCCTGGCTGGTTACACCAATATTTTCAAATGCTGCTTATGGGTAATACTATTTAATGACATCTCTTTCACATAATTTTTTTTTTTCTTTTCAGAAGGGGGAAAAAAAAAGACCAATGCTCTTAATAATAATTTATGACTAAGCTGATTAGGAAATAAGTATTTCCTTGAAAGCATTTTGAGAGGAAGCACAAATATTCCTTTTAAAAAGCACAAATTCTCTTCACAGGTTTATCACAACCTTCTTACTTGTAGTTTTACTCAATTGTTAAACATTCTCTCAGCTTTTCATGACAGAGATCTGGTTTCACAGTGAGGTTCTCTTGCCTGTGTCTCAAGCCCCAGTGAGAAGGTGTTGGTTGTAAGATAATGGCAGACCAGGTGAATCTCTGTGGTGGCTACTGGATGCAGCTCTACCTTCTAAACAGCTCCATGTGTTACTATAAATGTTACTATAAATTAGGAAATATGGTACACTTGGGTGGTTGACACAGTGACATACAAGTTAAACACTGTTTATTTTAATGTTCTTTATAATTGAGAAGACTGTGCAATGGGGGCAGGGTTTCAATGTCTTCCCAAGACTTGACAAAGATATAAATCCTCCTGTAACTGAAATGTCTGCTGCTTTTATGCCTAAATTATGCAGTTTACTGGTGTTCCATCAGTTACATGGTGCTCCACAACTTACTGTGAATACTTCTTATTTTGGAGACACTGAGTATTTCATTTATATCTCTCCGATATTGTGATGTTTGCAATCACAGTGTTATTCAAGCAGTAACTTCACGCATTTCAGAAGTTCCAGCATTACTTCATTAGCAGTTTATATGAGTGCTCAGTTCCAAAATATCTCAGTTACCTTGTTTACAATGATTTTCAAGCTCACACACAAATTTACTAAAAGTTGAACTCATGTTACTGTTCCATTAAGAAAGCCATATGTCTTGCTCTATATTTGCACCTGAGACCTAAACTTAATGTCTACTATACCAAGTATGGTATTTCTATTTTTCTATCAGCAAGCTATAAATCTAGCTAATTTTAGCCTGCTTGCTTTCTGTCTGTATACCTCATTACTGCCTACAGTAATGCAGTATTATGCAGTAATGCAGTATCATTAACAACATATGATACTTCTTGACTAAGAAGTATCATAGCCACAAAAAGTTAAAAAGACCCCAAACAACTGGAAATCATGAATTATCTTTGGATCAGGTTATTAAGGGTGTTCCTATCAATCTGCTTCTGTGCTTTGTTTGTCCTTTGAATACTCATAAATAATTAGCTTATCTCCTTCTATCGGTGTCTAAAATAAAGGACTAATGATGTCAGGACAGCTTGCTTTGACATTTATGAAATATGCTATGATCTACCTGTAACTGTTTGTAGGGGTAGCTGGAAGAGCATATTTTTAGATTGCTTCATTTTCTGTTATCAGAAAATCTGTCAGCCTTAGCTGGAAGGCTTAAGCTGTTCCCCTACTTCAAGGAGGCCTCTACGTGTCGTGCCCTTGGGAAGCATCTGTTGTTTAATTTTGTGAACCGATGTTCAGGTTAAACTGCAGAAGATTAGCCAGGTCCTCCTCCTTTTTTTGTTGCACCTGCTGTTCCCCAGAGCCCCCCAGGGCACGGAGGGGGCTGAATGCTGTCCCTGGGGATCAGGATTGTGCAGGAGGCAGAGCCTGGGGGGTGCTGTTGGGGTTCCCAAGGAAAGCGTAGGGAGCGAGGAGTGGAGAGAAGTGGGGGGAGGGTGTTGCCAGCAGGTCTCTCTATCCCTCGACCTTCTCAGGCTCAAGGTAAGCCATTCTCCTGCCTCTTGAGGCACCAGCTTTGAAGTGAGCTTTCCTTCCCTCCCAGAGGCAGGGTTTAGACCCTGTCCCTGCTTCTCCTACATGATCCCTTGGATTACTGTCTTTATTGATAACATCACACCAGGTACCCAAAGGGGCAAAGTTAAGACCACATGAATGCCTTATATTCAGGTATTGTTATTTTTTCAAGAGCTTTCTGAAACTTCCATCTTTACAGCTGTGCCACTTCACTATTACTTCAACAATATACAATTACAATTTAGCCACAATTGGTAGCTTTTCATCATTACCAAGCTGCTTTTGACTCCATGTGTCACTTCTCCCACTGGTGAGCACAAATCCAGGTTTGCCCACTCAGGTGCTCTTTGCTCACCACCCACCCCACACCACACTGGAGGAGCAGATGTGTGTGGGTCGGGTGATGGAGATGGGGCCCTGTTCCTTTGCAATCCCAGCAGCCAGCACTTGGCAAGGACCTAAAGAAAATGGAACAAAAAGAGGAGTTTCTTCTGGGCACAGGCAAGGGGAAGCAGCTCTGTTTCAATGTCAGCAGGGCATTCTCTGCAGAGCTGGATTACCTGCCCCCACAGAAAAATCCACAGTCCCTTTTCCTCACCCAGAATTAGGAGATTAAACTCAGGTTTGACATCTTTTAGTCTTAGAAGCAATTGACAGGTTTTAGAGAAAGTACTGGATTGCCATAATCCGGTTGTAGGGTGACAGATGTTTGCTTAGCTGGGTTTAGGTCACCAGGTGGGATGGGCTCTGTTCTTCAGGTTAGTCCCAGGACACAGGATAGGTAGTAAGATGATGTTTTGAATTTCAAAGTAACAAAGGGTTACAGAGGAACTCTTTCTCTGTCAGAGTGTTTTGATGATTTGTGGCAGGCTGCTTTAGATGCTGCATTGTGGCTGCAGAGTCTTCAAAGTATTTGCTGCTTCCTCTAAGTGTAATCTCAATTTTGTGAAGGTTTAACATGAACCAGCTGTTCTACAGCCATATGGTGACCTGAGCAAGACACTGAACTGACTAGATTTTTTCTGTTTTACTAAGTGTGGGGTTTTATGTGGATACAGAAAAATGCAACATAGAGAAGTTTATACAATATCTCTCACTGCATTCACTTCTACTCTTGGAACAGCTGCTTATGCTCAGTCTCTGAACTGAGTCAGTCAATTTACTCCAATAGATACTAAATCAGTCCCTTTATCCTTAATAATTAGACAGCAGCAAAAGGCACATCTGATAAAACATGGAGAAATCCAGCACAAAACTTAAGCTTTCCTCACAGAGAAAGAAATGAGCCCTAACTGTGACTGAGCAGGTTAATGGCAAAATTGTACCAAGTAAAATCATTCTGCAAAATGAAAGCAGGATCAAAGACATTAGACACAGGCAATAGCGTGTTTAAGGTACAATAAAGAGTGCCTTAAGCCATATTTGTCAGCTACTATTCCTATTTTATAATTAACAGCAGATTACAATTGAGTTAAATCTTAACACCTCACATTGCAGATTTTCTGTAAACAAAGTAATTCTTTTTGGCTTAATTCTGTATTCCATGTAACCCTTATAAAAGGTTTACTTCACTGAAAACTACCATCCATCTCTTAAATTCAACAGTTCTATCTGACCTGGCTTCCTTAAACATTTTACTTTTTTTTACAAAGATTAAAAAATACACTGCGGAGTAAAATTATCTCAGCTTTGAAAATATGAAATTGCATCTGAAGCAGTGCTTCAGTATGTAGTAATTTACTGTGGTGGCTCTAAAGCACAGATGGGAGAGTATAGAAAGAGGATTAAGCTGCTTTCCATATCCTAAACTTTATCAGGGATAACACAGAAAACTGTGTCATTCATTACTGCCTGGGGAGTTCTTAAGTGTTAACAATTTATCCAGCTGATACAGTAGAAAAGCTAGGAAGTATTTTTTTTCATTAGCAATAACAGACTGCAACTAAAATGAAAGTCAAAGTTGCATTGCAAGAGTTTTGTTCACCTGCCAAACAGAGGAAATTAATTGCTTCGCCTTACATCTAAGCCAAAGTCTAAGTGCGTGGACTCAAGAAAAGCACTGCTGAAAAATTTGTTATCTGGAGTCTTTATTTCTGAAGAGGCTATTTTTCCTACATTAAAAATAATGAGACACTGCTTTTGATACTTAATGCCATGCAAGGTTTATGTTCATACACCATGCTTCACATCACACAACTAAAATGGTTTAGGATTTAGCTGAGAACCTATTAAAATCAGAAGGAATACCCTCATTAACATTTAGCAGCCTTTGGATCAGACCTACCCAAAGATTCAGCTGATAATACCAATACATGCAAGAGATTACAACCAAAGTCTTGTTATCCCTTGTAATTATATCCCCCTCATGTTTGTTTTCACTTGGATGCTTTGGCAATTTTTCTAGACACTTCTGTTTAATCTGTGCACTTGGATTTAGCAGAATTTTATGACTGCAGTAGTTTTTCAATGATTTTTGAGTTTCTACAAATCCAAAGTTGCAATGTTCAAGTGGCAAGGGTACTGTGGTTTTTCTGTAAAGGTGCCATTGCAGAGTAGTTCTTCATTTTGTAAATAGAAGCTCATTAATAAACATGTATTTTCATTTAAAAGAAAAAAAAAAAGAGAAAAGGTCTATACTTGCAGGTTTTCTAGATGTTGTCACAAACCAGTTTATGGAACCCAGTGTGTATATATATATATATATATGTGTGTGTGTGTGTGTATATATATATGTATGTATATGTATATATGCACAAAGATTTCTCTGCCACAAGAATATGCATTTAATCTTCAAAGTGGTAAGTTGATTAAAATTTTTTCCATTACATCCTTCTATCAAAATCTGTAGGATTTCTGCATGAAAGCCTGGACCACTCAGACAGCTGCATTGCATCTCTTTTTACATGGTATTTTTGTCTCAGTTTCCACTGAAAACTCTTGCTACAGATCTATTTCTCTTCTCCTAGCTTTTTTTCTATTTATGTCTGCTCCCAGTTTCTTTTTGTAGGCTGGACTTTATCTTCTGCTACTACAATTAATACAAAATCTACAGGTAACATGGAGATGTAGGATACCATTTGAAAATGGGAAAATGGCTCTGAAGTACTCAAGATCACACAAGCAGACACATTGCACTGAGATGGTCAAGAACAGATGAGTATCCCATCTCCAGCAGTGACTGAAATTTTTATTAGTCATATTCAGAAATGTAATTCCAGCCCTCACATTGTGTTTTTTCTTTTTGACTGCCTAATCCCTTAACAATAGATTATGCCATTCTTGATGTCTGTGAGATAAATAATATGCTTTCTTTAAGGAAGTGTAAACTGACACCCAGCAAAACTGTGGCTGTGGCTGACACCACTTGCAGAAGCAGTGTAAGTTTCCATACCAGGCTAGGATATGTGCACACACACTTCTCCTTTCCTATTCAGTTTTCACATAGTGCCATCATTTTCTTGAGTGGATACATTCCCTGTAGCCACTCAATCCAGCTGGGTTTTTCCAGCAAGACACTGGTGACAAAATGGACTGACTTCCCTGTGGTTAGTGCTACACACAGCAGCAAGCTACTAAAAATCAGCCCATAGCATTTGGCTTTGCCACTGTCTCTTTGGAATGGCTCCTTCCTCATCCTCACTGTTTCTCTCCTGGAAATTCCCAGAGACGGAGGAAGGAATGCAGTGGTGAGCAGAGGGAGATGACAGAGTGAGATGCATGCCAGCCTTTGTTCCTCAAGAAGTCAACAGAAGTAATAAAGAAAAAAAGATTGGCAATTGTACTAAATATACTGCACAGCTTACAAACTAACTGCAGCATTAGACTGTTTCCAGTTTCATTCAGAGTATCTTTGCTGGATGCTTAGTACACAAATCTGGTTTGTGGTTCCAGTTTTGGTTTTCTGCAGATGTCTTCCCTGAGCACTCATAGTCAGTCCTCCAAAACGTTCTATTTTACTTGCTGCAACAATTTTAATTTCTGCTTGAGAGAAATCAATATTTAATGTTGGAACTCTGACTGGGGAATCCACCTGTACCCCCTGTCAAGTGACTGCTCTGGCAACCAGGCCAAAAAGTCATGCACAAGCTCTTACACATTTATACACACCTCTCCTTAGCTCCACTGGTGTCTAATTAATCTGTATAAAGCAGAACAGCTGATTCAAGGTTCTGGAGAAGGAGAAAGTCACCTGGTGTGGTGAAATCACATAGAAGAGAACAGAAAACAAGAAGAAAATTTGAACCCTAGAGAGAAAGGGTGCTGTGACTGGTGGGTTGCAGCAGGAAGGGCAAGCCCTGCCCAATCCTCTACCCTTATTCTCTACAAAGCTTCCTTGGGTAACGTTGCCCTGAAGAAAGCAGTCAGATTAATTGCAGAGATACCATAGGAACATGAATGCATAAATTATAGATCCTGATTTAGCTTTAATGTAGGGTAGCTGTCTGGCTGCTAAATATTGTCAAGAAATCTACAGTGCTGGAATTTTGCACAGACAGACTTTACATTTCTAAGTAGCTTTAAGCATCTTAAGAGTGAGGAAGCAACTGAAACCACAGATTTGAAAATCAGCATTTTGACTTCAGACATTCCCTCATCAGTGACTGCTAGGTGATGATTTAATATGATTTGGGTTTTTAGTGATACAGACAATAAACTCAACTGTATGACAACATTGGTGTAGTGCTACATTCCCTGCCATGGGGACACTGAAAGGATAACTGTGCTAAAGGTTGTGAAGTTTTAGATCTGATACCACTGGTACCATGAGTGCTTGTGATGAAGGTGGGAAGGGATGGCCAGCAGTGCCACCTCTGGAGTCCCACCCACCCACTATCCTGGGTAAAACTGCTTCTAGGTGTTTGTAGCACTAAACCAATACGCGTGTGATTCACTAAGCTATTCCTGTTGCATATTTGGGGTTTATTTGTGAACATTTCTTTCTGCACACAGCAGTGTTTTCCTTTTGGTGTTTTTAGGGTAGCAGGGTTTTGAACTACATGTGGATTCAATACAGTAGAGTAAATCTTGGCTGTTCCATGGTTATCCAGGATAAAAATCCAGTCATCTATTCCACTGAATCCCACTTTGAAGAATTTGAGTGAAATAAGAGCAGGGAGAGTCACAGGGGAATGGGTCCCTCTTTGATGTACAAGCCTTTGAACTGCAACTGTGCCTGTTGTCCATACCCTTTTTGCAGATTGCTGGATGCCACTCTTCGTCAAGAACTGTCCCAATTGTTCCTTGCTCTCATAAATTAAAAGAAGTTAGCCTATCCTGGTAGAAATTCCTATTCAAACACAGAAATACTGCCTTGGGTTTTTCCCTGTTTCCCCTCTCAATCCATCTGTAATTCATTAGGATGATGCTAATTGTCCTGCTGAAAGACTCTGTTCTACTTAATGTAGAACAACACTGAAATTTTCTCAGCAGCAGGTTTTTTGTTGTATTGTTTGGAGGGTTTTTTGTCTACTTTTTTTTTCATGTATGTTCCAGTTTTCTAGTTATCCATCACAGGCTTTTGGTCAGTTGCCATGTTCTGCTAAATCAGGGCATGGGAGCAAGAAAGGTTACCCTGCTCAACCTTTATAAAGTTTCTGGAACTGCCAACTCCAAGCATCTTGTTTAACCAGGATGATTAAAAGAGTGATAATATCCAGTTACTAGCTCTGAGACAATTTGGCCATCTGAGGTACCATGAGGACTCAGCTACAGCAAGCAAGGCTGTTCTGCACAGAAATGAATATGTGCTGGTGTGCTGCCAAGATTATTCTAGGGCTACAGATGGCATCTACTGTTCCCACTGTATAAGCCTGGTTTAATGTGGCTGGTGCAGACAGTGTGTAGCCGATGGAATTTTTTTACTGATGGGATGCGATAATCAAATTTAAATTTTGTTTTCCCTAAATATTTTAGAACACGCCAGCCATGTGTTGTTCTTACAACATGTCCTGACTGTAGTGTGTGAACTTCTTGACATTGGCCTCTTCTGCATATTTGATTACCTTAATAAAACCCATAATAGCTGGTACAGACGGGTCCTGTTTTGGAGGTCCATGAAGTCATGAGTTGCCACTGGGCACGAGAACTGCTGTTTTTTCAAGGGGCCATAAAAGGCAAATACAGTTTGTCTCTCACATGGCACAGTATGTTTGTAGAAGTGATGGAAAGTGCTATAACACATGGAGAGGCAGTAAGACAGTGTAGCAGGGTCGTGAATACTCAAAAAAGAGGACACTCCAAGCTGGAGGCTCTGCAGTCACATGCACAGGGATGTAAACAGCTCAGATTGCCACTGTGTCAGTTGATGTCTCCTTGCCTCTAAAAATTAACACTGTCCTAAGGATTAGCTACCCGGGTGTGACTGCTTGGGGACACCGGATCAGCTGGCACAGCCCAGATGAGAAATACGAAGCTTTGCTAATATCCACCAGCTCAGGATCTATCCAGGGCACCTTCCACGAGTATAAATGTTCCATCCAAACAGTGTGGAGCTGTTAAGCTCTGTAAAACAGCAAGGTGGGAAGAAGAGCTCTGTGGGCAGCATCTATTACTTGCTGAAGCATGAACTATTTTATGTGCTCTATTCCAGCTCACGACTATATTTGCAGCCCTGAAGTGTTTAGACCGTTGTCTTTCAAGCAAGTTTTGTGCTTCTTGGGTGCATTAGTGCTCACACTTCAGAAGTGGTCTAGAATATTAGAAGCACATTGGAATTTTCTAAGTAGAGATTGAAACCCAAGTTGCAGAGTGTTGGAGAAAATCTTTATTTGACACAACAGCAACTGTTGCATTGTTGTACTCCTTAACACAGAACTGCTGTGGATTGCTGGTCTTCTCAGGCTGTATAAAAGAATTGTCTTTTTTATCACAAAACTGGTTTTATACAGCCCTTGAATCTACATTAGAATTAGTGTAATCAAAATGTGTTTCTTGTACAGCAGAATTTGTTAGGAATGATATATAAAAGAACCGGCTGCAGGCAGCAGGTACATATCTAAATCAGCTAAGAATCCATGGGATAGGTAAATGAAAACTAAGTGGGGAATTTCTGAGTTCCTAATTTGATTTCCAAAATGGGGAGTCTCACAGAAACCTGATAAGAAAATGAGAGCACGAGACAGGAGCTCACCAGTGTAATTGTTAGGCTTTATTTTTATTTTTTTTATTCTAGATGCTGCTGCAGCCTCACTGTCTGCCAGTGAGTTCCTCTTGATTTGATGAGAGTGTCAAAGAGTGTCAGGAAAGATTCCTGAGGACAGAAGAATCATTTTAATTTGGTGTTTCATCTACAAATTTAGGCAGATGCAAATCTGAACTGGCTGGCTAAGAGCCAGGTCCAGCCCTGAAAACAGCAGAAAATGTGGTGGTATGGACAAAATAGCACATTCTGTTGAGAGGCTACTCATGGAGGTGCAGGGGTGGAGGGTGGGCTGTGAGAAGCAGCTGGCTCCTGTTTCACTCAGAGCCTGGTGCTGTCAGCAGCCATCTGTGGGCATGTCCTGAAGATAAAGCAGTGCTTGGGAACAGGAATAGGTGTCTATGGCCACAGGAACTGGGGGCGAGTTAGGATAGACTGTCCTAGAATCACAGAATCACAGAGTGGTTTGGGTTGGAAGGGATCATCTCATTCCAACCCCACTGCCATGGGCAGGGACACTTTCCCCTATCCCAGGCTGCTCAGAGCCCCATCCAGCCGGGCCTTGAACACTCCCAGGGATGGGGCAGCCACAGCTTCTCTGGGCAACCTGTGCCAGGGCCTCACCGCCCTCACAGGGAAGAATTTCTTCCTAACAGTGCATCTTAACCTACTCTCTGTCAGTTTGAAGCCATTTCCCCTTGTCCTGTCACCACTTGCTCTTGTAAATTCTCTACCTGTCTTGTAGGTTCCCTTCAGGTACTGGAAGGCGCTCTAAGGTCTCCTCAGAACTTTTTCTTCTCTAGGCAGAACAGCCCCAACTCTCTCACAGCAGAGCTGCTCCATCCCTCTGATCACCTTGGTGCCTCCTCTGGCCTGGCTCCAGCAGGTCCCTGTCCTTCCTGTGCTGGGAGCCCAGAGCTGGATGCAGCCCTGCAGGTGGGGTCTCAGCAGAGCGGGGCAGAGGGGCAGAATCCCCTCCCTGCCCTGCTGCCCACGGGGCTTTGGATGCAGCCCAGGACACGGCGGGGTCTGGGCTCCCAATGGCCAGGGCGTGTCCAGCCTCTCACCCACCAGCCCCCCCAGGTCCTTCTCCCAGGGCTGCTGTGGGTCCATTCTCCTCCTAGCCTGTCTTTGTGCTTGGGCTTACCTTGATCCAGGTGTAGGACCTTGCACTTGGCTTTGTTGAACTTCATGAGGTTCACACAGACCCGCCTCTTGAGCTTGCCAAGGCCCATCTGGATGGCATCCCTTCCCTCCAGCGTGTTCACAGCTCCACGCAGCTTGGTGTCCTCAGCAAATCTGCTGAGGGGGAACTCAGCCCCACTGTCCTGTCACCCACAGCCACCCACGTGTGTCCTACAGAGCACATAAATTGGTCGAGGAACTCTGAATTAAATTGCCAGAAACGCTAAGATCAATAGATAGATTCTTTTTGGCTTCACTTAGCTTTGGATCGTGCTCTCAAGGAAGAAATAGATGACTACAGGCCTTAGCCTGAATTCTCAGAGGCAAGAGGGGAGAGGTAATCCTTCTTGCAGAGTGGATTGGAAAAACTCTGCTAGCCTTTCCAAATTCTGTTCTAACTGCTCCCACCAGGCCCGGGTGGCTGCAAACTTAGAGGGCAGCACTGATTGTTTGGAGCTCTTTCCAGCAGGGTGCTGTCATCTTGATATTAAAAAAGAAAAATAAAAGCCATCAAAGTCAAAGGAAAGTGGGGTGATAGAAAACTAACTGTTTGCAAAACAGGCCAGTTCTTTGAATTTCCCAATCCATTACATAACAAAAATGCACGAACTGTGTGATTAAGAATACTAAGTACAGAAATCAATTCTGTTTAGTGAAGATTCAAATCCCCTTGAGGATTTAAAATGTTTTTTAAAGTCTAAGGAGGTGTGTTGGGGGGGTGACATCTTTTCTATAAATGCATAGAATTACTAAGCACAAGGGATTTATTTAACCAGGAAACTTACATTACTGAGATTAGACATCTCGTTTTCAAGGTGCTCTGGGAAGATAATGACTCCTATACCCATAATTCACTGTAGACATCAGTTTTATCTGATAATACATAAATTGACCTGATGATAGAAGTTAGCAGTTTTCACTCTAAATTGCAGTATAGTGCTATATAGCAATAAAGAATGTGTGGGGTTGATTCATTGAGTTTCGGTAAATTATAGAGCAGAGGATTTGGCCCTCCTGTTTAGGAAATATACATTTCCTCTCTAAAACAGAGATGCAGTTTTTCCTTTCATTAAAATATAAATGCTCTGAAAAACAAAATTAAATCTTTTGGAACAAGGGAAAGAACAATGTGGTTATTTAACCTGAAAAAAAGTTTAGTCTCAAGGAATAGCTGAATGTTACAACGAATCATATGGAAAACACCATGGACTTTTATGATGCTGTGATTAAATGTGATCAGTTAGCAGGAGAAGGTGTCTGAAATTCTGATTGCACAGAATTTAATGGGAATTTTGCCAGTGACTTTAATATGCACAGAACTTCCCTTGGATCCTGGAAACTGTGAAAACATTTTACTTGCCTATTTGATTTTGAGTTAGGGAATATTGTCTTTATTTGCTTGATTTTTTGGGGTGAGGTAAATGTTACAGCATTTTATGTTGAGTAAGATTAAAATAATCGTTAACTGAGCTAAACTCTGTTGAAAATCCTTGTTGCAAAGGTGTAAAAACTGCTGTATTGAATTGATCCCTGCCTCTGTAAGATTTTCTTTTCAGAGGAGGAGCAGACTGTTGCAATTTGGCAGAGGTGAGAAGGATTGTGAAGCTTTTTCCTTACCAATTTTTAATTAGCTGCTGAATGTAAAAGGAGGAAATGAAGAAGCTGCCTCTAAATTGAAGGAGATTCTAAAGGAAAAAAAAAATCAATACCATTTAAGGAATCAGATTTTTAGTTGGTACTTCATGGGTCCTTTCCAAACATCTATTAAGTAGATGTAATTTAGAGCCACTGATTGGAACATCTGATTCAGGAATATCAAATGTTAGTAGCTCTGTCTTAGAGACTCTATTGTGTTTGTGGTCTGAAATGGAGCTGTCTACCATTTAGAGTGTCTTCAGGGGATGTGCATGACAGAAAATGTTAAATTTGTCTTACATCAGAAGTCTCCCAGGTTCAGAGAGGGGCTTCTCATGGAGCACTGGGCCATGGGTTGTGGATCACACAGTTCTGCACAGAACTCCTGTGTCACCTGCCTGTTGGAAGTGAACAGGAGGACCTGAAAGGAGACAGGGGTTTTATGCAGTGTGCACCTATGGGATTGCCCTCACGTGCCAGGGAATAAGTGGGGTATGGAGCAGGCACTGGCTGAAAGGAAGTGCTGAAAGTTCTTCTCTCCAAAGAAACAGGACAGCAAGAGGGAAGCCTCTGACTTAATTTCTGAACTTCCCACTTTCCACCAATATAATAGCAATGCACTAGGTTTACTTTGAAATTATAATGAAGTAATAATTCAGCCTTTTACGTGAATAGAGAAGTGTGACCACTCAGCCTACAAGCAGTTGCATGTTTAACACTCAGACTATATCAGGCAGTAGCATTGTTGCTTTTCATTTTAAACCTGTATGAAAAACATTCAGATGACAAATAAATGATGATCAGAAGACAACTAGATGTAAATTTTAATTAAGGATTGATATGTTATAAGAGGAAAAACCGGAGGAGGAAGAAAATAGGAGTAAATATTATTTCCATATTTACTGAAATGTGTCCAAGTTAACAACTACTAATACATTATTTTATCTTTGTCCATCACACAAAGAAATCTGTGAACCACACAGCCCTGCTGAGTTCTTCCAGTGGCCGATGAAGCTGCACCAGTAGAGTGGCTGTCATTAGAAGGGGAGCCTGGAGCTAGGGCTCAGTTGAGAGTACCTGCACCATAGCTCGACCTTTACTGCTTGTATGCCATGTTAGATTATGGATTGCCACTTACTGTGAGCACACAGCTGAAATCTAGTCTCCTGAATAGGCCAAGAATGCCTTGAGATCTCAGCTATGAAGTCTATTCATTGTGCAGGAATAGAAAACTCAATATACAAAAGTCTCAATTTGTGTGACATTTTTTTTTTTTTTTTGAGGATGTAGAGCCCAAGCATACAGAGATCATGGAGCAGTGACAAAAGAGAATTAAATCCTAACTGTAATGCAAGATTAAAGCTGGGAAATGAATGTTCAACTATTTGATAAAAAACTTTTTTCCTGTCCCTTTATTATAGTGGGTTTGCTGTTCTGCTATGCTACTGCTGCAGAAAAATGCACTATTTATAACAGATAAAATATACATAGAGGTCATAACACTGATGTTACTTTCAAATTTGATCTATTTAGTTACTGTTTTTTAATTATTCTCAAAGCTCAAATTCTTTCCACAGAGAGCTGTGGTGTCAAATGGCATTATGAACTCTTGCTGAGTATTTTATTTATATTATTCATCCTGATAATAATCTGTTGCTTCTTATTTTAATTATTCTGGTAGGTGTTTCCTTACAGTTTGTGATTTATCTAGTAGTCTAATGTCATCTCTAGTTTAGGCCTATCAACAAACTTGACCTTTACAGAAAGTTGTGTCAGTGAATAATAAGCATCTAAAGTGCTACTTTTTCATAAGAAGAGTTTTACCACTGACAGTACCCAAAACCATGCAATAACATGTGCATTTTTGCCTTCCTACACAGTTTCCTTGCCATCTATGTGTACATGTAACTGTAGGTGCAGGCTGCTTTTTCTATTTTAATGTTTATTCTTAAATTATTCTCTGTTCTGCATGTCTACAAATATTGCCAAAATGAAATCTTAATAGCTTAGTTTAAGTTCTGCCCTTTTAGTTACTCTTACCTTGAGGATCTGCAGTATAAAATCAAGAAACTTCCTCCTAAATGTTTTAGACTAAATAGTCAAATCACCTCTAAAGCTACAAGCCAAAATCAAGAAATTAAATCAGTCTGAATGGAAGACACATTCCCCCCTGAGTTACTTATTTTCATTTTACTAGCTCTTCAGTCTTCCTGGAGTTTTCCAGATAGCTATTACTGTAAACAGGCATTTAAAAAAAAAAAAAAGTATTAATTCTCTGTAGCTGGAAAGAGTGCTTTTGGTCATTACTTTCATAGTGCTCTGCACATGAGGTTTCTGCTGGTAGTTTAGTTTTTCCAGCTGGAGAACCTGAGGCACAGGAAGGATGAGTACTTGCTCCCTCACAAGAAAACTAGCAAGTGAGCCATAAAGCAAATGCAAGCCCATCTGTGGCAAGCTTGATCTCTCAAATGTCTATTTTTGTGTCACTAGGTGGTAATTGACAAAATCTGTTACTATTTCTCAAGTTTATAGAAGGCGTAAATGAGAAGTCTCTCATTAATTTTCTTCTAAACGATAGCATTTGTCATAAAGCTCTTCACAGCCAACCCTACTTTACTAATATGTGAAAGCAACCTGAAATTATAACTGAAAAGGAGGCCTAGGAAAAGCCTTCCAGAAGACTTTTACATACTTTACAGCAAATTGGAAAAGTGTAAGTTAAGGATTTTTCTTTTTAAAATCCTGAATCTTATTCTTATCTGTGTTTGTTTGTGTGAGCCTTGTTTGGGTTTTGCTCATGGTAGAAACCAATCTATGTTAAAATGTATTTATGCTGTCAAAGTGCAGACATTTCAGATTTGTTGGGATGTAGATTCAGACTACAAAATTACTAGAATAAACTGAAACACTCCGAAGTGGGAGTAATGAAGGAGATGCCTCTCCTTTACAAATACGAAGCCGTGGGCCCAAAGAAAGGAAATCAAGATCATGGTCACGAAACAACACTGCCTCTCCATTTGTGGTGAATTTCAGCTTCTCTCTTTAGTACCAATTGCTCCTTGTTCATGTAATCAAATTTTGTGTGACATTCATAAAAGCTGTTGGAAATTAATTTGTGGGAAATTAATTGTGGGTTGGTGGGCAATATTATTCCAAACAGAGTCTAATTTCAGGTATTTCATAATCTGTAAAAAATGAGACAGACAGTACTTTTGCAGCATCAATTCTCTGTTAGACTGTTCTACTCCACTATAGGTGATGGAATTTTCCTGATTTATACCAGCTAGTGACATAGACTAGTGTTTTTCTCTACAATCACTTCTCCTTTTTTTGCTTGTCTGTATACATTATAATACCTCTCACTATAACCCATGCATCAGCTTTAACCACTCCCAATTTTTTTTATTTTCCAGATTTGCCAAGTTGTCAAATGGCAAAATTGGTTTAATCCTAATCTTCATCATCAATGAATCAACATGTTAGGCAGCAGGTTGGTAACTATATTTTAGAGTACAGGTGTACAATTTGAGGGTTTTTCTTGATTTTTCATTGATTGGTTGTGAGTATTTTCAATAATTTGTGACTCACAAGATTTTTTTCCCCAAGAACTGTAAGTAAGAAGGTTCCATTCATAATGGAATCATTAATAATTACTGAATTTTGCGTATTAATTCATGTGTATAGGAAACCAGCATTTCATGAGAATTTCTGTCTTTTGATAATCTCAGTAAATTGAGAAGATTTGCCTTGGAGTTAATTCATGTGCCAGTAGTCTCAGACAGAAAAAGTTTTATTTCTCTTAGATGATAAACTTTAATGGAAAAAACAGCCTACAAGAGAGCATTTTCTGAGTTCATGAAAATCATTCAGATCGTGCTTTTGTTTTGGTAGCAAACACTGCTCTTTAATTCAGAAAACAGTTTGTATTGGCCTGGGGAAGCCTGTCTCATTTGATAATGGGCTCTGAATCCAGTGGATTATTGCAGGGATTTTATCTTGCAGTAATCTCCAGGGAGAAATGTACAAACAGCTGGGAGAGCAAGAAGGAACTGCATTGTGCGGCAGGAGTTTGTGGAGCAGAATTTTAGGGTGCTGGAGTGGATCTCAATACCAAGATGAATCTTTTCTGTTTTTCTCTGGTAAGTGGGCACACACGTTTTTTTTTTTTTAGCGGGTTACTGAGTTTATAAACGGAACTGGTGGGTGTGCTTTTATGAAAAATAATGAAAGGCTTATATCGCAAACAGTGCAAGGGTTGTATAACAGCAGTGAGTGTCTCTAGCCTAGACGAAGGAGTTTTTCTATAAGAAACTGTTTGTAGCAAAATATGATTCAGTAAAAATATAAAGCAGAGAATGTATAACAAATGTGCCATGCACTATCTGGGACTATTGCAAAAACATGCTGATTTAGTCATGAGGCATTTAATCCAAATATGGTAAAACACTTCAGAAGTAAGATAAAATTACTAAATATGTAATGATTTGTTTTACACTAGGCTTTTTTTTTTTTTCTTTTTTTTTGGATAATAGTATCCTTTTTTCCTTCTTCAGTAGTATGGGAGAACAGCTAGAACTTTTCAAGCAGTAGTTTTCTATTAGCCAAACATGAGAAGATAGTAATCAGGAATAATTTAGTCATGGCAATATTTGCACACAGACAGAGGACTTGATTTAAGACCCTCTTTTGTTGGTGTTGCTTTTTTACACTTTCTGTTTGTTTGTTTGTTTGTTTTGGTTGGTTGGTTGGTTGGTTGGTTTTTGGGATTTTTTTTCTTTTTTTTTTCCCCTTCTCTTTCCTTGCCCCAAGGCAACTGCTCAGAACGAACAGGTAAATCAGGATAGAAAATCCACAGAAACTGTTTCTGTTTTAAGAGCTTAACCATCTGCCAATACCAATGCCCAGTATTAGTAATGGTAATTAGCTGAGTATATTTGCTGTATTTACGCAGCACAGTAGATCTGTTTGCCCATTTTTCATCTTTGTCCTGGTGTTTAGTATCTCTTTCCCATACATTTAGGAAGAACAATAAAAATCAATATTCAAGCTGCACTAATACAAACTCAAATAGAGCAACTGCTTTGTGTAAATCATTGCTCCTGAGTGCTAATACTATCTTAGTGCAGAGTCCTGGTGTTTTCCAGATCATAAGGATTAAAAGCTGGCTTGTACTTAAAGTAAAATGCAGTGGTATTTCAGGAATCTATGACAAGAGTCACTCAAAAAAATAATTCCCTGGGAACTCAGTGACAATTTTGATCATAGTTTAGTGTGAATGTCTATGTATTTGTACAAAGTTAACAATGGCTTTGTGGTACAATCTATAGCAGCTTGAAAATACTAATTTCAGAAGTTCTTTGGGAAAGAACTGTTCTATCAATATTTCTACTGTAGCTGCTCTGTTGGAGCAGCTTCTTGTTTTCTAAGTAGTTCACTTTTAAAAAAGGTGTTGAGCCTTGTATTGGTAGAGAAACCAACATTTAGATGAAATTCAGGTAGATTTTGTGGGTGAGAGTAGGTCAAGTTCCAGTTTCCCTGGGTTTCTGTGGGAGAGGCAATGACTGCTGTGATAATGGATTGTTCAGACAAGTGAAAGCTAGTGCCATGATAGTTTCTGTAATGAAATAATTAGTTCTGTTTAAAGATTGCTGCTAAGAAGATAACCTCCCTTCTTCACAAGCTTTACACGGGAGCCATTCTGTCCACTTTGGTAATCTTCTGCTCACCCAGCAAAACACCTCACAAGTTATCAATACCTAAAGATAATTTATAGGTCATTAATGGGTTTCATAAAAGGAAGAGCCCTGTGCAGTCCTCCCTGTGACTGTGACATGGGGCAGTTTCTTTCAGTAATCAGATTGTCTAGCTTGGAAATGAGCTGGTGATCCAAGTATATGCACAGGCCACTTTTACTCTGTCACCCTGTGACCATGGAGAGGCTGGCTACAAAATAGTTGTAGTATCAATATAAGGGTATTTTTTCCCTTCAAGGGAGTTAAGCCAGAAATAATGAACAGCAACAACATAATTAGGATTCAAAGGCAACTTTTAAAGGTGCTAGGGGAGAGAGTTCCTTAGTAGATGCAAATAGCCACCAAGGAATAGAAATCATGGTTGATTTACATTGAGTGAACATCTGGAGCAACTGCTAAACCTGAAACTGTGGAAGAGAAATTCAGACTATTGACAGAGCAAAAAGAGCTGTACAAAAGAAATAATATTTTCATGGAAGTATTTATCTCATGTAGACTGACAAGATTTCGGACTGCAAAGATTGTGTGCTTGTGTGTACTTATGTGTGCATATGAATATACTGTTAAAATACACTGGTTTATAACTCAGAAAATACCTTTCTACCCTATAATGGAGTATAGTGGTTGAAGTAATCTACAGCCTAAGAGAATGACAATAATATTCTGTTTAACCAGACTTCTGGCTGATCCAAAGTGGTGGAATAACCAGGTTGTTAGAAGAACATCTGTTCATACTGTTGAATTTTAATTTGTATTTGCTTTCATACCTGTCCATAAAACTGAGACATAGTTCTAGCATGAGGTACAGTGTTATGGGCCAGTCTAGCAAGTGGTGATGTGGAGGCTGGAGGCACATAATAGTCACAGGATGATTGTGATGAGGCTTTGGAGCCTGAACTGGATCCTCCCTTTCCCAGTGAGGCAAACAGGAATTACTCCAACCTGTCACCACCTGGGAGTCCTCTGATCTCCTAGTATGAGTGCTCCAGCATGGGGTGTTTCCCCAGCAGTACTTTGTGTCCTCAGTTTACTTCAGAATGATTTGGTTTCTCAACTGAGATTATTTTTCTCATCAGACTCATTGCCTTGTTCTCAAGAGATTTGCAGGCAAATTCGATTTGCCTTCAAAACCTTGTGTCCATTTTCCATTTACAAAATGATCAACCGGGTAAATGTGTCTTTTTTTTTGTAGATATATTATGTTAAAAGGTCAACCTTAGACCCTATACTTGCAGTGTCTTTTCCATCTCGTGGTGTTTAGCATGTCAGACAATTGAATCAGAACATTACTCTTTGTATTTTGAGCAATATACAGAGTCCCAAATGAAGCACTGCTTTTGTATGAATTGCAAGAAATTATGCTGCCAAACCACCTATTTAACTGCTTACACTGCTTAATAAATAACAGAATCCTACAAATTGATAAATGAAATTTATTATTGAACTGTGAATTCCTTTAGTTAAGGTAGAATATTTTTCCTGCATTATTTTCCTAAATTGGCTCTCCAATATCAAGGATATACTCACTAGGGTTAGCACCAATTCAGCTGGAACTGTACCTGCTAAACCTATCCTGAGTTATGCTCACAACCCCTGCCCTTCAGTAAAGTTTTCATAAGAAAGCACAGCAGAAACCTGTGTAAGAAGGCCAGTAGAGAAAGGCTGTGACACTCCTAATTACAGTGTGGTTCAGATCAGTAATTCAACCTGAGCACTGCCCTTAGGATTTAAGTCAAACAAGATCCCTTTCATTTGTCTATTTCTTTCACATATGGTGCCTTTCTAACCACCACTTTTGCTAGTAAAATGTAAAGTTAAGTACTGAGTGAAAATCTAATCCTCTTAGTGATTTTCAGTAGCACTGGACTAGTTATGTTTTATTTTGATTGTGGGTTTAAAGATGTGCTGACAGCACAATGTAAAATGTATTACATCTAATGTTATAAACTGAAAGAGCCCTTGGCACTAAAAGCTAATGTTTCTATAGTGCAAAATGCAGAGAGAATAAGTATTAATAAAAGTGATGTAGTGGATAAATTGTGAATTAGCTGGAGCCTCTATGTTAAAGAAACCATAGAAAGGTGCTAATGCTGCTATGACTAGTGGGACATGATGGTCCTTAGGAATGGACTGGACTGAAAAATATGTTTTACCAAAGAAGGATTGCCTGAATGTGGAAAGACCTTCCTCTAAAGTGGCACGTGATTAGAAGAGATCTAAGTGGTTGAACTTTGTAGTGCTTCCCATGTAATCATCTCTATATAGCCCTTGTTCCTTTTAGCTGGATTGCTATCATCCCACCATACACAGGGTTCCACCCCTAAACCTGGGATGGAAAATGACCTGGCTGCATTACTAAATGCTCCTTCTCTACCTAATGATCAACCCAGTCTCTGCATGCCATGATGATAATAATATCATGCAAAGGAAAGAGCTGCAGTCAATTATTTTCCTCTAGATCTGAACTGGAATATTTTGGATGTTTTGTCCCCTAAAACTCCTGAAGCAGAGCTTCAGAAAGCTTTCTTATTCATGTAGGATAAAGAAAATGTGCTAACTACTCTGGAATTAAGTTCATATTTTATTCTGCTATCTCTCATTTTCCTCTGTGATGTTTATTCTGCTCAGGACTACCAAAAGAATTAACGTATAAAATGAAAAAAACTTTACTGACTTGGCGGTTTTGGTATAAAAGTAGATTTAACTGTAAAATAAAATAAAAGGGAGCAAGAAAATTTCAATTTCAGTTAAATACTTTGGGTTGCCCTCAAAGAAAGGCAATTACTACATTTATACTCTTATAAAGTATAAAATATTACTACAAATATACTCATAAAGTATAAAACCGGCAAGCAAAGAAAACAATTTTGAAAACTGAAGATGTATTTTCTCTTTTTTGGGCGCTATCCTTCTCACGCCTGTGCTTTTTTTGTGTGAGTTTTCTTTCTTGCACTTGCTTTCCTGGTTGTCCTCTCTCACATCCTTTCCTCAGTTAAATACTTTGGTCACTCTTTCCTGTGTCTGCACTCACCTGAGCCCACAAAAGCCTCCCTTCCTCTCGTCACTCCATCTTCTTTTGTGTCCCTTTCTTATCTTTTAATTCTCCCCCCACTCTCTCCTTTCACTGTTCCTCGCCTTTTCTTTTCTCTCCCTTTTTATCTTTTTCATGCTTCTCTTTCACATGAGCTCTCTTTATGCTTCTCTCTTTCTTCAGCAATGCCATGTATTATTCCCTATTGAGGGAGAAGTATATGGTTACATTTTACGTTGCAGATTCCTGGAAAGGTTTTAAACTCACCCTTTTTGTCTAGAACCTGTGATTCTGCTCTCTCACCCATTTTCTCTCTTCATGTGACCTCCCTCTCTTTTCTGCACCATCATGCCCTTTCTCCCTTGCTTAATTCTTCATGGCCACTCAATCTCATGCCCTGGTGCTCACTTTCTTGCACCCTTTCTCCCTCTTTCCTGAGAGCTCTGTTTGTCACAAGGATTCCTTGTCCACCATTTCTCACATATTCACTCTTTCTCACAAGTTGTCCTGCTCTTTCTTATCCCCTTCCTCACAGCCCCTCTTTCTCGTGGCCTTGCACTGTCTCCCCCTTCCCATGGCCTCACCCCTTCCCTCACAACCTCATTCTCACTGTCTCTCCTGCCTGCACACTCACTTCTTGCACATGCCTTCTCTTTCTTGAACAATCTCTCTTTTGCTCACCATCTCTTCCTCACTCTTCTTCTCTGTGCTATTCGCACTCCCTTCTTCTCATGCCCCCACTCTTGCTTCCTTGTGTTTGCTGGGTTTTTTTGCATGCCATATTTTCCCAGCACATTCTCTTTCTCATGTTCTTTCTTCCTTTTTCTCACATTCTCTCTGTTGTCTTTCTCTCACGTGTGCACTTTCTTGCAGCCTTGTTTGTGTGTGCATTGCACACTTCCTTTCCCAAGCACGTGCCCTTTCTCACAATGATGATTTTCTTGCACCCTTGCTCTACCCTTTGTGCTTTCCTTTGTGCGCTGTCCTGCTCTCCTGCCTTCAATCCTGCCCTTTCTTGCACCCACTCTTTCCTGTGCCCTCCTGCTTTCTCACGAGTGTTCTCTGTTATGTGAGCATTCCCTCTGATGTGGGCTTGCTCTTTCTTACAGTCATTTTTCCTTTCTTAATCTACCTTGTGAACACTTCGTTTCTCACCTCTCACTCTTGCTTTCATGCAGGGGTACTTTCTCATGCCCTCTCCTTTTCTCACACCTTGATTTCCCTTACATTCCCTTTCTTGTGCCCTCACACTCTTTCTCATGCCCTTGTGCTTAACCATTTTCAAACCTTGATACTTGCTTTATTACTCCATTTCTTTGCCCTTCTCCTTGTGCTTCCTCCCTCTTTATTTCTTGCCCATTCCCTTTCTGGAGTGCTCCCCATTTTTTGTGGCCTCGCTTCTCTTGTGACCTCCCTCTTTCCAGCACCCTCCTTGCACATGCTGGCAGTTTCTCCTGCAACCATGCTCCCACACACCATGGGCTCTATCTTTTGCTTTCCTTTCTTGTTGCCACCCTTTCCTACACTTTTGCTTTCTTGCCCATGTCCTCCCTTCGTCACACCCTCATTTCCATGCACTTGATCTTCGTGGTGCCCTCCCTCTCTCATGTGCTCACTCTTTCTCATTCCCTGGCTCTTCACCTTCATTTGCTGTTTCCCATGTGCTTACTGTCCACACATCCCTGTGCTTCCTCCTGCACTCACACCCTTTCAGTCCCTTATGTTCACTCTTCCTCAGGAAAGCTTTACTTCTGATCCAACATCTCTGTCTCATGCTCTCTTTCTTGTCCTCTCCTGCTCTCACTCATGGCTCCTCTTGCTTTCACACATTCCCTGGCTCTCCCTTGCTGCCTCATCTCTTTCTTTCTCTTCTCTCCCCTCTCCCTGTTTTGTGTGCTGGCTCTTCCTTGTGCACTCGCTTTTTCTTGAGTTCTCTGTCACAGCAGTTGTGCTTTCCCATGTGCTCCACTTGCATGCATCCTCTTCCTCATGCCCTGGCAATTCTTCATGCACGTCCTACTCCTTGTGCCCTCACTCTTTGACATGGACCTGCTGCTTTTTCTGCACACTTGCTTTTTCTTATGTGCTCACCCTTTCTCACACCCTTGAGCTCCATCTTTCTCACACAAGATCTCTCTCTTTCTTGCCTGAGCTCTTTCTCACATTTTTCCTTTTTCAAGCACCAATTCTGACACACTCCCCATAACGCTCTTTCTCCATTTCTCTAGTTCCCCCTCTCCTCCCTGTCTTATCCTTGCTCTCTTCCCCACTTCTCCCCCCATCTCTGTATCCTTTTGGTGTATTTTCTTACCCTTTTCCTCCCCTCCACCACTCTCTCTTTTCACTGTTTCTTGTCCTATGTTTTCTCTCCCTTTTTAGCTCTCTCATACTCTCTTTCACATGAATTCTCTTTTATGCTTCCATTTCTTCATTAAATACTCTCTTCACCAAAGTAGTGTTTTATTCCCTGTTGAGGGAGAAGTAGATGGTTGCATTTCACGTTGCAGAACCATGAAAGTGTGTAACAAGTTTTTAAACACATCATTTTTGTCTAGAAGTGCTCCATCCACAACTTCAGATGGGGAGGCTGAACCATCATTGCTATACGACAAAATACTTACAGTGATAAAAAATAAATGCAGTAATAAAAAAAATGCAGTTGCTGTCAAAACCCAGGCTCAGCTGGATGTTCAGCATTTCCATGTGTTTCATAAACTAGGCACCAATTTCCCAGGAAGCATTAACTCATTAGTTCCTAGAATAGGCTCCAGTATGTAACTTGAGTATTTTCAAGAAGTTCACCATGAAATATTTCTCCCAAAATATTTATTTTGTTTTATCAAGAATCTAGCAGACTGAAGCAAATAAATATCCATTGATAAACATTGTGCTTGCAAAAATTAGTCATGTCTTTGAACTGCTGCTCCACCAGTCAAAAATATTGCCTGTACAGCTTTATGTATTAATAATATAACTTCAAATATGCATCTGTGTTTATCTTCTGTACTAAAGGAACAAATGCCTTTAAATAATAATATACTATGTTAATTTCAATGGTGTTGCTCTGCTGCAAGTCACACTGCTATAAATTTGATTTATTCCTTAATTAATGCAGTTAAAATTACTAATCAAAATTCATTGGGAAAATATTCAGTGCAGATCAAAATGGCAACATCTAAAATTTAGGATCATCAGTTAGAGTCTTTAGTTTTGCCATCTGCTTTCACTTAACTCTTGAATTATGAAATGGCAGTGTGTATATGTAATCCTAGCTCTTGGAGTTGTGGGATAAATGTGAAAATCTTAGTTTCTATTAAAATGTTTATATTCTTGGTGGTTGGGTAAAAATAACCTTACATGTGCATTAAAACACAGAGTTCAAAAATTTGAATGCAAATGGAATTTTTAATTCTAGCCATTATCATTATTTTGGGGGCCTAAACCATAATTGTCCAACTTGGGGTGCTGGCAGCATTGTTCCTCTCAAATTCTAAGTAATGGGGTTATCTTTCTGCATTAAATTAACTTTTTTTTTTCCTATGTAGAAGTGCTAGCTAGAAAACATTTTTATGGTTCATATAAAAATTTTCATGGTATATGATTTTCATAGTTTTCACAGGAATTTTCATGTAGTGTTCAGCTGGAGATATACACCTGGTTTTACTCCTTCTGAGCAGATAATATTAATTTTTACTGTACCCTCAGCTTTAAAGCAGCAATCTGTGGTGTCTAAGTCATGATACTGTGAACTCCAGCATTTGGGTACTTACTAAAATAAACATCTATATGCCTTTTTAGAGAAAAAAAACTAAGTAAAGGATTTCAGAAGACGGGGGAGGTAAAACACATTCCATTATGCAAATCACACAAACATCTTCCTTTTTAAATTATGTTGCTGCAGGCCCCCAGCCGGGAAATAATTAGCATTGACTCTATGATTGCAGAAGGCTGATCCATT
>VXBC01005318.1:0-118626 GCA_013399945.1 Ploceus nigricollis | reverse complement strand
CCCTGTGGCCAGAGAGCTGCTGCCATAAATTACAGTTAATTGAATATATTTGCAAGTGTTCATCTCTGTTTAAATGTGTTTTAGGAGGGCTCGATGGACAGCCTGTATGAACCTGTCCCAGAACATCAGGAAGCCAAGGATACAGCTACTCTTGAAAGCCAGGCTAGCACTCCAGTGAGCACACAGGGAAACTGTGGGCCACCTGACAGGTCTATGTCTTTGGTAAGTAACACTTAATTGCAAAGCATGCAATGTATTTTGCAAAAAAACTGTTGCTGTGTACATGGGCACATGTGTGTTCTGCTGGCTGATCTGCCAGTTTGAACTATTTAGGCTCTTCAGAGCCACTGTTCACATCTCATCTCTGTAGCCACTGACCTGATTTCTGTCCAGTCATAACCAGCACACTTGAAAAGCAGGTCATGAGTTTCTCTACAGCAAGCAGCAAAGGGAGATTAGCGCAGCTGCACTGGACAAGGGAATTTCTCTTTGCAAATAACAGTATATGAAAGCCCTGGGTACAGTTATTGGTATGGTTTGTCTCTAAAGAATATACTATCACTGTCTTTGGTTGTCCTTTTTATTAATACAAAAAAAAGCATTTCTAAAGTGTGAGTTGAATGAATTTTGTAACTGATGGCCCCTGGAATAAACTTGACATTTTACAAGACCTCATTAGGCAAACATGTGAAGAAGGTTGTCTTCTGGGCTTTTTTTTTTCCCTTCCTAAATTATGTTACTCTACTTAATCCTTTCTTATTTTGATGTTATTGGTATAATGATGCTGTGACAAATGCTTTAACATGGTATATTAAATTTCATAATCATATTTATTTCAGATTCTCTGTTCTCTGCTTTGCAGTGTGCCTTTGCTTATAATTACTGTTTCTATTTCAATGTAAGATGCAGTCTGGTGATTGAATGAAAGGGAAAACGTGATGTTCATCATTCAGAGGAGACTTCCCTTCAGATATTGTGCCAAGTTTTACTGACATGCACTCTGGGTTAGGTACCATGTACCTATGAGACTGCTGGGCCTTTGGTGTTGCAATGTCACACAGCAGGTTTGCACACAGGACTTGCTTGGAGAAAGTGCTGGAGCTGGTGGGATGGGAGAATGCCTGGGGAATTGTGGCATGCACTTGTTAAATTGCTGAAGGATTGAAAACCACTTGTTCTCAGACCCATCTGCTGTAACCATCTCACTCTGTGCATGTCCCTCTCTTCCACATGATCACCTTGGGACTGTAAATAATGGTCCTGGTTTTGAAAGTGTAGGAGTGCAGAGATCTCAAGATGATTCCTCACAGCATCAGCATAGATCTATGAGCCTGGGCTCTGAAATGTCCCTATGTTATAATCTTCCTGCAATAGGTGGGAGATGCTCTCCTGAGTGACAGGGTTTTTCCCCATTACCAGGCTGTGGCCTTGTCACTATAAGAATGAGCTACCTCTACAATGTTCCAGTTAAGAATGCACAGTTGTGGTTGTGAAATATGGCTGTAACCTCATCCTAGCTTGACTGGAGTATGTTCACTGTGGGAAGCTCTAGTTATTTGTATTTGCGTACTGCATTGCATTCTACATGCCCAAAGATGAACATTATAGTACAGTTCCTACATATATTCAGTCTTCTCCCCCTTTGCTGTGACTCCAAACCAACTTAGTATTCTACACTAATATTTCTCTGGCCAATAGATGTTCATCTGTTAGAAGCAGTATTTAGACAACATAAAATGAAAATTTAAAAAGGCAGATTTGTTTTTGGGTTTGTACCCAGAATAGGACATATGATATCCTAATGGACTTTGCAATAGGAAACTAATAGAAATTGCCTTTTATTTTCTCAAGGTATGGTAAAGATCCACCCACAGGACTATGCTCTGTTATGGTTTTCACAATGTGTAAAACTAAGACTTAAAACTGCAGTTGTTGTTTATATCAGCTGTTTCTTGCTTTTTCTTGTTTTATTCTGCTTTTTATCTTTTTCTTGTTTTATTCTGCTTTTTATCTTCAGCATCTTCAGACTTTTCATTATATTGGGTTAGAGTTAGGCTTCATAGATTATTTAGCTAAAAAAAAAAATAATCAACATATCCAGTAAAGAATTTTGTTTTCCTTGAGCCAGCCTGCAGAAGCAGATTTGCTACTACTGTAGGATTAGAAAATCCCATAATAAATCTGAGCAAATTTTAGCAAAACATCTTTCACATTGCTCAGTGTTTTGTGGGGTAGCACAGCATAGTCCATGAAGGTACACGTATAATACTGAAGAGAAGAATCCAGCACCTTGGTTTCTGCTACCTCTTATAATGTATTTTTGTTTTCTTAAAGGAGATATTATGGTGATGGCACATTTGGTCATCATTAAATATAGAGTTCATTCTCAATAAAAACAACACTAAATGGGGTAGACACACTTGGCTCACTAGGTATTAACAAGAAGATTCCCAAGGCTGGTTCTAAGTTTTATTTTCTGGTTTAAGAGAAAATAAAAGAGTTAAGCTGAGCACTTTACTAAAAATAATGTCTGGATGCTGTGTCACTGTGCTGGCTGCAGAATCAACACGATTATTTATAAAATACTTTCTAGAAATGGAAAACAAGATTAGTGATGACGTGCCGGCAGTAAGACCTATGGAAAAATGTGGCTAAGGCCAGAGGCCTGTGTGTAATCTTATCTGCTATTTCTGGCCTGTGAGTTATTACAGCTACACCTTGGATGAAGCCGTTAAGCTTATTAACTGAGCCCATTTGTACTTCTCTCCCATTTTTAATTCCGTCACTCGGTTCCAGGCTGCGGGGCAGCCCCCACAGCATGATAAATTCAGGACATTATTGGCTCCATTTAGCCATCCATCATTATCCAGTAATGCACGTATGTAAGTGCACTGCTAAGTAGGTATGGACTCGAGTGAATCTTTAAATGGTTGGCTGGAGCACGGCAGGTTCCACAGAGCTGCTAAATCTCCAAAGGGTGGAGCAGCCTGGCACGGTGCACTTCCTCCTCAGGAGGCTTTGACCTTTCCTTTTCTCTATATAGCTTAAAAATCAACAGGGCATCCAGGATCAGCTCTCCTCACATTTAAAAAGGGTGATCAGGGCTAGAGAAAATTCTTCCTCGTAATGCAACAAGGTAGGGATTTTCTTGCAGTAAACTCATCTGTTGTGATTTGTCCTAATCAGAGCTGGGCCATGAAGTTCTTCTGGAGATGTGGGAAATACAGGGTAATGTGGTCACTGAAGCTGTGACACAGGACATCATTCAATTAACACAGTCTTTGGACATTCCTTTTTGAACCATGGCTCTGGCCAAGCATCTGCCCAAATGACACATCCTGTATGAAGAAAAAGCTATCTTTCATGTACACTGTTCTTTTGCTTCACATAACTCCAGAGACCTGTTTAGTATCCAGAATTATTTGCCAGGGATGTTTCCACTCTGGGTTCCTGTGGTACTGTTGTGAGCCTGTTATGCACACTTGTCTTTAGATTTTAATCTTCCTGGAGAATTGGCCTGTTAACTTTGTGATTACTTTGCCTGTTGCTCAGCTTCAGTGATATTCTCAGAAAGAAAGAAAACAGAAGATTTATGGAGTTGTTTTTGTACTTCATGCATAGCAAATCTGAATTGGACTTTCCTCAGAAACAGGTGGTAGCCGTGAGCACATAATGAATCACATGGGTACTCTGTGCCTGTAACTATGCTATTAACTGGGAAACTGAACTTCTACCTCTTGTCACCTGGTGTTACAGTCTTTCTACCTCATGAGCTGTCTCCAGCTTCTTAGGGAGACAGCCTTCAGTATTAAAACCATTTCCATATATATCCTGTCAGGCTGAAATCACCAAATTGTCATAAGATCCACATATTTTTGACTCGCTGACTGTGACTGACTACCCTGTATATCAGAAGAGTGCCAAAAAATTATCAGTCATTCTAAGCTGTTTCCAGGAACATCAGAATCAGTTGTGATACCTGCCTTAATCTGCAGTGTTATAATTGGCCTTTGATCCCAGTGAGGGCAAGAAGAGGGCTGGTTATCTGAAATCTGAAATGGACATTTCCCTATTTGCAAGTCTAAACACACACAGGAGCTCTAGCTTTTCCCAGCCAGCTTGGAAACACCAGAGGGTCTAATTCAATTCCTTAATTCAGAGTTATTTGAACATCAGGAAGAAAAGGACTTAATCAATAATTTCATAATGTAGGGTTTCTCCACATTAAGTTTTTTTCTAGGGAACATTTGGGATAAGAAAGGAAAGAATTGTTCCCATAAACAAGATACTTATGCTCTTTAGAGAATGTGGAGAGTAGAGTCAAGGTGAACCTTTATTTACATTCTAAGATAAAATATATTTTTAGAAACTAGTTTCATTTTAAAGTTACATGTAATTTTAAAAGTAGTCAATACTGAAAAGATACTTTGAAAAAGTACAAACCAGAGTAATTTATTCTTGTACTCCAATTTAGCCATCTGATTCAGAAACAGCAGGAAGAATGTGTTGAATGAAAGGTGCCATTTTTAAATGGCCATTTAAGTCCTATTTCATTTTGGCACTGCATCCCATGATATCCTGTGAACTCACATTAGTCATCACCTCAGTATGTGATATACTCTCATCAATGAAAATTTGCTTGACTTTAGGAATTGGTTTCAAGTTGTGGAGCAAAAGATTAAACCCTGCTTCATGGTCTACACCAGCTGTTTGGTGTGTGAAGATATGAATCAAATCTTTTTAGATATATTACCACAATGGGACCTGTCTCCAATTTTTTCCCTGGATCCTATACATATTTTAAATTACAATATTATTTGGTCTCTGACCTCCATGGATAATGCTTCCTTTAACAAACCTGTTTGAAATCAAATATTTAATATTTTTCAATGAAATTTGACACTACCCTTTTAAAGAAGTCTTAAAATCACTTTGTAATTTTTTTTAACTGTTCTGTGTTTGTGCACCTCAGTTAGTAATTTCTTTTGAATTATTGAAAATATTTGTCCCAAGACTAAAATGCTGAAATTTGTCTTACATTGCCTATATTATTTCAAAGTGAGTGATAAATTTTGTATACTCTTTTGATCTACATACAGCATCTGTGAGCAAATCAACACAGGCAAAAAAAAAAAAAGAAAGATGTGGAAACTGCATACAGTTATCAACATTCACAAATATCCATGCTAAAAGGGCCTCTTACACTCAGCTAAAATAACTTAGCACAGGAAAACAGCCTTTTCTTAATGCACTGCCTGAAAAAGCTTAAATCTATGATGAGTTTTAAATTTATGATGAGAGGAGGGGGAGAAGTATAAAATGCTCAATTATGCACTTACATGGTTTTATGTAGTACAGGTTTTGGTTTTTTATCATGCAACCTGATGGCATTTTTAAATTACTGTGGTCAGAGTCATGCAGATGTAGTTAGTGCTACAAGAGGGAAATAAATTAAACATAATGTTATGAGAAATAGGTCCGGTTAGACTAAATTTACAGATTTATAAAATAATGAACGGTTATGTTATTTTTAATGCCTCTTGTTGCACAGCAGATTGAAGTGGTATCATCATGGACATTTTTAACCCAATTCCTTCTTTTCAGGCTGGAAGACATAATTAAGAAGAAAGTGATACAGTGCTTTGAAATCTTGTCTCAGGAGAGATGACAATAATATAGGGACAGAGATCTCTCCTGTCCTAGCATGATATCCTTAGGTTTTCCTACAGTTAATTTTAACCTCAAGTCCAGGATTAACTGCACAGCAAACATGCATTGAGATGTTTTGGTGTCATTTGCCCAGCAAGGCACCTTTTTGTTCTCTCTTTCAACAGCTACATCACTTCTCCTCCTTCTCATACTTGTCAGGGTATAAATATTTATTGTCTGGGCCCTGGGGACTGTGTGATTTTGCTTCCAGGCCAGTGTTTGATTCTGATTTGGTCCCCTTCAGAGCTTTCAATTTTATTTGCAGTTTCCTGCCCTCTCCCACATTCCCCTGCACGTTTGGGTTTACAGAGTCTGTGTCCTGTGTCCATCAGGAAACCACATCTCATTGCAACGTGTGGGTATTTTAATCCTCCTAAAGTTTCCAGGAATCATACTATGGAAGAAATATGATATTAATTCCTGAGGTATGAGCATGGTTTTCTGGTTTTTCAGGGGTATTGTGGTTGTCAGCTTCCTGGGAGCCATGGATAACTGAAGCCTCCTGAAATCAGAACACATAATTACATATATTCCCTGCTGCACTGTGTCCTCCACAGCTTCAGCTGTTGGAAAAAGAAAGACTAGAAATGTTAGTGGATATTAAAAAACACACATCAAAACTATATAATTCATTGTCTTTTCAGTGACAAAAACAATAGATTTGGATTAAACATTTTTGATTTTCATAGACCTTTTTTCTCTATCTTTTTAAAAGGAGTTTCCTGACTTTGAGAACACACTGACCAAAAAAAGAAAGTAAGTTGAGACCAGTTCAAGGTCTACACAGTGTCACTCTATTTGTCTGTACCTTTCATCCTTGTTGTTTTATTGAGGTTTGCCAATGTTGCTTTCATTCTCATAGAGTACATGTATTAATGTTGCAGCTGAAGAGCACATAACAAGCTTGTAATGCATTCCTCAGGCTCTTTTGCCATGACTTTTTCATATCCACACAGCTTTCTTCCAAAATATCAGAACCAGGACAGCTAAAATCAAATGCAGTTAATCTGAGCTTAGTTTAACCATATGTCTGCTTTTCTGAGAGATTGGAGTGGTAACCTATTTTATAGCATGTTTGCACCATTGACCTGATAATCTCCTGAAGAGGTTTTTTTTTTGTTTGTTTGTTTGTGTTTTTAATCCAAGTAAAAAATTCGTTTGCAAAACGATTCAGATAAAGCAGGTCAGATATAATTTTATGAATCATTTTTGTGATAGCAACATGTTTTGAATCATTCATGGACACAATGCTAAGGTTTGAGCTAATGATCAATATTTATTAGCAGACAGAGGAATTTATTTTGAAAATTCTTATTTTTTGCTTCATGGTGAAGTCTATTGCATTACTGAAGTGGACCCCTTCAAATGAAATCTGAAATCCTGCCTAATGGAATGATACAGACAGATCTTGTCTGTCTGCTGTGACAGACATGAAAATCCCTGGAGTTTTCCTGGTTTTTGTTTTTTTCATCTGTAGGTGGGGCCCCACTAGACTCAGAACATCAATGTTATCTGTGTCTGTTGCTGAAAAATCTCAAAATGGCTAAAGATTTCTAAGAAAATGAAGAGCTCTTTTGTCTTAAATAAGAGTTTTAATCTATTTCTTGTCATCTGATAAAAACACTAGTAACTTATCAGCTTCAAACACAGAGACATGTGCACTCATCTGGGAGATCTCAACTATATGTCACCAGTCAGGACTCTCTGAAACTCCTCCCAGAATTTCATTATTTAAAATATGGACATAACTCTATTATTCGTGGATTTCTCTTACATTTTAAAGGAGGTCAAACTACTGTATAGACGTTAACAAGCTCTACCAAATATGATGAAATCACCTGGATGCCTAAAAGTGTCCTGCTTAGATCAGAACTAGGTCTGGCCCAGGAAAAAATAGCAGTCTATGGCTAAAATGTTAAATTTTACAATGCAAATAAAACTATTCTCTTTGAAACCTAATCCTATTCTAAAAAAATTATCAGAATTTTGAAGCATCATTGAGATAATTCAACTGATCAATTAAAAAAAAAAGAGTGAGCTGGAAGAAAATAGTTTGAACCAACATGAAAATATTTTGTAATGAAAATTATTTCATTGTGTCCAGCCATCACTGTGCTGGCATGGCATTCCCAGTGATAATGCAGAAATTTCCCCATTGATCTTTCATGTAGATATGGATGAAGTCAATGAGGAATTAATCATTCTCTGTTCCCTACAATGGGGCAACAAGGAAGCACCAAGTTATATGGAGCAGCACAAATAACATAAGTATTCCTTGTTTAGACAAGAATTAAACTGTGGAATTCTGGAATCACAAAATCCAATCATTTTAAAAGGAACTAGTGGGTACAGACTAGTTCCTTAAAAATCCCACAACTGTTTAGCTGCACCCTCTTTCTCAGGAAACCCTTCAGCACCTGCGTGACTGAAGATGGGAGAGGGGTCCCAGATTTTGTGCTCTTTCCCTTCTGCTGATCATTGTCACAGATTAGACAGTCTCTGCTCCCACCTACTATAACCACTGCTCATAAACTACTCTCCATTGGGTTTTTAATGGATAAAATGAAACAAATTAACCTTTATTCAAAGATTTTTTTTCCTCTATTATCTATTCTTCAAGCTGTCCTCTATGAACTATCGACCACAGATGGAAGCATGAATTAGGAGTAATTCTTGATGTAAATATGCAAAAAGCTCAAGGTTTGCTAGGGCAATAAAATGTCACACAGGATCCTGAGGTTGGTATGTTCATATGTAGCTCTTTGGTTCAATCCCTTATCATGTCACCAAACTTAAGGTAACAATTCTAAAAGTTGGACACTTCAGATCATGTCTAAAGGAAAGTATCTCTTCTTTTCTTCCTGATGGGTTCCCCAGATTCAAACCTGAATTATTCATTTCAAAAAGAAACTTGAGTCACATATTCTTGCAGAATGGAACCTCAGATGCTTTCAGAGCTTTGTGTGGCATGTGGGAGTAGATGATTGGGTGAATGAGACAAGTGACTCCAATCAAAGCCAGTGGGAATAACAGAGCTAAATCCCTGTGCCCTGCTTTGAAGAATTAGTTTGAAAATACCCATATTTGATTAAACACGCTTTAATTTTTTCATTCTGACTTTCAGCTAATGGTAAATTCTTTTAATTCTTTTAGATCCATCCAGAAGTCCATGTCTGAAAATGAAGCATTTGGTTAGTAGCTGCTTAAATCATCTACTGTTTACCTGCTAATCTCAGAGAGCCAACTTTAATTAAGGGTCTGATTTGTTTTACAGCTGTTGGAGCAAATGCAAAGGAAAGAAAAAAATAGAATTAAGCTATCAATATATTCTCCCCTCTTCCCTGCTTTCCACACACACATGTGTAGGTAGATATTGAAAACAAACTAGTTAAACATAGAAACCCCATTGAGATGAAGAACCTGTTATGGGACAACATTAGAAATACTCAGCATGTCCAGTGTTTCTTTTAATCATTTCAATAAATCCTTGAAATGTCTCTGATCTAAGAAAATTCAGGTCCCTGCCCTTTCCCATTTTAAACTACTTTGTGAGAATTTTCACAAACAAGATCACCAAGAAGGAAATTCAGGGGTTTTGTTAAACCCATCCTGACACTGTGTATTGTTATCTACACTTGTGTTTCAATGGCTTCTATCTTGTAAATAATCAGCAGCTTCTTTAAAGTAAAATTTCCTGGATTTTTTTTTTTTTTTTCAGTGAGAGCTTCCTGTTATCATGCTTTCATTTATTCTTTGAAGTTTTGGTTCAGTTGTTGTATCTAGTCCTTGCTGAGTACAAAGGGTATTGTATGTGGCTGTAATGATGTGGCTCTTTAGCACAATGTGTCTCAGACAGATGAAAGCTCCCCTGTGTTAAGGCTTCACTCTGCAGCCCTGCACGGGGAACATTTTGATGCAGGACAGTGTCATTTGGTCCCCAGCAAACAGGCTGTAATGAATTCCCAGCACCTGATAGGATCAACAAGAGCTTTCACAAAGAAAATTTTCTGAGTGGAACTCAGCATTAAATAAAACTCAACAAAATGAAACCAAACAAACCCAGAAAGCACAAACCCTGAATAGCTGTCTAGATGTTGTGAAGCACGAGCACTCTGAAGTTCACTGAAGGAGCAGGAGAATGGCCATCTCCTTCTCAAAGCCAGCCTAGTTCAGCCATCCAGGCTGAGACAGTCCAGGCCTTGGAGTCCACAGGACATCCCTGTGGGCATCTTTGGTGCTATTCCTTACAAACACTCTAGTTCGGTAATGATAGACTTAAATAATAACAATAATAATAATTATACAATTCCTGGAAGCAAAACAAAGGCACAGATGGGATCCTAGGTCTGAAATCCAGGGTTAAGACAACAATCATTATTATCATGTGTTAACAGTGTTAAATGAGGTATTAGACCACAGCAAAAGATGATAAAACTTGAAGTCTGACCATAATAAGTATTATCCATCCATCCATCTATCCATCCATCCAAATTCCTGTATTGCAAAACCATCAGTTCATTTCCATGTCTGAGCAGATGCTCCAGTGTTCTGCAAGCTTGTTTGATTTGCATTCTGATGCTATTTTTATAGAATTTCCTGTTATTTCACAGGTTTGCTATGAATTCAGGTGACTGCTCTCTGTGCTTTTACTTTAGACAGGAAAAATGTGAATGGCACACTTTGGCAGGGTTCCAGGAAGCCAGAGAATGATTCGTACATCAGAAGGCACTGCCAGCTTGAAGGTAATTGCTAAACATATTTCAGCTGATTTTGCATTTTCAACAAAGTATTTAAAAGGGCACCTTGGAAAATTTCTCATTTTCCACCAATAATTCAGCTAAATAATTTGTCAGGTCTTTTAGAGATTTATTTTGTCCTCAAGGCGGGTAAAAGTTAAAATAAAGCTTATCTTAAAACTGGGAAGCTAAGAACACACTCTATGACAAATTCACTCTGTAGTCCATGGGCCAAAAGAGACTTTCCCTACAGGAAATTGTCATAGTTGTGTTGTAGAGGGCTTGCCAGCTGTAGTAATCCATGTTTCCTGGATATTTTACACAGCTCCAATTATCCAACAGAAATAGGGTGCAACTTTTCTCAGAAGAAACTTTTCGTGGCAGGTGCAAAAGAGAGTTGGCCAAATTTTAGATGCAAGTACTTTGTCTGATTCTCTTTCTAAACCTGTTCTGACTAACTTCATTAAAACAACCTTACAGCTAATGTTAGGAAGTTGCTAATGACACTGCCTAAGAGTGTACCAATATAAATTCATTAAAATAACATTGAATATGAACAAGTGAGCAGTCACCTCACCTATTTAAATGAAAACTGGACTTTAATAATCAAAATGCTTTTAATAATCTGCTTGATGTTGCTTCCAGGAATGGCATTTACATTTGTACTTTTCAAAGTTAAGGTAGATCTCTTACTGTTGCTTAATCAGACCAAACGAGACAAGGCTCAGCAGAAGCAGAAACCAAGATATGTGAGATTAAAGTGAAAGTATGTCTTGTTCTCAATTTAAACTAAAAAAGTGGGAATATCTCCTGCACAAATGGTCTAGAGATCATCCACTGATAGGAGATTCCACTATTACCTGGATATGTCAAAGAAAGCAAAGGACAGGGTGCCAACTTTCCTTCTGAATTTAGTTCAGTTCAGTACTTGAAGTTAAACTCTTAAATGTTTTGAAATAGATCTGAAATTGCAATCCCTATTGCATTTGTCCATCTATGGGCAAATTTGGTTTCTTGAACCAGAAATAAGAGATGACAGGAAGATTTAGAGAAATTCTTGTACTGAACTAGTGAGGGGAAAAGGGACCTTCAGTAAATGTCATTGACTGGCAAGGAACAGGTTCTAATGATAGGTGAAAGAAATATTAGGCATTTCTCTCCTGACAAGTCTTACTTTTAACCAAAACCATTTTGGAATGATTCTTCCAATGATACTCCAGAGGCTGCCACATTGGAAGTGGGGAGAGGCTGAATGAGAAAGCAGAACTTTTTGACCTTCCTCCAAAGTCTTTTCTACTGCAGGCATTTTTTACCCTTTTAAATATCCAAAGCATGCAAAAGAAGCAGTGCACATTTTAAAAGCTGACAAGTGTTGTAATTGAAGGGCAGGGGCCCAGAGGGAACAGGAAGCAAAGCTGGCAGCTAAATAAAAATCTCCCTTTCCCCTACTGCAGTAAAATTATTTCAAGGGAAGTCCCCTTCACATAGTGGTGAAAACCTTTGCAAGGAGATTTACAGTGTACCACTATTGATCAAGATAATTTGTCACTATTGATCAAACTTTTCTCTTAGCAGAGATAATCCTTCAAGGTCTGCAAGTCTATTGCATGAAATGAATTTCTGTTAGATTTAAAAAGCTGTGTGTGGTGGTCACCATAGACTTCTCTGCTTACTTCTGAGCTGTATCCACAAACCTGTCTCAAATCTCACTGAAATAATTGTAGAGACATCCACAGACACTGGTAGCCTTTGGATGAAGCCCTTGATGACAGCATGTGTATTATTACATCTACAAACCCAAGTTTTCCAGGATGAGAATGCAGTGAACACATACATATCCCACAGACACAGTAGTGGAGACGCCTGCCTTTGCTCACAAGGCCAAACCCAAATCATCAGCACAAGATCTGCCAGCCCAAAAGCACCACTGTTGAAAAGTTGACTCTGGAAGTCACAGTCATTGGGCTTCCATGACAGATTATGGAGACAAACAGGGAAGAACCTCTCAGAGGCAGTGGATGTAATTCTCCACTGCTCCCAATTCGTTCCACAGGTGGGTGACTGGCATCTGCTGCCAGACTAGGAAGACAAGAACACTGCAGCTCTATTTGAAGTTCATTTATATATTTTGCATGGAGTTTTTTGTTTGTTTGTTGTGGCTTTTGGGTTTTTTTTGTTGTTAGTTGTTACTGTTGTTTGGTTGGTATTTTACACAAATACCTTATTCCATAATTCAGTGGGCTGGAGAGCTGATCTAAGAGAGATGTAAGAGCACTGTGGGTGCAGGTTTTTATGGCTAACAAAAGGCATTGTGGTTTGGGGAACCACTGAGGTTTGCTTTAATTACTTGCTGTTTTAATTTGGGTTTGAACAATATTACGTCAAAAGCAGTGTCACTGTACATAGTCTGTCAGGTTAAGGGCATTCTGTGTTGCCCCACAATTGTTTGTGATTCAGCTGCAAACAGCTACTCAATAACAGTATTTTGGATCAGACTGTAGGAAGACTTTGGGGCAAAGAGCTGAACACTGCAGGATTTAATTTCCAGAGTAAGCTCACAGAGTGTAGGGATGTAGTGTACAGAGATGCCTGCAGGAGATGAAAACAAGTTATCCTGAGGATCAGAAAGAACCCAGTTATGCTAATCTGGTGTTGCATGAGCACTGCTTAACATGAGTTATGGTGCTCCTGGAAGTCCAGCTAGCAATGTAAGGAAATAAACAACCAGATTGTCAGGCACCAGGCCCTCAGTGACTTCAGGGAGATTTGTAGGTGCTTAAGACAAAATCTGGATCAGGATCTTATGTGCTTCTTTGAATATAAATTTTAATGATCACATTCAGACACTTTTTCCATGTGATGGCTAAAGAATCTAAGTGAGAATTATTCCCTGAATTACTCTTTCTTTTCCTGTTAATAGTAGGGAATGCAATCAGTCTTGCCTGCATACAGTTAGTTTTTGTGGATCTATATGTTAAGTAAGCTGTCCTTTTGCAAACAGGAGAACTACTGATGCTGTAAGGTATTCCACAGAAGCAATAAACATGCCAAATTAGGATTAATGGGGAAAAAAACCCCAAGACATTCCTGCTGTTTTCTAGTGACTTTAGAAAATGTGGTGTGATTAGCAGATATTTTTCTTTTTTTTCTCCCTGCAACGTCTGAGTGATCCTGATACCTGTTCTGATGGAATCTAATCACTAGGGCTGTCCTACAGTTGCACAGTGGTGGCTGCTTTGCCTTAAGACTGGGAGTAAAAGTAGATCTTTCAAAGTAAGCTTGCTTAAAATAATTTTTTCAGACTTGTTTGACCTGTTATTGCTCATTGTTGTAGTGAAGGTTAATACTCTTCCCATCCAAACATTCATTTTTTACAAGAGATGGAAGGACATTCATCCTATGAAAGCAATTTCTAATCTAATCCAAGTTAAACAGACTTCAGTTGAAAATATCATTTTTGCCCTTCATTTTTTGTATGAATATTCTAGACTTTGCAGGGCAAGAGGAAAGTCACAGTGGGGTTCTGGGTTAGTAAACTGAGGACTGAGTACAGAAGAAGAAAAAAGCACGAATGAGTTTTCTTTGTCAGTCAGTTTGCCAATTTGTTCTGCAGCCTCATTTCAAAGCAGTTTAAGATAAAATGTATGCTTAAATGATATAAGATTAACTTCAAAGAGTCAAAATGTCAGCTCAAAACATCAAGTGCAATTCAAATGATATTCCTCAATAAAACATAGAGCAGGACATTTTAAAGCATGTTTTCTCTTTTTTGGTCATAATTCACAGAAGATAATATTATTGCTGATGGAATACATTTGCTCCAAGGAAAGAAGATAGAAGAAACAACATGTCAGGTGAAACAACTACTCTTTTTTTTCAGAATCTAAATTTTCATTCAAATAAAATTTCATTTCTTGTTTCCATTCAGCATCTGCCTAGTCTAGATTTCATACTCAGTATTTTAGAAGCTGATTTTAAAAGAAAGCTCTGGTGACTTCCAAAGTTGTTCATGGTTTTTCTTGTGCAGGCCATATGGATTTCATTGCCTAGAAAACCTTTTCCTTCCCCAGGTGAATACATTTCTGCTTAACTGATGTGCTAGAACTGTCTGGCAAGATCTGTACCGAGTGTTTAGATCTGTCTTGCATGATCCATACTGGCATATGTATCCTAATGCTTTCTGAATTTCTGTAAACATATACCATATCTCTTCTTCCTAAATCTGTACTAGTCATCCCACTGGCATGAGGAATTAGCAAATTCTAACCTCTGGATTTGCATAATCATGGCAACAACATAAAAGTAGGTAACAACCCATCAGTTGTTGTTACTTACTTTGGTAGGTAACCAAAGAGGTGAGGAGAAAGACTTGTAGCTCTGGAATTGGCATGACTGATGTTTGGGTTTTATTTCACTTCCAGTCCAATGTTTGCTCTGATAATGTTTTACTCCAGTTCCTATCTGTGGCAAACCAGCTTAGCTCTGCTGATTTCAAAGGATATAACAGTTTACCCAGTTTGGGACTAAAAATGTGTAACACACCTGTGTGTTACACATACATATATGCGTGTGTTTTAATTGAGGAATGAATACAAAAAAAATATTTAGAAGCTGAAAATCGATTAAGTTTTCCTTTGCAGAAAAGTTTTAAAATCAAGGTGAGCATTAAACTTTAGAAAAAAGCTCTGAGTTGAGCTTCCTCTGTTGTTTCTATACAATGTCAGGAGTCCTTTTAGATGTTTAGGTTAAAACCAAGAAAAAAATGTACATTCATCACCCTCAAGGCATCAGAGATAAGACAAAGAGGACCCAATGTTTAGGCAGTGCTCAGCTCCAGTGTAGGTTAAAGTGGAGATGTGGGTTAAAAAGAGAGTCAAATGATCTGCATGTACTGGAAACTGGTGCCTGCAAAGTCAGTGTGTCCCAGGTTCCTCCTGCTTTCCCTCAGGGTTTTCTCTGTCTCTGCACTCTTAGTTTGTTCTCATGATTATCTCCTCTCCCAGGTGACAAAAGAATATCTGAGGAGGAAGGAAAGGAGAAAAGAACTCTTTTTCTTTTGCATATCTCATTGTCTTTCTCTGATTTCTTTCTCTCATTCTCTAAGTATTGTGGGGAAAGATGATTCTTTGATTTCCTACAATAGGAAATTGAGGGATCTCTGGCTCTGCCCCTGTCCTGCCATGACAGCTTTTGGACTGGCTCCTGGTAAAGGTCTCAGAGGTCATTCCTCAGATATGACAGACTATAGAGGGGAAAAGGGAATAAAGCCTGTGTTTGTTTTAAATATAAGTTCCCATAAAATCCCTTAAAACTTTTCCCCATTAATTATTTGCCCCATATTAGAAGCAAAGTCCTTTTTTTGACTTCTCAAAGCATTAGAAGGTTTTTTTTTCAGGTGCATGAATGATGAATGATAGGGACTTGGGTCCCTCTAAACTTTGGTATCAGTTTAAGACTTGCTTTATAAAAAAATTCAGGTTTAATGGTATTATTTTGAATTTTAGTGATTGTTACCTCATGTCTTCATTATCATATATCATCATTGATATAATTCTCTTTTAAGCTTCCAAAATAGTCTGATTATATCTGTTTTCATTTGCTGCACTACATTATGCCCACAAACAAGGAAAGGCTGAGAGAACAGCATTAAGGGGGAAGCTCTTTTTCTGCAAAACCAGCACAAATGAATGTCCTTATGAAGTGCCTGTCTGCTGATGCACACAGCATGGGGAACAGACAGGAGGAATTAGAAATCTGCATGCAATTGCACAACTGCAGCCTCAGGATCACAAACCTGGGTGGGATAGCTCACACAACTGAGCTGTCTCAGAAAGCCCAGGGAATTACAGGCTGCTACTCCCAGGAATGTGATGGAGCAATGGGCACAAACTGAGATACAGGAAATTTCACTTAACATAAAGGAAGCACTCTTCTAGTATAAGAAGTGGGGAGACACTGATGAAGTTCATCTTTGGAGACATTCCTGTCAGGACATGGACCTATGCAACCTGCTCTAGTGACCAGTTCTGAGCAGGGAGCTAAACTAGACAATCCCCAAAAGTGCATTTCTACCTCAGCTGGTCTGAGGAAGTTTGTGATTCTGTGTGCCATGGAAANCAATGGGCACAAACTGAGATACAGGAAATTTCACTTAACATAAAGGAAGCACTCTTCTAGTATAAGAAGTGGGGAGACACTGATGAAGTTCATCTTTGGAGACATTCCTGTCAGGACATGGACCTATGCAACCTGCTCTAGTGACCAGTTCTGAGCAGGGAGCTAAACTAGACAATCCCCAAAAGTGCATTTCTACCTCAGCCGGTCTGAGGGAGTTTGTGATTCTGTGTGGAAGAGGCAAATTTACGAGCAGGAGTAAATAGCACAGATGAACACCTTAGATTTTTTTTTCCTCTTGTTGAAGGAAAAAAAAAATTTAAAAAGAGAAAGAAAATAAGTTTCCCTGAGTGCTTCACAAAAAGCTTTAATCCTTCTCCATTTCCTAAACTGACATTCATTCATTCCATTCCTTCTGTAAGTGCTGGAAAATGGGGCTTGAAACAGAAGTACAGGTTCAGGGATATAGCATGAACACCGCTGCAATAATTGTACCTTACCATAAAAAAAGCCTTTATTTTCTGCATTTATTTTTTGTACCTTTGTTCTTATTTACTCATGTCTAGTAGGGCTCCCTTGATGGCTCGAAGCCTTGTAGCATATTGGGAAGGACATAAAATACCAAGTAACGCAGTCTTTTGGGCTAATACATTTTCAAAAATGTTTCATGCCTCATTTCTCACGTAAATTCTTAGGTTGCATTCAGCCTTCAACGTGTCATTCATATTCATGAGGGAAAAAGGCCAGTGTTCATCACTTTCCTGCTGAGCTGGAGGCACTGCCAGGCCTGCCCCCTAGGGACTGCAGCAGTGCCCCAGGAAAGTGTATTCCCCTGGTGTTCCTCTCCTGAGGACACTGTGACCAACAAATGGCTTGTGGGCAGATGATCAAAGTGTAAATAGTCTTGTCTTAGTTCTGAGGATCGTCCCATTTTCTCCACATTGCTAATCCAGTTCAAACTCACACCCTTGGTGCTCAACATCCCAGGAAAAATGAGGTCAACTAAGCAAGACCCCTTTTAGAACTGCATCAGTGATGCTTCTCAGCTGGGGGCTGCTGCTGAGGGAAGTCTTCCCTGGCTTTCCTGTTCATTGAGCAAGGAAAGCCAAGATCTAGGATGAGATCCAAGGATCCCACACTATAATGCATGGCTCTGCCATGGTACAATTTTCACTGCGATGTCTCCAAGATGTTACTGAGTCCCAGATAACTGAGGAAATCAAGACAGCTCAATACCAAAACAATTTCAATGAGTGGCAGTTGGTGTGTGTCAGTCTTTTACTTTCATATCCACACAGCACTGGCCTGAAAAACTGCTGAGCTCTTGTCTGTATTTAATTACGTGATGGTAATTATGCTTATTCATCTTATTTAAGTTTAATTTTTTTTAATATTACTTTTCTTACTATCTAGGTGATAAACTATGAGCAATGGATCCCACCACGAGTTCACAATCCAGGTGTGCCTGGTAGCAGTGAAATGGTGAGTTGCCATGAAAATTGATTTTTTTTTTCACCAGCAGCTGGGAAGAACAGGCTGGTTTTTCCTGTGCTATATGTTCCTTCTCCAAAAGCTGAAAGATCTTTATCCATATCCATGTTATTAATCATGATATCTCTTTGTCTTCTGTAGAATACCTTATTATTGCTCTGCTATTAATCATTGTATTTCTTTATCATTTATAGAACATTGTATTATTGCTGTGATTCCCAGGACAGAGTCTGCCTATTATCCTAGGCTGCTTAGTCTGCTTTGCACTCCTTTTTAAGCTAGTTGGAGTACCAGACCAACATCATGGGAATATTTAAAGGTCAGATATATATGGGCAGGAGCACATGAAAGTCTGCACAGTGCTTCTCTGTACACTGGTTGACCAAGGCTTTATCGATGTTTTTTAACAGAAAATTTATCCAAATTTGGTGTATCTTACAAAACTTTTTTAAACACAGCAAGAAGTTGTCTATCATCACATACTATTTTAATATGAATTATGTGCAGCCATGTTATTACTGAAGCTTCTCAAACATTTTTAAGGTGCCATAACAATTAGCACTGTGGACACAGTAAGCACACACTAGCATTGGTCTTCACACTATTACACTGTACTCTGAATTTAAGTGCATTGGTAGTCGTGATTAAATCATTGCACTTCTTTGGGAAAGGCAAAGCAGTTGAAGAAAAATCACAGAGATTAGGCTGTGCCAGGACTAAATTCTTTATGCTGAGAGGTGACATGCTGTGCAAGTAGTTTTATTGAAATTAATGCAGTTACACCCAGGAAAGAGAGTGCTCAACAGGACTGAGATTGCAGGAATCTGACCAGCAGTGTTTTACACTTAGCTTCCAAATTGCTGTATTGCTGTCACCAGGTTAATCCTCATAACATCTCACTGTGCAAATATTTCTAAGGTATAAAATACCTTTGTATAAACTGGAAACAGTGATTCAGACACAATTTAGGTCTTTCTTCTGTAATGCATTTTAGAATGCATTTTTAAAATGTGTATTTTTTTGTGCTTGAGTATTGGCACACTTCAGCAAATTATTTGCAACTAAAGGGCAGCCTGTGATTTATTTTTTTACACAATTCATTTTGATTTGTGAGGTGACATGGTTTTTTCATCACTAAAACCCATAAAGTAGGGAAATCAATAATATTCTTGGTTCTTGTTCATGCAGGAATTCTTTCCTTGTAGATAGCTTTGCTTATAGATTGGGGCAAAGCACAGTTCACCTGATTGTCTGGTTTCTACACCAAAGAATGTTTGGATAGGCAGATAAAAATCCATATTTGAATGCTTAGGTAAGCCAAAATAAAATACTGTAAATTTAAAAGCTGTCCCACCACCACCTGATACTGCATGAGCTTTTTTCTCCATGAAAGAGAGTTACTGCATTTATTATTTAAGCACTTATGACTTTTCCCTAACAATGGACTCTATGAAATGAGTGCTTTTAAGGAAAAGAAGATTAGAGTTTGCCATTAATGAAATTATCTGCATAGATTATCTTCCATTTATCTTGATGTCTCCATGATGGAAATCCCAAATCATAAATCAAAGTCATCATGTTGCTTTTGTGTCGTTACTTATAAGTGAACAAATTATTATTGCTACAAGAGATCTAATGTGAGAGCAATATTAGCATTTTAAACCACTGTGATTCATTTTGCAAAGACACCTCACAATGAGAGTCTGAAAAATTGCACCTCAGTTTCTCTCGTTAGCTAAGGTAAAAACGCATTCCTGCTATCTTGAATTTGGAATAGGAAAGAAATCTACACACAGGTGAAGGACAGAAAAAGCACAGCAGAACAGTTGGTGCTGATAAGCTGATGTCCACACTGTGTCCTATGGGAGGTCTATCTGTGCTCACATCCTCTCTGTTGGACACCAACCAGAAGCTGGAGGTCATCAGCTGAACTTCTGGAAAGTGTCTTTTGTTTTAATTTCATCTGTAACGAGTTCGGTTTGTGGCACTTGGAGACCAAAGTGCAGCTTTCAGGGAGAGCTGCAAAATTCACTGCGAAACTGAGACACTAATGAAGCCATGACTTACAAGAGACACGGGAGACATGAAAAGGTGTCAACTCTCTGGCTTCCTGCTCTGCTCCTGTGGTTGATTCCCAGTTTCCAGAACACTGCAGATTTCATGAAATAGAGCTTGCTGCTGAGAAGGAGGGAGTCTAAACCCAAGTGCTATGCACCACGGGAACTTTTGCATTATTGTGATTAAAGAAGGAGGACTCCTAGGGTCCTGTCTTTAAGGAAAGAAGTCAGCATAGGCTCCATCAGCATCAGTGTGATTTATATCACCCATGAAGGTAGCCCTGAAAGGTGTATCTAGACACATAATAAAAATAACAACAACAACAACATTAATAATATAACACCACCACCAAAAACAACAAAACAAAACAACACAACAACAACAACAACAACAACAATAATAATAATAATAATTTACGTAACTAAGAGTATTTTGTCATAACAGTGCCTGAAAGAATAAAGCAGTTTCAGATTTTTTTGGGGTGTGGGTATATGTTTATTTCACTAGGTCCTGCTTGCATTCAGTAATGCTCAAGTGTCCAAAAAAAGTAATATGTAAACAGCAATATGAACACTGGCTTGATGTTTCTTGTGAGTTGCCTTTTCTCCTTTTTTTACCTATTAGTCTGAAGCAAGGAAAAGCCTAACTTTCAAAGCATTGTGTCACTGATCAGTTCTTTGAATCCAACACTTTGTCATTCTCAAGATAAACACCAGGTTGCCGTTAGTTTTTATTTTCAGGGTTTGAATGATTTTAATGTCTTTATTGTTTTGTTTTGGGTTTTTTTGTTTTTTTGGTTTTTTTTGGCAGGATACAGAACCAGACAATAAAGCTGAGTCCAGGGGAACATTAAAAAGATTGCAGAAATTGGTCCGAACGAAGAAAACAAGTACACAAAGCCTGGAAGATGTCAAGCACGTTCTGGTTCCCCTCAGTAAGTACAGCATCACATCAGCATTCTCTCCAACATTTGGCAAATGACACTGGATTGAACATAACTGTAAACAATCCTGTCCTGGTCTGTCATTCACCACCCACAATTTTCAACCCCCAACTGAGATGTTACTGTGATACCACTCCAGCGCTGACTTCCTCATAGTGTGAAAACCTGTTTCCTGTCACACTAGCTGGAGTTTTGTAACAGTATATCTCACAAGTGGGGATTCTAGATAAATAGAATTGTATAACAGGAGGGCCTCCATGCTGGGGACACTTTGGGTTTCCTAGTTTTGTATCACGTTTCGGGTCAGAAAGGCAAAATTCACAAACAGGAAGATAATTTCCAGTGCTAATCCATGGGTCAGTAGCATCTGTGAGTGTAGGAAGGTCTGAGGTATGATAAGCAAGTCAATTTCTCATCGTACCTGAGTGCCCAGGGCTGTAAGACACAGGAATTCTGAACTGATTCTGGCCTCAGCTGATTTTCTGGAGTCTCCTATAGATCTCTGATCTGACTGTGCAACAGTTCTTCCTCTGAACTTGTTTTGCTGACATTGTTTTAACAGCACATGCATTGGTTGTACAATGCACCTGTTTGTATTTTTATTATAATCCAATATTAGCAAAATGAGTTTAAAGTCTGTGTTTCTGTTGAACTACTGCTCCAGCCAAATCACTGCTTGGGCTGAAACACATGAGGAAATAGGGATTTTAGCAACCAGTTTGTAACTGCAACATACATGCAAGGGATGGGAGAGCAATTGTCCAGAAAGCTTCCTGAACTTTTCCAGCTCAACTCATGCTGTCTGAAACTATCAGCAATTCAGTTAGCAAATTTTCATGGGCAGAACTAATAAAATTTTCCACACCTTTGAGAGAACAAGATGAATATACTAAACGGAGAATAAATCTCACTTTTGGCTCAGATGCCTGACCCAGTAAAAAATCCTTTCCATCTCCCTAATTATCGTAATTATTTGGTTTTGGTTTTGTTGGGTTGGTTTTTTTTTTGGTTTGTTTGTTTGTTGGGTTTGTTTTTTGTTTTTTTTTTTTGGTGTGCCTGTGTGGGTTTTATTTATTTTTTGGTTTTTTGTCTTGTTTTGGTTTTTTTATGGGAGTTTTTTTGTTATTAATTTTTTAATGGAGTCCTTAGCTTTTTCATTATATAGAGTGAAAGACAGCTATTAAATTAAAAAAAAAAGTGTACTACTTTCTCTATGAACTGCAACATGCTATAACAAGTGTTTGCATTTTTAAAGATACCTTAGAAGATGCTTATCTCTCTGAAGAGGATGAAGAAGCACTAACTTCTTGCATGAAGCTGACAAAGCCTCAGGAAAAGAAGACATGGAGAGATAACACAAGAAGAAGAGAAGAGACTGAGACCAGGACAGATTTTATTTCTGCGTCTCTGGGCCGCTCATACACTTCCAGACTTAATAACTTAGGAACTATTTCAATTCATTCTGAAACAGAATTTCACTTGTGGAGTGACTGGAAGCCTTTTCCTGACAACCAGCTCTGTCCTTGTGACTTTTTAATTTCAAAAATAGAAGAATGGGAAAACTGTACTTGCTCTTCTCATCAGCCTCATCTTACGTATTCCCTAACAGATATGGATCTACAGTACTCCTGGGTAAGTGCAAGTGGTTTCTTTTGTGCTGATATGCATAAAAATTGGAAACTTTTTGCTCTGATTCAGCATTAAAGAGATACTGTCATCTTCCGTGTGGTTATGAAAGGCTATAAACCAAATTTAGATTTCAGGTAAATGGATGTGAATCCATTGCTCAGGCTAACACCAGGGCTTCGTACAGCCCTAGGTAGTTCATTTTGAACCATGCAGACATCAGCAGCTTAGAGATGGAAGGCTCTAGGCTATTCTGTTTCTCATCAGCACACTCATGTTTTTGGGTTTTTTCATCTGTACTATACTCTTCCTTTCGGGCTTAGAAAACTTTCTGGAAGTCTGGGCTGAGTCAGTAAGGGACAATGAAGCCAATGGACTTGGAGCAGGCTCCTAGAGGTCACTGCAATACTAGTAAAGGACACTAGAATTACTTAGGCAAATGTCAGAGGTTGCAGAGGTATCTGTGTTTCTGTCTTCTTGGTCAGCTTAGCTGCTGGAGCCTATTTTTGCAATCACCCATGTGGCAGCAGGAAGATTCTAGGGACAGAAACTAAGAAGCAGAGTTTAACCTTGTTCTGAAATTATCTTCCTGGATAGATCTCTGGAGGAGGTTTTCATGTTTTAATTGCAGGCTTTTTTAAAAATGAATATTCAAAATTAGAAGAACAAAAGCAAGGGAAACTCTTTTTGGTGAGATATACAAAATATAGACACTGCAACTAGGATTTTCTCCCTCTCCTCACTGGGCACAGCAGGTCTTCTGGCACTCCACATAGTGGTGAGCACATGGAGGGTGACTGGTACAGTGAAATACATCAGGAAAGCAGTAAAAAGTAGCCACTTTTCCCTTTCTGCCTGTTCCCTCTACAGTGCTCCAGGGACAGAGTTGTCTCTCACTGTGGAATAAGACCAGCTCCCAGGAAAGTACACCTAAACCACAGGAGGTGAGACACCTGCTGAAACCTGAGCCAGCTGAGTGCTCAAATGTAGGCCTGAGCAACCTCAGCCTTAGATCAGAGAGTGCCCTGCTGAGAGCAGCATGATCTGAGTGCCCATATAGCATTAGAAAGGTAATAGATGGGGTCTGTACAGCAGCCTTATTTCTGAATTTGTGGAGGGAATTCAGTTCCTTTTCAGTGACACAGTAGCTGACATACCAGGCAGAACCTGAAATGTGGGATTTATCTAGCTGTAGATTTTCCTGGGATTTGACATAGAAAACAGAGTCTGAAACTGTGGCAAGCACATTTTCTGCTCCCTTGGGAGACTTTCATAGAGGAGCAGAGAGGGAAGGAAAAGGAAACAATTTCTGTTTTTGTCCCTTGTTTTTCCATGTGGAATGCATTAGAGAGTTGTTTACCTGAGGTGATTGGTTGATTGGATATTGGTGGGCATTGTTTGGCCCTGATGGCCAATGGATTGCACCTGTGTCTGAACTCCCTCTGGGGAGAGAGGCAGAAGAGAAGTTACAGTTAGTGGTTAAAGATGATAGAAGTTAGGATGTAGTTTTAGTATCTCCTCTCTAAATAATATATTAATGTATTGAAATATAGTTATAATAAAGAAACTCTCCAGCCTTCTGAACTGGAGTCAACATCATCTCTTCCCATCTCGGGTTCACCTGCATTTTTCTCTGCCACATGAAACTCTGATGGATAATTAGAAAAAGAAAGAAAGGAAACTACCCCTAAAAAAAGCTGAGGGAGGTGCAGCACTGAAACCCTGGACAGCCTCAGCCCTGCACACTCCCAGGGAGAGCACCTGCAGACAGATCTGTGGGACAGAGAGCTAGCAGAAATGAACAAAGGCTGTGGTCTGTCAGGGGAGTCCCCCTGCATGCCAGGAAATAGAAGTCTCTGCAGAAAGTGAATTGTGTCAGGGATGCTGGCCTCCATCATATGCCTGGCTCCTTTATGCAAGCAGCTGCCAGCATCCCAAGTGAAGGCTGAAGTCCCAGGTAAAAATCATAGTAATAAGTAATAGAGTAAGAGTAAAAAGTAATAGAGGTGTTGGTCAGATTTATGAGAAGATAAGTGTCAATTCAAATAATTTTATTTCATTTTGTCACAAACAGGCTGTTAATGTTCCCTACCCTGGTGAGATTTGTCCTACCCATGTTACTATTAAGTGCCAGCAAGGGGTTTAGTGCTTTTTTTTCCTGAATTGTTTATTTTGCCATCTGCCTTCCTGACAGGCTCTCTGACTTTAATGTATCTCTGTGGGCTTAGTGTCTTTAGATTTAGATTACAGCCAATGGCAAGACATCTCATTCTTTGCACCTGCATTCTACCAACTGGCTCAGTTGAAGATTACAAAGGCTGGATTTTCAGATTCGCTGTTTAAGGATCAAAGAGCGGACACTGGTGGCTTTGCTATGAGAGGATCAGACAGAGGGGGTGGTGCAGATGTTCTTTCTGATGTTGATTTACTTATTAGAGTAAAACCAATATATTCCATAATACTCTTCCCTCTTCTGTGAGAAAGAAGGTATGGTTTCATTTTCTTGACTTGGTAACTCCTCTGTTGTCTCTGCTGCAGCAAGTTATGGAGGAGATAGCTGGAGATGAACTGTCAAAATGCTTGTTGGTATGTCCCTAATTAAGATTAAACTGGTAGATGCAAGACAAAGATCCAAGACTCTGCTATTCCAACAGCAAAATGCTGCTGGTCTGGCTTGGGGGACAGACAAATATCTAGATCAGACAAATATTATCCAGATGTACCTCAGCAGTGCACGCAAAGCTGATCACGCCTGGCCTTTATTAAAGCTTGAATGGCAGACAGTGAATTAAGCAGTGCTCTCCTGTAATCACAAGGAAAGACATGGATCTCTCCATGATAGATTGATGTTTAGAGAGACAAAATATGAGTAATCCTAATTCCCTTCCTCCAATTTCTTCCCTTGATACCTTTCTTCCCTTGACTCTTTCTTCCTTTCTCCTGCCTCAGCACTTTACACAACCTCCCTTATGATGCTTCATATTGCCAGTTTTTGTCACCTAAACCAGTAAAAAGGCTGACAGAGGTCATCTAGGCAAGGACTGTGAGAACAGACTCCAAAACCCATATCCATCTTCAGCTCCAACAGGCTCCTCCAACAGCCACTCTTCCTTCAGTCCCCCCCAGTTAAGCCCTCAGTAACCACCTGCAAGAGCTGGACAGCCTCTGGCACAGGGATATTGCAGACCACCCACATTTCACCCATCCTGCCATGGTGCCACCATTAGATTCTTTGTGCAGAGTTAACTTAACCATAGGTCTTTTATATAAATATATATCATCATTCAGCTTTTTAAAATATAATTAGTTGTTGGCTAAAATTTTGCTAGGGGCAACATAAAGCGCTGCTTTTTTTGATGTGTCAAGCTTGCCATGTGAAATTATTGTTAGTGGTATTCTTTCCAGAGACATGTAATTTATAAATACTTCTTCCTTAGAAAGTGGAAGAGTATATTTTAAAAAATACAGAGTACTTGAGGGGAAAATAAAAAGAAAAATATTCTTGCATGCTTGAATAAGGTAACTACTATGCTGCATATTTTTCTATTATCACAAAGTATATTGGGGATATCTGGGCTGGTGTTTGTGATGTTATGAATCAGCTGAAAAGCAGGCAGAGGATAGAAGAAAAGATTTTCCAGACACCACTTTAACAACCACTTGACCCCAATGGGAAAGGTTATTGGATTTTTATGCTTCTTTTTATTCCTCAGGCTTAGCCCTGCAGAAAACAGTTAAGCTGTCTGTCTCAGACTAGTTTTTTCTCCTTTTTTTGGTGTTTACTAAAAGCTGCCCTTCTGTCATTTGTATGCTAAGATACTCACAACCCCAACAAAGCAGTATACTTAGAAGTTCCATGTCCATATGACTTTTATAGAAGGTCTTTCAGCCTTCTGTTGCTTTTTCTCAATCTGTGCAATTGAATAAGACTTGTGCAACCTCATAAGGCAGGAAAAATCTACAGTCAGAACGTTGTAAACTACAGGAGCTTGCTAGGCTTGAATGGACCTGAAAGGCACAGTGAGGTCACAGCTGAGGTCCTCTTCACAAAAGGGTTCCCAGACTGTCCTGGACAGTCTGAGACAAAGAGGAGAAAAGCAGATGAGTCCTTTTCTCCTCTCCCTCAATACTTTAGCATGCTGCATCACTGGCTGACCCATCCACTCTCCCAGTATCTGTGAAATATGGAAGATGCATTTGTAGAATCACACAGGTCTCCTTTACAGGAAAAGGGAGAGGAGACAACATCCTCCGTTGAAGACAAACCAGCAGAGAGTTACTGGAAGTGGGTTTCTCTTCTTCACACATCTTACCAACATGGTTAAGTTTTACAGAAGAAGGATTTAGTCATTGATACCATAAGAATATTTATCTGGTGCAACCTGTGTTTGGCATTCAGTGAGAATGAAGTATGAGGGACATTTCCCAAGACTAAAAAGACTGAGATTTTGATGAGGAGAAAGAAAAATATCTAAAGGTACTGCAGAGGAAGATACATTTTCTCTCCCATTTTCAGGTTGAGAGGAGATTAGAAAGCTTCAAAAGATTGGTTTCTATCTGATATGAATGTATTGCATTGTGGTGGAATGAACAAGAAGTTTGGGGAAACTGCAAAAGACTTTATGCCAATTCCTGTGTTCATTCTCTCCATATTCCTCTCAGGAAAGTGTTGTGGTCTTATCACAATTATGTTTGCCCTGCTGTTACTTGCCATGGTTCTCTGCCATTTCAGTGACCTTGTGGCTTTTTCCTTTCCTCCTGGTCTGGCTGCTTCCTAATCAGACAAGCCACTTCTCAGCATCTCCCTTTGGCCCCTAGGAGACATGGCTAGTTTGGCACTCATTTTTTTGATGAAGAAACACTCTAATTGTCAACCCTGGTTTTGTACAATTCCTTACTCCAACTTTTCCTGACACATTGTGCATAATAGGTTCTGGTTGCTGGTTGCCCCACCACAGCCTTGCTTCCTTGCTGTGGTTGCTCTCACCCTGCCCTCTGCATCTCCTCTGCTGCTCCCTTTTGGTTCTCAAAAACGTGCAATATGCATATTTCCTGGAGGTTTATGCAGGTGTGGGGTGCCTGTGATACCAGGGACTGCTCCCTGGGCTAGTGGAGTAGGGAGGAAGGGTATGGACAGCCAGTAATGAACAAACAGGGCAGAGTGTTCTTCTCTAGCAAAATGTGCTCCAAAGCTGAAAGCTGTATTTGCACTGCCCAGAGAATTGCTGTGGGAAGATTTCTGCTCCATTTCAGCCAGCAGTTTCTGCTGCACGCCAGAATGCTGAGGGCTTTAATGGACTTTCTGACTGCTCAATTTTCTTAAGCAATTTGACTGTTTTCTGCAGTTTTTCCTTTCTTCAGCTAATGTCTTTCTGTGGAGAGACACCTGAACATGCCTTAGAAGAGCTTCCTCAACCGCATTTTGAATCCTCATTTGGCACAAATATAGCACTAAAAAGAATGCCTGGAAATCCCCAAATTGCTTTTCTGAGACACCAATTTTCAGCTGCTCCGGTCACTCTGGCTGCTTCACTGTCAGCAATAAGTGGTCCTCTCAAAAGCTGTGGCTCTTGTTCCTATTTCAGTGACAAAGTAGGAAGCCAGATCCTCACCAAGTAGAAATCTATTTTCTGTGGGTGTTAGAGAGTCCTGCTCAGCTGTAGCCAAGCTGAGGCCCAAAGTCTTTGCCTGGGGAAGAGATAAAGAGCAGCTGAAAGGCAGTAAACAAAACCAACCAAGACCATGAGATGCATGTTCAGGTGACAAGCTGTGGCTAAGGCACGAAAACAGGATTTGTTTCCTAAGATATGAAACTGTCCCCAGCTGCTTCTCTTTCATCTTGTCATATCTTCATTTACAAAGCCCTCAGCAGGTTTCCTGTTACTTTTTATAACATTCTAGCTAATTTCTGTGCTCTCCCCATTAGTCCACCAGCTCAGCCCATCTCCCTCTGCATTCAGCACCTCTCTTGTGAGGTAAAGAGACAGCTAGAAACACCCCCATGCTCCCCAGACTGCAGACATGAGTTATACAGGAACTGATAGACAAAAAGGAACAGTGCTACAAAGGCACTCATCTTTTCCCTGTTTAAACCCCATTCCAGAACCTTGTGAAAACTTATTTTGAAGATTTGTGAGTGAGTAGGGATTGAGATTTATGCAAATCTATTGTAGTAAAGTGCTGGTGACATTTGAATGGCTTTTTTTTAAAAAAAAAATCTAAGAGCCACAACTAAATTTTCAGTGTTTACTTTTCCTGGAAATATGAAGAAAAATACAGACTCAGAAATAAAAGACACAAATACTAGTGAACTTAAGAACACTCATTTTCTTGCTACTTCTGAGTCTGTAGAGCTTTACTTTTTCTACTGTCACAGGGACCTTTATTCAAGAAACAATTACAGCAACAAGTTGGTAAACATTATAGGTCCTGCTTCAGTTAAATATAAAAAGTGAGAGAAAATCACCTTAAAGTGCAAGGCTTCTCACAAACTTTGTGCTGGGAAGACAGGAAACTGGGAGAGTGTCCAGCCTCTCTAAAGATGCACCATTGCACTGTGCTGATAGCAAATATCTGCCACTACCATTCCACTTCCTACAGTGATTTTTGCTATTTCTTGCATAGTAATGTGAAAAATTTGGTGTCCTCATCTGTGATGACTTTGACCATGCAGTCTTAAAGCAAGTTTTAAAAAATGTGAAAAATCTGATGCTGTTATTCTTCACTATGGTAACACTTGTCCTATTTTTTATTTTTAATACCTGACTAGAATTTTCATAGCTCTATAGGGAATGATATCATACTTTCTATTAATCTTAGAGGCATATATCCCTAACTCTACCAAAAAGCTTCCCAAACTTTTTCTGCCACAAACTTCTGGGCTGTTTCGTGAAGTTGGATTGCTAGTACTTGCTGGTATATATGAGGCAGAATGATAATGAAGTGAATTTATTTGCACTAAAAGATATTTTAGAGTACCACAACATTTTTAATATCATTACAGATAACTGCAGAAGAACATTGCAATTCACCTCAGCAGATTTCATGGGTTTGCTTCTGTCATAGCTGCTAGGTCCTGCAGAGCTACAGCTAGAGAGAGAAATGTAAGATTTTGGATTACTGTCATGAATGTAGTATGAAGGGCAATGTGCTCATTGAAATTGCAGGGAAAACTGTGCATTTCTTAGACTTATTCTTTGTAAATGGCATACAACTTCTCCATAGAAAAAGAAGAGTGCTACCTGCTTCATGGAACACGATTAAGAGTCAAAATATAATTAAGCTAAGTGAAGTTGTTGGTAACAAACTGTCTAGTGAAAGGATGACTTCCTGCTAGCCTGCTTTAGAATTGCCAAAAAGATGCACTTTTGCATACTGAAGGAAATAGATTGCATTGCCTGTCTGCTGCTTTATTAACCTACTCTGTGACAATACCATCCTTATGGGGATCTGCTATATGTCCAGTATAAAAGACATTCTTCTTGTTGTTTTTTATTTTTAAAAAAAATGTATTTAAGGCTATAATTTCTTCCCATACACCATAAAAAGCAAAAAAAAAAAAAACCAACAAAAAAAAACCAAAAAAAACCCCCATGTTACTCTGCTTGATCAGAGCTCCTGCTGAATGGATCAGCTAATACAGGCTGTGTTTTCATGCTGTGTTGTGCTAATGCATTAGCTCCTGATGCTGGCAGGGACATCTTGACCAATGAAACCATCAGGCAACTTTTAAAATTTTTACAGTGCAGTTTATCTCCTCACACAAAGTAATGCAGTTTCACCTCTGTGTAGATTCACTTTTGAAACATAAATATTTTCTAGATCTAGTGCTTGTTAATTTGGTGACAAGCTTCCCATTTGTAGCCAAAATGTTTAATCTTCACTGTGCTTTCAGCAGCTCAGTGCACTCCCTGTGTGTGCTCATCTTCATGCAGGAGAACGAGCAAACTTAGCTTCAGGTTTCCTCAGAATCCCTGATGAAACTAAAATGAAAGTGCTAATTAGGTAAGGAATTTGAGGCTTTGGTAAGGAAGCCACAGCTGAAGATGACTCAAGGATCCTCACTGACCTTAAGTTACAAGAATAGCTAAGTGGTGGCTAGCAGTGCACACCACAATGCCTGACACTCCTTGTTTTCTCCTCTAGCTGATTCAAATGGCTCTTCTTTTGGGGACATCAGTTCTCTGGAAGTTCTGAGATGGCTCAGAACCTGCTTATGTTAGCTTGCTTCTTTTGTGAGTACAGATTAAGCTTGTTATTCTCTTTGGTAAGTCACTTTTGTATACTTTAAAGTGCTCCCTAAAGCCTATTTGTGAAATAAGCCTTTCATAAATCAGAAGAAATTAGTTCTGTTTACATCTCCCTCACACAGAAGTGAAGGGAAAGTCACATGATATCAGTGCTCAGCAATGGCACAAATGGAAGAGTGAGGATTTTCAGTGCCAGAAAGGTACTAAGGTTTCCAGGGCTGCAGCATTATTATAATCAATGTGTTTCAAAGCCCTTTAAAAGAAGTGCTTCAGTTGTGACATTCTCCAAAAGCAGGGCATGTCTTGCATAATTCCAAACTTGTTTTTAGAAACTGAAAATTTAACGTGAAAACTGTGTGCTCATCCAGCTTGGAAAAAATACTTGTGGGTGAAATGAACAAGAACAGGGCCTGAAAAATAAGACTGGAAATGAAACAATGAACACAGAATGGACACATCTTTAATTCTGCTATTTAAATACTCTCAGATATATGGACAGATCATTGGAAGACAAAGGCCAAGGCTTTCCAGAAAAAAATGGACAATTATTTGTATCTGAGTATTTGCTTTTATTTTGAAAGGAATTCACCTATGGTAATGAAATTTCTGGACCGTTTTTCTGTAGACATTTAATTGATTGAAGAAGTTCACCTTCCCTAATACATAAGGAAAGCAAATTGGAGACTTGAACATAACATAATTCTTGCTGGAAGTGCTTACACTCCAATCCATTTGAAAAAATCTGGCTGAATAATTTTTGCAGAAGAACCAAATTAATTAGGTTAAATGACGTGAAACTTCTTGTTTGCTTCTACTTACAGCTCACCTTTGATAGCATAGGACAAGAAATGATGACAAACAGTGTGTGGGAAGTAGGAAAATCAAGAGTTCAGATAGTTTAAGATCATGAGACAGAAACTTTTGCAGATATCTTGAGGGTTTCTATATTTAGTTCTAGATTGTGTAAGTGTTTTAATACCTAGATTTCCTTCTTCACATTTATGCTTCAACATAATTCTCCTAAGAATTATGGCAGGATAGTATTCAGATTTTCCAGTCTGAAAGACTGAAATCAAGCTCTCCAAACTTTGCTTGCAGCTATATTTGCTCAAATTTTCTGCGCACCTAACCACAGGGTCACACCCTGAGAATTACATGCAGTCAATGATCAATTGCAAAGTAAATAACTTTTAACACAATTTCTTAGTGCTCCCCTGAACTACACGGCCAAAATAAATCCTTACTCCACCTCCTTACAGCAGCATAGGTTATTTAAACCAATGAATCATGATCCAGTGATTAAGGCTGTAGATAATGCAGATTCAACTCCCTGCACCACTACAGACCTCTTGTGTGAAATTAGACAAATCTCTTCACTTGTCTGCCTCAGGTTTCATTTGCAAAACGGGGATGGTGCGTTCTTGTATGCATCAGATGTTTGCTGCACGAGCAAGGGTGCACATTCCAGCCTATGCCCCAGAAGGGCAGCAGTTCAAACACTTTATTTGCAGGTTCTGACATTGTCATTCAGATTCGTAGTTTGCACTAAATTAGACAGACACTCAGTAGAGAAAATGTGGTAAATGTTAAAGCTGTCGTATTAAAACTGCCCCATGAAGCACACATGTGTAGGGGTGAGAATCACGTATCACAGATAGCAATAATTCTGCCCTACCTTGGCTTCAAAAGTTTGTTTTCTTCCTCTAATGAGTTTGGGTGTGTATTGTACATAAGGGTCCTTATTTTTTAGGGGTTTAGGTATTATTCTTTCCACCTCTAGGGGTGTTTGAACCCAAAGATATTTCAAAGGTTCTTGCAAACTTTCCCCTCACAAACCAGAGGAGCATAATATCAATGTTTCTTTCCCCAGTTTCTACATATATTTAAAAAAACCCAAAAACTTGTAAACTAGAAGGCCTAAATCTAGTTTTCAGAGTTTCCTCATGGAGTAAGGATCCTCTACACTTTGCTGTCTGTAGCTCAGTAGGATATTTAGCAGATGATGGAGCTGTTTGCAGGAAAGGTTTTGTTGCCTTTTCATCAACTTCTGCTTTCTATGGCAGTAGTAAGGCAAAGGAAACAGAAACCACACAAAATAATACATGTGATAGAAGAAAAAAGTATCACATAAATGATAAAAATGGTAAAAAAACGTTCTCTAGAGAAGAGGTATGCAAGGTGTGAGTCCAAAGCTCACACACTGTGAGAGGGGAAGGACTTGGATAATAGAACGGAAAAAGGTAAAGATTGGTGGAAGGAATATGGAAGAAAAGGGGGATGTTTGTGAAGAGGCAAAGCATTACTCTCCTTCTACAAAGCACAGCTTTGGAGACAGCTTTCCATTTCCATTCCCTTGTCTCCCCAAAGACAAGTTACTGACACCTAAGTAATTGCCTTAAACATACTGAGCGCTCTGACTGTCCCTGTGAGTGCCTTTAGCCTACAGCCCGAGATAAAGCATGTTATCTAAAACCCTTAATGAAATAAATTTATGTGACTGTGCTTCACTTCATCTTGTTGATGGGCTAAGAGCAAGTCCCCACCCTGTTAGTGAGGCTCAGCTGACCTGGGGCAGCTTAGGCTGTTGTTACCATTCAGCCACAGCCTGAAGCATCCCATGCAATCCTGAGTGAGGCAAGAGGAGCACTGGCCATGACCAGCACGGGGTGCAGCAATCACCTTGCCAGTCCTTGGTGCCAAAATCCAGCAGGAAAAGCATCTCCTCTTCTTTGTCAGGGAGCTCAGCATGGCTGTAGCTTGCCCACCTTGCCCACCCTCCCTCACTCCTGCCCTGGAGCAAGCAGCTGAGGGATCCAGGTAACTTCCTCCACCTGCCAGACAAGCACAGAGCATGAGCCAGGCCACCCTACACTGAGGTTCAGACCTGGAAGTAAGAGAAAAATCAGCCTCTCAAGGCTCATTCCCAGTGTGTGTGATTTGGCTGATGGAGCTGTTTGGACCCACATCCTGCCAGATTTTGGAGGTATTGCCATTAATGTTAGCACCTGAACTAAGTTGTGCTACAGTAAGCCTGCAGCTCTGGTACAGAGCGTGGAGAGGAGAGGAGGGAAGGGAAGATGAAGGTTGCAAATGATCATCTCTTCTCAATGATGAGGACTCTTTGTGTTTCTGCTGCCTATCAGTCAGGTATCACATCATTTAAATAGGTAGAAATAGATTTTTAAAACCAGTTACAAATAAAACTGTCTTGTCCCTCTCTGTCACTTCCAAATTACAATTTTCACCCACTTTAAACCATGTTTAGGAGAAAGGGAGAACAACATTTCCCTCTAGAATCAGTATGAAATCCAAGCCCTGTAAGTGAATGGATGTGCAGTGTGCTGTATTATTCCTCTTCCTGTTAGCCTTTGCATAGCCTTGCACAGTCCTAGCACTGTGATGGCACAGCAATGTGACACTCTGACACCAGTGAAGAAATTCAGCAGGAGATGTTTACTGGGAAAAGATGGTTCCAACTGCAGAGTGTTCTGACAGCAGGCTGGCATTAGAGTTAATCAGAATTTACTTCTGTTGATCTTGATTCTAATCAGAGATAGGCTGGCAGACATCATGTACATACCTTGAAAAAATCCCCTGCTGCACTGTCAGTGCTCCTGTGTTAGGCTGGTCTTCTAAATACCAAATGTTCTAAATACAAAATGTCATGTTTTGTGTATGAGATTAAGACAGAGAGCCTAAATTTATTTTTATATCAGTTTCCTTTATTGAAAAATCTCATATCTGAGCTTTTTAAATAGATGAACAAGGCAACTGTCACTATTTATGTGTAAATGCATTTCTGGGAGGCTGAGCTTCAGCTGGATGACTATAAAACAAGTCATCCAAACCTGCAAATTCCATGGGATAAAATGCCCTTGTAGCTGATTAGTAATCACAGCGTTCACTAACGGAGTCCACTGAGATGTTCTAGGTATGAACACTGCAGAGTATTTTAACATTGATTTTCACATTCACTCTGAGAAACAGTGTGGCTGCTCCCCTGCATGTCTGAACTCACAGCAGCAGCATCCTGCCAGTTGCTTTCTGCTGCTCATCACAAACTGGAAAGTGCACTCTGCTTGCAGAGTACAGGAACTGTACAGGAAAACCACCGGTGACGCACGTCTCTGTAGCAGATTTTACACAGATGCTGGATAAGTATGTGGCTTCTGCTTTACAAGACATCAACCTTGCTGACTTTGAGTTTTCTCCATAGGAACACCTAGAAGATTTAGACACAACTTTGGCTCTTAGTCTTTGAGCTAATAGGAAAGGGATTTGTTCAATAGGTGAAAGCCAATCTCCTTGAGAATCCTTATGTCACAGTAGTATAGATTTTTATTAGTGTTAGGGCTAACCTGACATAGTGTAGGTATGACTGATCTGTTCATCTGCTGCTAATGCAAGAGAATGTGTTGGGATCAAAGCTTGAGATAAGTTCCTGGTACTTCAATTTCCCTTTAGGCCAGGTGGTGTTGGGAACATGCCAAGGACACAGTCTGAGGGCCTGGCAACGAGCCACTTTTTCTTACTCACAGAGCATCAAACACTCTTTTGGACCAGACACCTCCTTAAACTCTGGTAGTGGTGTTCTATAGCCTGTCCCTGCCATAAGTCTTCATGACTCCATTGACCTCAAAGGCAAAGGGTTAGCATAAAAGAAGGAAGAATCACAGCAACATTTTTTTCAGGAAGAGAAGGAAGCCCAGTAGTCTGAGAGGCCAAAATCCCATTTCCTGGGACCTGGCATGATGAGGGTATTCCTGCTGTTCTGCACCCTGATGGTTGCTTAAACAAGCTTTGACTCCCACTCTTTGTGGTGTCTTATGCCTTTACATCTTATGTATGTCATTAAAAATCCACCCAATGCAAATGATTTAACAAAAATTAAGTTGTTGAAGCACGATTTATGTGTTAGTTATTCCCTTGGCTGCATAGCCAGGTTTCATAAGTATTATACTTTGTATGGGATAGGAGTCATCTTGATATAGGGTCAACACACCCACAAATCAAAACTGTAAGTTTAAAATATTCTTTAATCATGTCCTGTCTCTCTAAGATTCTGAGGTTCTGTAGCTTCTCCATTTTGTATTCCTGATGAGAAAAGCACATGGGAGCCTATTCAACAGGAAATCATGCACCTTGTTGTGTGAAGTCCCTAAATATTTTGGACCAATTTTCAATACTAAGTGCTGGATGAGGAGTTTTCAGAGCATGTGGGAGTCTTAATGATGGGACTTTAAGCATCCAGTTCCATTCCCCAACATCCCAGTGGAAAATCACAGCCTTAATCTTTGTCATTAAAATTAAAGTGAATATAGTGTTTAAATAGTTTCAGCCCAGCCCTCAATCTCTGCCTTCTTTCATGGGTTGTCAGTGGAGAGAGGGCTTGATTTCACTTTTCCACACTTGTTCCTTTTAGTTTCTGAAGAGTCTTTGCTGTGCTAGTTTATGGAGAGAGCTCTGCTGAGGATTAGCAGTGACTGTAGCTGTGGCTGGCTCAAATCAGACCAGGAGAGGGAAGTATCTAGCTAAATTCTGGCCCATAATTAATACATTTGAGGAAATTGTGTTCTGCTCACGAACATTCCTTGAGGAAATAAAGATTAAATTTGTTGAGTAAATTATTCACTGCAAATTATTCACTCATCTTCACTTGCTATTCTGAGGTTTCTGCAATATCTAAGTCAGTTAGATGGCACAGGGAGATGCACGGCCATAAAATCACAGGCTGAAGGCAGGGTTCCTTTCTTGTTCAAGATATGTCTTCTTTTAATTTAAATAAACAGACTAAGACACTCTGGGCGTGTTTAGTATTAGGGAAAGGAATGTAGAGACCCAAGATATCTTTGAGTCTCCAGTTAAACTTGGGCCAGTTTTGTCTGATGGACAATGAAAAACGAGTTGCTAATACAGAGAAAGTCTCATTTCATTTGCTTTTTGACAGGTGGCCAGCGTGCTAAACACTTCAATCTACTTCACGCCCTACTTTCCAGTTTTATCAGAATAATCAAGTACTGGAAGGATAAGTTTACTCCTGCAGTTTAGTCTGGAAGTGATCTCTCCTCTCAGGGAAGGTAACTGGATGGAGCCCCTGAGGGAATATGATACCATGTGGGAGGGAGGCACATAAAGCACTTGAACATCCAGGACCATTCATCATGGTCCACTCATTAAAAGTGAGTAATGATAATAATAAGCTGTAAGGGATGTTGCCTTTTATAAATATAATGACAGTGAGAATCATTCTCATGGGGTCATCTTAATTATTTTTAAGTGGATAGCCTTTTTGCCTGCAAGACTTTCCAGATAAAAGAGTGACATTGCCTGGTTGTTTCAGGGTAGAGGAGTCAGTCCAAGCCCCATAAAAATTACCTGAAAAACTTCTATTGATTTCACTGGGATTTGGATCAGGTTCAAAGTCCAGCAAGGAAATGGAATAACTTACCTGGAGTCCTGTCCAGCAGAATATTAAGTATAAGAATTTTTCTTTAAATTTTACACAGGTACTCATTCCCCTTTGAAAAATTAGCTTCAAATACAGAGGATATAAGCACAAAGCTTATTATTAATTTTTAATTCAAAAGGGCTCCTTTTGAAACTTAATGGTTAACTAATTTAAATGAACTTAATGTTATAGATGTTTGATTTTCTTCACTTTGTTACTTTTTAAAACTGGTGGGTCAACCTTCAAGGGCAAGAACATAATCAGGTCAGCCTTCAAGCTGCTATAATTTTTCTGATATGTGGATGAGGAAAGGAAATAGATATGGGTGGGTACTATATCTCTTGAAATAGCCTCTTTCTTCCTGTTTAACAATAAATATTCTACAGAAAGGAAGCTCATATATTACTCTTCAGCTGAGTTCCCATTTTATTAATCATGAAGATTTTAACACTGGCCTGAGACAGGAAATCACAGTCTAATGATCAGCAGAGTCTGATTTAATCCTCACATTTGGATCAGATTAAAAAGAAAACCAATATACTGCAATGTAAATCTATGGAGATAATAATCAAGTTTAATTACTGTTAAACATACATGCAGCTTTTGTAACAACTTATGGCCCTACTGAATTACTGAGGCTGATTAAATATCCATGGTAAAACCTCCTTCTGCTTGGAAACTTAAACTGATGTTTCAGGTGGTCTTTTCAAATATAGGGAAAAAATATCTCAGAGTTAACCATTATTATAAATTAATTAATTATTAATAATCCAAATAATTAGGAACTCTAATGGATATGTTATTTTCAATAATAAAACCCTCACATTCAACTTTGGTTTAAATTAGTGTTCTGATTGAAATGAGAAGTGAAGCTTCATGGGCTGAGGTTCAAAACACAGTCCACTAACCCAGAGGGTTTTGAACCTGCATTTGACAGAATTTTGGTACCTTAAGCCCAGTTCCTCCTCCCCTTCTTACCAAACCCCATCTTAGAAGGCCTGGAAAGGAAAACCTCATAATACAATTAATGTATAACAATTATTCCTTCATCAGTCAGTCACAGTCCATCCAGCTGCCCATCCATCGGAACACAAAAAACCCTCCAAAATTCCTTTTAAACATTTAAAGAGAAGTCCAAATAGCAAGCCAAAATGGGAATTCATCTGATGAGCATGTCTTATCCCTCCTTGGAATATTCATATGGTAGAAGAGAAAAAAGAGTATTTTTAAAAGAGCTTTTATTTATGCCAAAATTATGAGTTAAGGCTGCTTAGAAAAAAAATTTGAAAAAATAACAAAATTTTGGAAAAAAAAATTACCAAATTTTTTTTCTTGACAGTTACTCCTGAACCTTTTTCTTGCAACTTACTAAGATATTTCTTTTACATATGTAGTAATCTTAAATTAAGATTTAACTGAATCTTAAGTGAGGAGCCTGAAAATTTGGGAATTGAAACAGAATTTGTCTTGATTGCTTGGCAAAATGTTGGGAATATTTCATAGTTTCAAGGTTTGTGGCCTATGATTCGCAACAAATAAGTTTTACTTAGGATGCTGAAGACTTCTGTTTTTTTCCTCTAAGATAAAATATTTCAAGCAAAATGAAGCAGGAATTTAAGCTCTTTTAATAGCTCTACTTTCTTTTAGCTTTTGGACTGGTTTTCAAGAGGTTGTAGAGGACCTCTGCCATTTCCCTCAGCCTCTGTTTAAAGTCTTCTGTAAGACTTGCCTTTTCTCCCAGTGACTTTTTCAGCAAATCAAGGAAAACAGAGGACTGAAAAGTGCTGTTTCAGGGAGTTCCAGTTCTGTGAAGAATGGCAAAAAAGTTATTCCACCATGCAAAAGAAAAAGATGGCTTTAGATAATTCTCTTCTCTAAGAAACAGCAACCTTTAGTCTCACTGCTTTTATTGCATTGCTGGAGAGCCAAGAGAGGATTGGAGGAGTTAGGGGCCAGTTACACCCACAGTGTAGCTCACATCTGGTATCAATAATATTTCTTGGACCTCTGAATATCAGCACACCTTCTTCACACACAAGTCCCAGCACAGGTGGAAATAAAGGTGCACTTAGTGCCATAAGGCTGAGAGCGAAAAATTGAGAGAGTAAAAGAGAATGATTTTCTTGAGGTTGTCCAAAATCTTTACTAAGGCCTGATGGTGACACAGCAGCAGATAAGTTTTAAAGCATTTCTACTTTGACCCCTGCCCTAATTTTCAACTCATCTCCTTGGTGCACCTCTCTCTTTCCTGTCCCCGTCACTTCCTCCCTTCCTTCCTCACCCCCTCCCCAAAGGAAGAATTCAGTTTGCCCCCCCATGCCACAGGGCAGCCGTGTGAAGTCACATCCTGATAGAATAAGGAACTGCATAACCCCTGCACACGTCCGGCGTGCCCTCCCTTGCACTCAGTTTGGTTACAAACTCACAGCAGTTGCGCGTCCCGTGGATTAACGCGAGTTAAACATGCTGAAGAGAAAACCATCGAACGCGTCCGATAAGGAGAAAAGTCAAAAGCCAAAGGTAAGGATGTCTCATTCTTGTCGCCAGTTAATAATAATAACAGGAATTCTTAACAATTTTTGATACAAGGGTTTCCTCTTAAATCCTAGCTTCGGGAGTTTCTTATGTGCTTGCAAGCACCTCGGTGCTATAATCTCAGGAATCTGTTTGCATATACTCACTTTATAATAGTAAAGATCCAATTCAAGGAATCATCATTGTGAAGCTGCTATAGCTGTGCTAAAGAATTCTGGTGCTGGATTTTGTCTGTTGTTTTGTGCTCTGCATCAGACTTTTAGCAGATGGGCACACAAAATCCCCTTTCTCCATTTCATCTGTGATAAACCACTGATGTCCCAGAAAGGACTGTGAGAATCAGTGAAGAATTAGAAAAGCGCTTAAATTTGTTCCTTATTGTAATAAATTTGCTTTTGCATCACCATAACCACAGGAGAAGAGGATACTTGGTAATCAGTGCTTGTCATTTTAATTTCACTGGGAATCATTAAAATACCAGCCTGAAAGAAATACTCTAAGCAAATTGATTGTGTGCTACACTGGATATTTTCCACAATCTGGAATTGTAAGAAAGGAACTGAGAGTTTTTTAAGATGCCTAAGGATGCGTCCAATGTTTGAAATTTATTTTCAGACCCTGGACTGAGTGCAAAATGACCTCTGTGCATTGTATTGCACATTGTAAGGCTGCAGTGCAACAACTGCTGCTCAACCTGAGTACTTCAGTCTCCATTTCTGCCTCAGTTTATCAGTGCTGAAAATTTAACAAAGGGATTAGAAGAGCCTTTTAGTATTTCTCTGCTCTCAACAACTGGTGTTTCCCAATTTACAGATCCACCTTCTCATTGTTTGGGAATAGATGTGCCTTAGTGACTTCTGTGTCCTAAGAGATTACTGAAGACACTGTTTCAGCAAGGAGGCTTTCTGGTTTTACACAGCATTGGCTTTTGTAGATTGTGCTTGCAATTTTAGACCATGACTCATTAACAATTAAAATTAACAGTTTTTTCCGTGGATTTGAAGTGATTTTGATACCATTTTCTCCCACATTTTAATTTTTTTTAAGCATTGCACTGGTTGGTTTGGTATGCATTTTTTTTCTTCTCATTCATAATATGGTGTTTTAATGGCAGGGAAGATTATAATTAATACCTAATTAAATTATTGATTAAACAAGAAATTACCATGAAAGACTCTGGGAATGGGCTTTGTTTCCCTTTCTGTAAAATATTTTCAAAAGCCAGTTTTGGCCACTCTCTTCTTCCAAAAAAAGGTGTTCCTTAACAATTGTCTGATTTTTATTTTTAAAGGCCCACTTTTGTACAGAACTGTGTAAACTTTCTACAAGGAGAATGCCTTTGCTGAATGTGCTCCTCACAATCAGGGCAGGGGAGCAGACAGCCCCACGTTGCACAGAACAGGAATTTTGGCTTGTTGTAGCATGTTTCAAAATATGTCCCAGGGAAGCAACGTAAATACTCAAGAAGTTGCTTAATGTTGAGTTGGGTAAGATGGGACACGAGTCCTCACCTCTTGGAGAAGTTACAGGATTTCACAAGTGACCTCTGTAGGTCACGTCCTGGCTGGCCCTGCTCTGTGTCAGCCACATTTGGTACCTCCTCATGCTCACACGGCACAATACCATTGCCACTGGACAGCTCTTGGGCTACCTCACCTTGCCTTTAGGCCACTTAGACATCCCAGTGTCTCCAACACATCCACACAGGCCTGTGAGAGAGCCATAAGACCTGTTTTTCATTTTAAATGAAAATCAGGTTTGCAGCCTTAGACCCTCAAAGGGGACACCAAAAAGATCTTTTTAGGTAATTGAATCTTAACCATGGTGACTACTTTATCAAAACTGTACGAATTTCTGTGTGTTAACTAGAGTGTTTCACCAATATTTTCTTTTCAACCCTTTTGGTTTTATTACTTTCTAATGTGAAGAATACTGGCATGAATTGATGCCTTTTGATAAAGATGAATGAATATCACAGAAGGCTGGTGTTAAAGCCTCTCTCAAGGCAACTTGCTGTCCCTGTATAAAACCCCTCATGGAGGTGGGCAATTTCATGACCAGTGCAAGAGCAATACAGGTTCGGTATCTCACTGTTCACTATGTGCAATGCATTTACCTTATTTGTTATTGTGGTGCTTGAGGGACTTCTGCAGATGTGTTAGATGCTGCATAGACAAAAATCTATTTTAACACTCCCAGTGTACACTATGAAAAAGTTAATCTATGCCACAAAGAATAGTTTTGCAGGGGTTTTTTGTCATTCAGCAAGATTTCAGTAGTGCTGCAGCCATGCTAATAACTTCTTTGGATGTCTGGCAGCTCTTGTGTATTCATGGATATGCATATAACTACTGAATGCATTTATATAAATAAACATTCATTGTTAGGCAAAAAGACATCTAAACCGGGTGTCATTCCAGAGCAATCTGGGAGAGAAATGAGGTAGAAATGCATTCAAAAGAGATACTGGAAGGATTCTGATCCTTTGCAAATGTTTATCATTGTAGCTGTTCATACTAGTGCACATTTATGCCTTGTATAACAGCTTAGGAAGCTGAATTATAAAGGAAAAGTCTTAAGGGTTAAAAATACCCTGCTTAATGTTGAAGAAATTCAACCAATTGAAGGGCTAAGCTCTCTATTCCAAGCCTACCTAATCTAACCTATCTGTCTATCCAGGACCTTAAGTGACTTCCTATCACAACAGAACGTGTGCATCTCCCATCCTCCCTTTAGGGAGTCCTTACCTGCCCTCCTTTCATTTCTGCCAGATGAGACACGGCTTGGTTTGCACGGTGTAGCTGCTCAGAGCTGCAGAATTATTTGTGGGCAGGTGAGGTCAGACAAAGTAGGTCTTGCACAAAGCCCTGAGGTCCACGGTCACGCCGATGGCTGGAGTGGCTCACTGCAGGGACAGCGTGTGGCTCCTGCATTCCTGGAGCACGGCAGAGCGGGAAAGCAAGTGGGAAAGGAAGCATGTCCTAGATGTGCTTCAGCTATGGGTCTGTGCAGTCTGTCCCACCACCCCTCAGAGGGCTGGGGAGGAGGAGAGCAGCTGATTTGCAGGATGAAGGAAAGAGCCCTGAAGTCACCTGGATTTCAGCCTCTCTCAGCCTTATGATGTTACAGATGTCAGTGCATCTGGGGAGTGGAATGAAGCAGATTTGGAATGAAGCAGATTTAGAATGATGGTAAGAAAAAAACACTCTAACAAATTATACAGGCTCTAGTCTTTTTTGTACACTCTTCAGGCAGCACCATACAGATAAAACCCCATTAAAGCACTTCACAGCTATTCTGCATTCCACTTCACACTGTTTTACACATTTGTGTAAATAATCTGTAAAACATCCCTTTGTTTTGCATTGTCTTGCCCACTTGCCAGCACATGTAATGTGCTGGGCAGAACCTACTCCTTTCTGTCTCTCTCTCTTTCCCGTTCCTCTGGACACTGCAAACTTGAGAACTGCCTGATGATTCTTGGCTTTACTTCAACATGAAGCAAAGACGACTTTGTGCCATTTTTTCTGGCTTGACTGAAGAAAGTCTTGTGTCATTATTCTACATGACAGTTGATCTATGTTTATGCTAAAGGTTTGAGACGTTTTTGTTTCTTTATTCTGCTTCCAAAGGCACTTGGTGCTTTAAACTCAGCTTACTTCTGGTGTGTAAGACAATTCAGGGTCAATGCCTCTGCATTTTGTTTAGGCAAAAAGATGTCCAAGCTTCTAATTAAATCAATATTCGCTTACTTAGGTGATAAACCATTATTTGTTTTCAGGGTTATGAGAAAAGAGTGGCAAATCCAACGGGAGGAAACATTTTAATATGCAAATTTGTTTCCTAGTACAATTTCATACCAGTAATTTATTTTTTATAAGCTTAAAATGAAACCCTGACATTGCAGAAATCAATGCACATTTTTGCCATATTCTTGAGCCCAGAATTTCACCTTTTTATATATTCTTCACAGAAGGCCTGATTCTGATTCTGACTTAAATGAATAAATTAGCTGTGATCCCATTGATTTCGGCAGGATTATCTGAGTAGAGTTTATTGCTTGCCTAAGTGTTTGGAGCCTGTAATGCAGACAGATGCTATAAGTAAGATTTTTGGTGCTGCATTTTTCTCAGATGGTGCCTCATGCCTCTCCAATGGGGAATACTTATTAAAGAAAAGAAAATAGAAAATAGGTACAGCAAACCTAAACACCAAAAATAATTCGAGACATAATTAGAACTTCTGTAGGACAAGATCTGCAGTGAAGAGATTGCTCGGTGTTAATGAATATTAACTAGGATTTATCCTTGAGTGGGAAAAGCTGAAGGTTTTAATTTTATTTCAAAGGTAAAGACTGGTAGAGTTATGAAGTTTTATATTCTTTTCTTTCCCCCTGAAATTTCGAGTGCATAACAAATGAGCCACTGCTAATGTCACAGATGCTAATTTTCACAACCATGACTGAAGTGATGTTCGTTTGCATTTGCATTTCATCCTAACAATGATGAGAGGTGATGAGTTGATGATAAGCTGTTTTCACCGTACTGCCCGCTGTGCAAATTTATGCTTATAGGCAAAGATGACACATAGTTCTGTCATTAAAGGGCTTTACTGCATTGCCTCTTGAGCAAAGACTGTTTGTCAAAATCCATTTGAACTCTGGTAAATAAGCAGGAACAGATGACAACATCTGGGAAGTATTTTTAAGAACCTGGTTTATGGTGTAAATACCTGTGGGCCTTTAGTGGGGGGGTTCAGAGAAAAATAATGATACTTGTAAAAACCATGTGCGTGTAGATGGGGAAAGGAGGGATTGCAGGTGACACTTCAGAAGGTGTTTTCTGTCTCCCCTAGGCTCCATAAAATACTGGAACAAGGTTAGAGTGAACCTTGGGTTATTTTCCTTGTGTGAGTGGGCGGTTCTACAATCATATCGCTGCTCCTCTTACTTCTGCTATTTTTTCTTTATTTATATTATCATCATGCTTCTCGGTCATCGGCTAATTATTCTTTATTTTCATGAGCAGCTGCAGACAGTTGTGTCTTAATATATATGTTAACATATCTCTTCTAGAAAGCTATTGAAATTTGAGGAATTTTGTTTTCTCAGCAGGAAGTAAAGGTCCAGAGTGTGGGGAAAGAGCAGTCATCTCTCACCTGGCCCTTGGCAGGAGGCTGATTAGGGTGACCAGACTCCCCATTTTGATGTTCACATCAAGACATAGTCTCATTGAAGACTCTCCCAACTCTTGGCTAGCTTTTGTTACAAAGGAAAAATTGTATCAGTGGCCTGTTCCAGTACCGATGTAATTTGTGTGTTCCCTTGATTAAAGCAACTTTTGACATTTTTGTCAGCTTTGCACAATGCTCATTTAATTTCTTGTTTCTTCCCTGTCTTGGTTTCCTTTACTAGCCAGGCTTAAGTCCTTAAGAGCAGAATATTTTAAAACAAGTGAGAGCAACCTTCTGAAGGGAATATTTACACATTAATATTCATTTTGCTTACAGTAACAAATCAGGGTTTTGTTTGTTTTCTTAAGCAAGTAGGAACATTTCAAGAAGTCTGCCTGAACCACCTTATCCAGGCATTTTTAGAAACCAGACTATCAGCCACAGCATTTATAACTGTGCTCCCTGATAAATAACATAGCACAACTACCAAGGTGACATAAATCAGCATTAGTTGCCTCCTAATTCTTTAAGAGTTGTTTAAGAGCTGTTGACTTACTTACTGAGTTTCTAGGAAAACCAAAATACCCCAAAGTAAACATTGGTCAGGATACCTGTCACTGCTGGGAAAAAAGCAGTTAACAGTGTATGGGCAGGACTGGCAGAGGATGTGGCCTAGAGTTTCCTGTACTTCCATATTCATCTGGTAATCTGTGTCACAGCATAAATTCAGACAAATGCTGTTATAAAGCCATCACTTGGCAGCTGTAAAATCATGTTCTGGGTGGCTGCAAACACTTCAGCCAGGAGAATCAACCGCTTGCTATGTGGGTAGAACCTGCTGGGAATACCCACTCCTGAGAAGGGGAAAAAAGTCTTCTGGGTCTCTGTAATGACAATGTCCTTTAAGCTTTCTCTTCTGAAAGGCTGCAACAAAGACAGCAGGGTTACTCCAGTTGTTAGAAACAGTTATACTCTGTCCACAAATTGGCAGTGTCAGTGGTTTTGCTCAACATTTGCTCCTTGGCACCAGGCTACAGATTATATATGCTCTGAATATTTAGCATATCATCTATCCTTTAAACCATCCTAATGGGAAACTGTTTCATGAATCAGAGGTGTGTTGTATGTGTGTTGTTATTCCACAGGAAGATGAACGATCACTTATCTTTTTTCTAAGTGAAATCACTTCTGTATTCATGCTTACTCTAACCCTTGTAGCTTTTTAAAAAATTTTATTCCACTTACAGTGCACCCAAGAGCATGTTCTTAGTATTTTTCTTCTTCTTAAACCTGAGAGTGAAATTCCAGCCTGTAGAAAACTTTGGAGACTTCTTCAGGGAAGCTGCTTCTTTGACTATGCAAAATATATACCTTTCTGCCACTTTTCATGCTTTCTTTAGTTTATTCCATGGATACACAGAAATCTGGATAATGACTTCACCTGTATAGTGTTTTCAGGCTGCTTAATTGCCAGTCATAACATCTTCTGGCCCTTTTCTGGAAAGCTGAATGTCAAGAGCAAAGGGTCTTCTATCTCATCACCCAGCACTGAAGCTGACAAGTGTTCTCTGGCAAGAAGCTCTAGTGACCTACTGGTTTGCACCATTATGTCTTCTGAGAGGAGTTTTAGCCCTTTTCCTACCCTTCTATGTCTTCATCTCTTTTATAATTTTCACAAGAACAGCCATGTAATCTAACACTGCTGAACTTGATTTCCGTGAGGTGCTGAATGGTCACTTCCTTGAGAACTGTAAGAAGTGAGAGTTCCTCTACTTGTTCATGCTGACCTCATCAGGAGGTGTGGTAGGTTTGCTGTTCTTCCAGGTCTTTTGAAGGACAAGTGGGACATGAGTCCCTGAATACTTGAGTACTTGGCTTTAGGTTTTTCTGCAGTGTTCCTCGTGGCTTTTTCAGGGACAGGATAAACACCAGAGCTCTGCTCAACCAGAAAACATGATACAGTTTCATTCCTCTACCTATATGTTTGAGACACAGATGGAGGAGATGTGTCACTGACAGGCTGCAGCCATGAGATAAAGAAATCAGCTTCACTTAGTGACAGCACAGCCCAAAGCAGATGTGTGAAGAGGGGCCAACACAGTGGCCAAGCCAGCCGAGTGAGCTCACGTGGCTTCTCTGCTGCCTGCACCTGTGCAAAGGGGATGCTCAGCTCTGCTGCTCCTGAGTGGTTTCACTGGCCACAGCTGTGCTGTTTTGCTCTTACACTTCTGTCTCTCTGCCTCCTTCTTTAAGATCAGATGGAATGTTCAAAAACCACTTCAAAAAGCTGGAAAGGGGACATGGGTTATTGATAACCATCAACGCAGCTCAGAACCTGTGGAGAAGATGCATGAAATGACTGATGATGGTAGAGCAGGCATTCAGCTCTAGCACAAGCATGTGGCAGGGCTCTTCTGATGTTGGCTATTGGCATGTTTACATTATTTTCTTCCTGTCTCTGTAATGGAGTTTACATTTGCTTGACTAATATATATTGGTAATTGTGGTAAAATGTTTGAAAATGTCTTTGTGTTTGCGATTTCAGCCAGTATCTGAAGGAACGGGAAGAGGCAACATCTTCCTACCCCTTCATGAGAGCTTAAAATAATGTCATTGGTAGAGTTCCCTTTGCAGTGATAGGGCTGGTTTCAGTAGGACTTGGAGAATGTCCTTAAATCTGGAGCTCAAAGAACACCTCAGAGCCCTCGCTGCTGTCGCTGCCTCAGGAGCAGCACCTCACTGGTGAGCGTCTCTCCGCTACGTGTGGTTCTCGTGGAGGCTGTGGGAGCCAGGGAGGGGGAAATGCTCAGTCTCACTCTTCTCATGTGTCAGAATGAAAACACACTTCAGGCACCTGGTGCGCTTGTTTTTCATGAAATGAAGCTGTAGTTTTCCACTGAACTATGATCACAACAACCCATGCAACAGAGATATTCAAATGGAGAGAGGGGAATTGATTACTGGGTACATTACTGGTACCCCCATGAGCTGTTAATTGTATTAATTCCTTTTTTGGAGTGACCTGAACAGAATCAGAATGGTATCTTAAGATTCCTATATTTTTTTTTCCCCTAAGAATTATAGAGCTTACACTACAAAGCAAACATGGAACTTAATACATTATAACTTGTGCACTAAGAAGGTTTCTTACATACTCCCAAATCATACGGAAACCCTGAGCTGGCAACCTTCTTTCAGCTTCTATAGAAAACCAAAAACTTGCTGAACTTATGAGTTCAAAATTCCCAGGAGCATATTTAGGATTCCCAGGCATAAATTGTGTGAGCATGCCCAGTTTTTGAAGCCTGAGAAGCTGCGATGAAGTGCCACATGTGCTTTCTTCAACTGGACAATAAGGATAGCTTTGGCCTGTGGATGACAATAAGCCAATGCTGGAACACAGCCATTTGACAAGGGAGGACACAAGAAGGAGCAAAAATGGTGATCTAGTCTACATTTCAAAGGAGTCAAAAGTTAACCCACTCGAATGAACACAGTATTTTATTTCTTTGTTGGTTTTTTTGCTTTGTTTTCCAATATAAAAATGATTTAAATAAATGGACAGATAGATCTGATGAAGCACTCAAATTCACAGTGACTGATGATAGATACTGCACTGAATTTTGCTTCTCTACTGTAGTGCATCTCCATTAAGGCAATTTCAGCTAATCTCACTATGGATTCATTAATCAAGTGTAGTCAGGATGTCTGAAAGGAGATAATGAGGGGGAACAATGGCCTATTGTTTGGATCTTATTCTTCAGCTAGTTATTTTGTTTATCATGTTCCATAATATTTGTACCCTGATAAATAAGTTCCAGTTGCAATTAGTTATCATAACAGATGACTAGGACATCTTTACTTACAAATTCAAAATCATTCCATAAATAGATCAATTCATTTTGTGCTGTCTTTACATCACATGCCTATACGGTATCAGTTAGCAGTGAAATGGAAACAAGGTGGACCTGTGCATTTTAAAATTTCCTCCCCTTTACCCAAAGATGCAAGCATCCACAGAGATAAAATCCCTAATCCCACATCTTCTTCTCAAAGCACTAACATCCTGCAGTATCAGCAGTCCTTAGTGTCTTCCAAAATTTCTCCTCTAAAATGCCCAAAAGATTTGTTCATTTTTTACTTACTTTTTACTCATTTAGGATTACATACTGTATATCTGCCCCACATAAAGCTGTCACTATATTACTTAAAAAAAAAAAAAAATAGTTGAGGTTCTAAGAGCCCGGTGGGTTTGGAGACTGCTGAAGATGGGAATGTTTATAAGCTCTGTGATATTAACTGCAGCACTCAACCTCAGGTGACATAAAGCATGCAAAAAAGAACTTTCTGTCAGTTTTATTATTTCTAAAAAGGTTCCCCTTGAAAGAGAAGAGTGACCTTGCTCTGCTGAGCTGACATATGCCACTGAATTAATGGCTAGGCTTTGCTGTAGGGAAGCTTGCAGAAACATTACAACTCCAATGGCTGAGTTTGCTGCGAACATTAATCAGAGGAACCAAGATGATGTATCAAACACTCATTTAAAAGTAATAAAAACTAACTCTCTTTCTGCCCCCCTCCCCCAAGTTTCTTAGAATTAGCTTATTGTTGGTCATTACCTGTTGTCAAGGGTAAGACTGCAGTAGGGCTGTGGAACTCGTGTAAGGGCTTTCTGAAGTTTGCTTACTCTTCAGAAAAAGAACAAACGAGCTTTTGGGACGGTCAGACTTGACCGTGGCTTGGAGGTTATTTTTTTAATCTTGTTTTTATCTGGAAGGTCGTTTGAAGGAGCACCTTCCACTGAACAGCCACATTCCCTCCGCCTCTGCCAGAGCATGCTGGTTGCCCCACTTGTGGGTGTGCTGGCCAGGCATGGGGGTCCCTGTAAAACTGAACCTTTGGGGCTGGATTCTTCTCAGCTCCTCTTCAGGCATATGTATTTTTGTCTTCACTTAAGGCAAACATGTTTGTGAGTAATTTCTCTCACACAGGAAATCCAGCAAAACTCTGCAAGGTCAGGACCTAGATAACACACAGCATTATTAAAATCATGCTGTTTAAGTAAGCAGGAAAGGACTTTAATTGAAGCTGCTAGGTGCTTTGGTTTTAAAATGTGAGAATTCGTCTGTGAATTCAGCGGGTTTGAAGAGGAGGAAGTTTCAGGAGAGGAAAGATGTTGGTATTTAAGGGATTAAAGATCAAAGCCTGCAATGTTTATGTAGTGTTTAACCAGCCTTTACTCAGGCAGTGCTCCCCTCTACTGCAGTGATGGTTTTGTGGAGGGTGGATTTCAAGGCTCATCCCTCGGTGTTTCTGCCCATGTGTAAATGAAGGGTAGAAAAAGGATAGCAGGGAGGTGGAAGTGCATATCATGCCAAATCCTTAACTGTCATTTTCATAGCTCCTCTGAGTTTGTCACACATCCTTAACCTTCTTTTAAAGTCATTTTCTTTTCATGGTTTTGTGTGCCACTGAAAGTCACTTTTAATTAAATGTCATATAAATAATAAAGTCTTAATTACATAATTATTGCAAATACCTGTGTGCACACTCCCAGAGTTGGACAGACTGCCAGAAGAGCACTAGGAGTGACTTTTCTCACTGGGAACTGAGAGTGCTCTGCAGCAACTGGGCAGGAATGAAGGTGCTCAAAGCTCAGGGTCAATGTGCATTTAAAGAAAGTGGAGTCAGGTCCCTTCCCCCTCTTGCACATTTTGCAATACTCACTTGCACAAAACTTTCCGAGTGTTAAGACTGGCGTTTCCTAAATTGCTTCCTTTTTTAGTCCCTCACAAAGTTGTTTAATCAACACAGCACATTTTTTTTTGCCAGACGAGACTGCCTTTTTGCTCAGATGTCCTACATGGCTGCACCTTCCAGAGAAGACTTACAGACCTTGCAAAAAATCCCACCCTCGTCTGACTTCAGAACAGCAGCTCTGCCCTTCTCTCAGCTGCCCCAGCGCCTGCCCAGGGCAAGGTGCCCCAGGAAAGCACTGGAGATGTGTTTCTAGTGGTGACTCTGACTGGGTTATTGGGAACTACGTGCCTCGTGCCAGTGGGGATTTAAGGCTGAGAGACCGAGGCTGGTACCACGTAAAGGCACTGATAAAACAGCTGCTCTGTGTTTACTTTGGAGAGCGCAGTTTGTTCACCTGGAGGAGTGTTAGTTATGATTAATTCATTTTTTAAATTCAGCTTTGCTTTTCCAGTCCTTTTCCACTGTTAAAATTAGGGTGTTTGATCTGAGGCTTTGTGGTGGCAGTTCTGTTCAAAGTCCACTTTGCTCACTTCTCTCCCCCACCTCCATGCAGCTACTGAACACCAGGCCATGATAACAACCAGTCTTTTATAGAGTCATTTTTAAGCCAGTTAAAAATGCCATTTCAGTAGATTGCTCTATTTGAGTTAGCAGGAACAAGCTGTATCTTTTTTATTGCTTTTGACTGGTGAAGTGCAAGGTTTAGGCCGTGTTTCATGTAGGCTATAAAGTTATATTAATGTGTTGGTTAGTGGTCAGAAGTTCTGTGTGTGTAACTAATGTGTAAATAGGAAAAATTCCCTGTGGTACAGAGGTCATGATGTTTGTTCTTTTGTTGCTTCCCTTACCCTTTGGAAAGTCACTTAATCTTTTACGCAAATTCTCATTTTTTATACAGAAGTGAGGATTTTTTTGGTGGTGTTTGGTTTGTGGGTTTCTTTTCCACAGAACATCCAAAAAGCTATAAATTGCTATCTTGCCATCTGGGAAAGTAGGAGACAATTCTTTTGATTACCTATGCAAGAAGATAAGCTAGCAGAGTGGAAATATTCATCCTTACTTGGTAACTCTTTCATTCTCAGAGTGGTCTCCTCCTTCTGAAGGGACTAGAACCATCAGGGAATAGAACAAATGAATCAAATCCTGATCTCCACTTATCTCCATCAATCAGAGCAGCAAGAACAGGCTGTTCTTTTGAGGGCTGCTGTGTCTGCTTTCAAAAAAGAGGGAAGAAGACAAGTGTCTGTGGCAGGCACAAGGAAATTGAGCAACATGCTGAGCTCCCTTTTTATTACTTCCAGTGTCCACGTTCGCCCCTATACCCCTTACATGGTTTGGGTAGTCTAAGGATGAATGGAAGGTAAAAATTAAAATGTATGGAGGAATTTGAAGAGATTTACATGTGTGAGAGGGTCAGTACAAAGCCTTTGACACATGCAGGACTTAAAAGATAGTTTGAATAGGACTTGAAGAAAAATATAATGGGCCAGAATTTATGACAGCAGGCAACCACATTGCTGAGCAGTGTGAATTGTCCAAAGAAAAATATGGGATGAATATCTCCCATAATGATTATTTATCGGGATAACTGCAGTCAGTTTTGGCTCAAAGGTTGTTTTTAGACACAGTAAAGCTCTGACTTATTTGTCACAGACAAGAACTTACTTCTCCTATGATATGTCCTACAAGGGAAGGATATTTCATAAGAGAAAGACATGGATTGCAGAAGCTGTTGTTGTCTTAGTATTTGCATACCATACCATATTATTTTCTAGGGAAAATGATAGGCTATTTACAGATAAACCAGACAATCAACTGCAGTCTGTCCAATTAAAATAAACAACAATTACATAACACTTATCCCTTTAAAAGGATTTTTTAAAGTTCCTGGATTTCAGGGAATAAATGATATAGGAGAAGGAAGAAGGTTTTCAAATACTTAAAAGTATCTTTGATGTTTTCTATTATGTTAGTTTGGAATACTGAATGGGAAGACATGAAAGTCAATGCGTTGATTTATAGAAATTATTTGACCAGTCCTTGTGCGGGAAAACACAGTTGTTTCTCCCTCTGCCCATGCCTCCATTAGATTTTACTGAGCAAATTCGTATTTGCTTAACATATCCCTGGGTAGCTCTTGCATGAATTGAGCCAGAAAAACCACTTAACTTTATAGGATGCTGAATCCTGGTATCAAAAGTCAATAGCATATTTTCTCTTAGTAGCTTTGCATTTACTTTAAAAGCTTCCCTTCACCTGGAAATAAGGCCTGTCCATATCTTCACAAAGTAGGTGTTCCCTGACACTAATGCAGTGACTGACACTACTGAAAGTAATAGTCCCATTCCCTTTGCAGCCAGGAGCTCCTAAATCTGCTTTTCGTTATCAGTATAATGGGGTTGGATACGTTTTTAAAAGGTGGTGCCTATTGATTACTTAATGGAAAAAGTTAGTATGGAGAACTGCTGAAGCAGCCCTATTCAGTGCTCTCCAGTGCAGCAACACCATTATCTAGAACAGTGGAAATCATCCTGTAACCCTTATTAATATTTAATAAGGATGAAGCAACATTGAAGTACACCACCAAATAGCCCCAGGCTCCTGCCCATGTAGGATATAAGGTTGTTTCGAGGGTCAAAAAAGAATAACTGTGCTCAAGCTGTTTATAGGTAAGACCAACACTAAACAATGTTTTCCCTCTTGTTCCTTTTAAACTATTTCCAGCACATCTGCACTTTAATATACACTTATTCCTACTGACATATTGAAGTGTTGGAATGCAACAGAAAGGTCAATGTATGTTTAGAGATTGCTGAGACAATTTTATACTTTCCCTTCCCGGTATTGCTGTGAATCCCAGGCTCCCTTCTCCCTCTTGCTCTGTGCTGCAGGGCACATTTGGCTGGGCTGACAAGCTAGTCAAAGGTGTTAATCCTGTCTAATAGATCCATAATCCTCAGGGCTGTGTTTTTATATCATACTATTGAGCTAACCCCTTGTCACAGGATGTTCTTCATCTACTTAATAGCAAAGCTCTATATGGGAATTTTAGATAAAATTAAATGTACAATTCAGATTGTAATTTTCAGTTTCTCTATGTAAAAACAAACAAATAAACCACAAGTTTAGACAACAGAGATTTTACAATCAATTAAGAGGAGAGCTGTGTGATTTTTATATTTTCTTTTTTTTTCCCCCTCAGTGAATAGCAAATGTCATTATAGTTGTCCAAAAATATTCACAAATCTGGGTCAGTTTCTTCAAATAACCTTTGGCTGGAAATATTTTTCAGGTTAGATGTGCTGAGAAATATAGAGGTGGGGGAAAAGAGGATGTTATTCTTTTAAGCTGCACTGCTTAGAACATGGAGCCAAAATATGTGTAGACTTTTCCATCTGACTCTGCTCAGGCTCCCACTGTGATGTCCAAATTCATTTTTTGGGGGAGGTGGCAGAACTGGTTAATAAATAAGTTTGGGGAAACAGGGAAATACATCAAGGAGGGATTAAAGCTCTATATGTCTGGAAGCAGGTCCATGCCAGCATGCCTGCAGTGTGAAGGCAGGCAAAGGCACTGGCTCCCAAACCAGTCCTTTGCTCCTCCTCTTCTGTTGCCCAAAGGATGTTCTACCTCTGTTGCTTCTGAGGCTGCTTCATGACAATTCTTACCTGGTGGAGAAGATTGGACCTCTGTAACAGGAAAGCTGGGAGCTCACAAGCCTTTTGAGGCTTGTGAAGTTCCTGGATTGACAGCAAAAGGAGGGAGCTGGAGATGCCAGGTGAAGAGTGCACAGTGGGTGCTTTAGAAATCTGGGGGAGATGAAAATATGACTCATGTGGCTGGGGGTGGGGGAAGAAAGCAATGGAACAAGGAACTGGTTTGGCTGAAATCACATGGGCAAGGTAAAAGGATGAATAACTACAGGAAAAGCTGTAGCCCAGATACTCTGAAATCACTTATTAAATCAGACAGAATGTATTTATTTTGTGGTTTACTATTTTAGTTCAGTGGCTTTTTCCTCCAGAGGGGATTTTGAATACTCAAAAATAGACTGAGTTTATATTGCCTCGTGTATAATAGTGAACCCTGCTCAAGAACTCTCATACTGCATTAAAGATTTTCATTTAGTATGGAAGAGGGAAGTACTTAAAAAACCTGAAGTCATTCTAGAGCTAGCTGTGAGTATTGGTGAAGACATAAAAGCAAGCTCTTAAAGACACTGTAGAGTGGATAGATGTCCAGATTCTGGCTGTTTCTAGGGCCACACTTAAAGGGACTCCCAGCTTGGCATCAATGCTGATTTTATGCATTTTGCCCCCATGGGCAGGGCAGTGTCAGGCAGCTCTGCCTGGGCATGTCTGACAGGTATTTCTGTGTGACCCCCCTGCTCCAAATCTGCTGTGCCACTTCCCTCTGTTCCATGTCATTTATCCTCATGCAGAAAGAGTACAAACTAGAAGGAAGTCAGAGCAATCCATTCACTGGCTCTCAATGCACAGCTCAGGTGATGCAGCTTTGTTAAGCCAAGTAAAGCTGTGGCATGGCAGAAAATTGTACCCATTTATGTTTAAAAATCAGAATTTCTGAAGAAAAGCACAAGGCCTGCCTGATTATTCTGTTACTTACTCCCTCTGCAATGTGTGCATTTTAGACAAGATGTATTCATAACCCTCATTCATAATCTTGAGTCTTTGCTCATTCCTGATGGTAAAGAATCATAAATTGTCTTCCCAGCTGAAAAAATACATTGTATAAATTGCCAAAATTTACACCACAAAAAACAAGTCTATTGCTTGTATCATATTTATGATGACACCTTTTTTTTTTTGAAACTCATAAACAAGCCTTTCTTACCTGCAAATAATGCATGGTTATTTACATACATAAATAATGTGAAACAGATGTAGAAGAACTCATAATAATATCCATTACCTAATTAGTATTGGAAGCAGTATTGTTTCTTTTACTTATTTTTCTACTTCTGCCTGTACAGTCATAATTTTTTTCCCCTACAGTCACCTCATATTTTGTTTCTAGCTGGATGTAGCAGTTCATGGTCCACTGATATGGGAGGGATTTTTAACACCAACAGGTGGCTTGACAGTTTTATTTAAGCCTTAATAACAGAACAAAGCACAACAGCACCAGTGAGTCAAGGTTTGTCTTCTCTTCTTTTCCAGCGCACGAGCAGCTTTGGGAGCTTTGACCGTTTCAGGCATCACTCGATATCAAAGACAGATGATTCAGCTGAGGTCTGTAGAACACAAAGTTTGAATTTCTGCAGTTCACTTTCCCGTGACAGTTATGCAAAAAGCATTGGGAAGCTATTGTGTAAATTTTGCAGTGCTGAGAAATTTACTTGTATACCTGTATCTGTTCAGTGGTTGAGGCCTTGACAAAAAAAAAAACCAAGAGAATCACACCTAAACTAAAGTGCTAAACTTTGGCATTTTGGTGTGAAAATAGAAACAATTTAAAAAAAAAAGTGCACTTCACATTGGTGCATGGCCAAAGTACCCAGCACTTTACAAGTAACCCACAGATGTCTCACTTTTGTTTTCAAGACCTCTGCAAAAATTCCCTCAATTCTTACTGATCTTAGGGACAATAAATAATGGGAAATAACATTACCTACCATAAAATATGTTTTCTTTCTGTCATTTATACATAGAGTATTGTGCTGAAAACCTGTTTAGGTTCACAGTTTCCAAGGAAAATGCCCCTGACTGAATATTGTCATGCTAACTGTGTTAGTGTCCTTAATATTTCCCCGTAATTTCTGCTTCAGCTTGCTGTGTTTTATTTTTGTGGTGAGTTATTGCTTACTTTTTGATTTCAAAACAGATATCTGAGCTGGAGACTATAAGTGACATTGGGGAAGCAGTACAAATCAAAGCAGCAAACAATGGAGGAAGTCTGAGCAAGAAAATGAGAGCCATTTCACTTACCATGAAGAAAAAGATGGGTAGAAAATACATCAAGGCACTCTCTGAGGAGATGGTAAATATGGCCTAAGAGTCTTTTGTTTGTTAGAAATACATGTGGAGTAAAAACATTATGTGCATTTTTTCTGTTCATGTTTCAACTGTTCTCAGTTGTGACAAACCATAAAACCAGAATAAAAACACATACTGAATTAAGCCAGGTTTGATATATACCTGTTCTTTCATGTGCATTTTAGTGTACATGCAAATCACACAGTAAGGGCCTAAGAGAGTCATAAGACTTTTATTTAATTTAATTTTGCTTTTTCATCAAGGAACATTTGTATGAGCATGTGTGTATGAGCACAAAAACCGTCCTCATGTGGACACAAGGGAGTATTGGTTGAACCCAATCATCAGTCTGATGCTCAGTTTGTACAAAAAGGTTCATTAGAAGAATTTATCTCCCAATAAAAGAATTATTTCTGAAGTCCACTTTGTAAAGGTCAGCCAGCATCCAAGAGAATTCCAACTCATATGCCTTATCTCTTTTTACCTTATCTAATCTTAGTGAAACTATCTTTATTAAACATAAAAAACACAATCTTGCACACACTGCAAACCCTGTTTTCTCAGTACTTTGTATCAGTAAGTTCCAAAATTTAAAACCATAAGGAAAAAAACTTGTCACACTTAACAATCCTAAAAAAATCTAGCTAGTCTGCATCCTATCTCACATGTCAATATCAAGTAAGTAAGGAAAATCAATGAGGAATGTCACAAGTAGAAAATAATTTTTCACAGGACACCTTTAAATACCTTTTGGGGGACCAAGACAAGGATCTGTATTTCATTAGTTTATTTTTCTTTTATTTTTTTTTCCTAAAGTGCAATCGATGATCTTTATATTCTATTTTTATATTTCCTTTCTGCACATTTAAGGCAACAATTCCCATGACAGAAATTCAATGGGTTATCTGGTTGGACACACATGTAGCATGGTCTTCCTTCCTGCAGGAGATGATGACAATCAATACCAGCCTCCTGATTAATCTGTTATGCTGCTGGCTGGTGTAATAAGCACAATTCTTGTTGAAAACCAGCATAGTTTTCCATTTCAGTGCCCTGCCTGACATGTCCCTGTATGGATCTCTACTTCACACATGCACTGTCATCTTTGCTTCGTCATCTAACAAGTGAATAACTAATTTTTCCCCAAATACAATTGCTGAAGGAAGTTTCAGTTGCATCAGGATATCACATGCACTGGCAACATGATGAATTCTACTGAAAAATCCCTCCCTTTGAAAGATCATCCCTATTTCATTTATCTGTTACATTGTCTCTAACTTAACTGTGACTGAAATATGGATCTTATTGTTTTGAACAGGCTGTGATTCCTGAGGTGTGATTTATTGGGATAAACTCAAGGGGCCAATTTCACACACCATTAGACTTTGTGAGAGAAACATGTAGCTGTTAATTCTGAAATGCCCTGGATTTCGAGGACAGGGTGGATGCTGGGCAGTGTGGTGAGCACGGTGCTAGAACACACCAGTGCCCTACGTGTGTGCAAGCTGTCCCCAGCCTGCCACCAAGCAACCTTCAGAAGTTCAGGGTAAAACACAGCTGTGTCAGCCAGCTCTTCACCACCTGCTTTCAGAACTGAGCTTTATCTTTCCTTCTCTGAGACAAGCAGACAAAATCTTATCAGGCTGCCCACAAATTTCCCGTTCCAAGCTTTCAGCTCTGCCATGGTATCCTGTAGTCTTCCTAGCTTAGCTGTTTGAGCAGAGAGGGGATGAAGTGAGTGGGGCAGAAACAAGAGGGAATTCCTTTAGGATCATAAAATACTAGGGGTGATTGTTGGGCATGGTTAGTACCAGGCATCAACTTCTAAAATGCCTTCTCTCACAAAGAAGTTCTTAATAAAGTGCAATGATGAGCTGATCTCCAATGATGCTTTAAAACAAACAAACAAAAAAATTCTCTGAAATACATTTCTTGGGGGTTAACATTTGATTTTTTTGTTAAAGAATGAAGAGGGAAAAGATGACAGCGACCCTGGTGGTGGAGCACACACTGAGAAGGTCTCCCTAAAAACCAGTGACTCTTTGGAAAGTCTCTATAGTCTGAACAGTGGCCAGAGCTCATCTAGTAAGTACAAGACACCTACACTTCTTATTCAGTCACTGGATCAATATAGTTATTGCTTATGTCTGTGGAATCAGAGCTGGTGATCAAAAATGTGATGGTAGAGAGCTCTTCATTCTGGCAGACAAAAGTGTAATTTGGTTAAATGGGTAGCAGCTAGGGTAGATATACATCTATCCAGAAATAAGTTGAGTGTTTTTAAGAGTGGAAACAGTAACTGAAGAAAAAAAATAACATGAATTATAGGGCATAGTGCTGGTATATAGGCCATAAATTTTTGGGGGGTTATCACTGCCTTAGTGCTGGGTTTGCAATCACTGGGTGCAGCCACACAAGCATCTTCTCCTGGAGGACTGGCTGTGAGTTCATCCTTTGCCCTGGAGATGTGAGGCAGACAAAGTCTCTCTGAGATGGTGGGAGATGTGGGTCTGACCTGGCAGCTTTGGGACATGATGCAGAGAGACACAGCCCACCTGAAACCCCCTGAAAACCCTCCCCCATCAGGGTAGTGTTGGTCGGAGGGCAGAGGAGTCTCTGATGAGGAATGTGCCTCCACCTCTCTCTGCGTTGCCCTGCTGGGTGGCAGGCCACAGCTATCCCTGGTTACTGCTGTGCCACACTGCAGGCACTGCCTGAGCCCTGAGTGCAGGCTGGAGCTGCAGTCCAGACCATTTGCACTTAGAGTTAATCTGGCCCTGAGATGGAACTGTGCACTTAAGCAATCACCTCAAACAAAACCATTTTTATGATCATTTTCTGTGACGTGATTTGTGAAAATCGCATATGGGAGTTTACTTCCAATACGCTGCTGCTCTTATCTAAAAACATATTTGGATGGGATATTGCAGAGCTTGCTCAAATTTGCTTGAATTACTCTGCTGATATTTTATTGCTCAACTTGGATAAAATGACAGGCAGAAATGTTGATAAGATTAAAATTTCCCTCTGCAATGCAGGTTCCTTTGATGTTTCAGCTAGCTCTGGAATGAAATAAAATAACTTCTACAGTACTTGTTTTCATTTCTCTGAATAAACAGGAGAAGTTCAGCAGAATTAATTCCCTAAATTGCACTTTTAGGGTGCATTTTATTAATCTGCAGAGGTAATATTTCAAAAAGTCTGTAAATAAAATGCATAGTCTATTAGTATCATCACCAGAAAAAGATTACTTCAGGGAAGATATTAATGAAAGGTCTCCTACCCATTTTGTTCTGTCTCTTGTAGCATGATTTTTATTGAATGTAGTTATCCTGGAATGTGTCAAACCCACACAGAATACGCTCTGTCTCTGATTCTGTGGTTTTGAACACCTTCCTTTGGGCTGCTCTGCAGAGTAGCATGTCTGGGCATTGGTGCAGGGGTCTCTCAAGCTGCCTCTCTCCCAGGTGGGGTGACCAGCTGCTCCGATGGCACGAGCAACAGGGACAGCCTCCGCTTTGATGACGAGGTCCCCTACAATGGCCCCTTCTGCGGCCGAGCCAAAGTGCACACCGACTTCACTCCCAGTCCTTATGACACTGACTCGCTGAAAATCAAGGTAAGACAACCACCAGGATTCCTTCTCTCCCACTAGCAATGCCAGGGGGACCATTTTTTGCATGTGAATAATACATTTAATAATGAATTTTTAACTGCTTAAGCACATGGAACGCTCTAAACGCAAGGCTGATCTGGTTTTGCAATGCTTCTATAAGGACTTAGTTCAGACGAGGCTGCAAAGCCAAGTGCTGCTAAAGGCTTTTCAAGGCACAGATTCCAGGTAGGAACCTCTTCATAGTATCTCCCTACATACAGAGTATGCCTTCCTCAGAGTAAAATACGTGTTGCTTCCCACATACATGGTCTGGAGTAAGAAAGAGTAAAGTCTCATGGGATGTGAAGCTGTCTCCCCAAGCTTTCCCAGTCACAACTAGGATATATCCAAAGCTCAGTGGCACCCATTGCCTTTAATAAAACCAGTTTGCCTTTACATTAAACTTTTCTTTAAGCCTGTGTTTGAGCTGTGAACATTCTTCAGCCTAGACATAGCAAGGGGTGTCTGGGCTGTGTGAGTGAGGAAGAAGAGCAACAAACAGGGGCCCAGTTGAACATTACTTAAAAACTCCAGCCCTTCAGACTCTTTTCTTCTTCACAGCTTCTTCATTTTGCCAGGTCCTGTATCTCACACAAACTCCCTCTCTCCTCTCTGGCCTACATGAGAGCTGTTGCTCTGCTGGTACTTGCAGTCTTCAGCACTTGCCCTCCACTTCCGCCCACACCTAGGGCATTTCTTTTAATACAGTTTAACAGTTTTAACTATTTAACTGGTCATGAAATGGCAAATATCTGCTGCCTCATATAGGTTTCTCTTTTAGTCATTAGGGTGGTGTATTTTGGAATTATAAGCTAATACTTAGGGTTGAAATCCCCTGTATTTATCACACAAAATTTCAGTACCCTGAATCTGAATTTAACGTGCATCTGCAGCTTGGCTTGGAGCCACTGCCTAATCCTGAACTGCAACCACATCTGAAGCTCCTGAGCCTGCACGGGTTTGTAGAATAACATGTGCTTATAGAGCTTTAAATAAAGGTTTGTTTAGTTTCCATTTCAAATGTGCTCACAGCTCTGAGCCCCATGTTCTAACTAAACCAGGTCACCAGCTCACAGTCAATTCTGTACTTGGGTTTGCATCAAAACTGGGGTGACCACTTGACTTGGTTCCTTGACCAGACCAGAAAAGGTGTACATCATGGAGCTGTGCACACATCCTAACAAACTGAGTTTGATTTCTAACTTTTTAACAGAATCCTGAATGAAGCAGGTATTTGTTGGATAACCCTTCAAAGGCTTTCAACAATTTTCTGTGATATGTGCCAAGAAGAGAGGGCTCATTTTTGAGGTCCTTGGGAGCAAGTTGTGTAGGGTGCCTGACTTCACAAGAGCCTTTTTACTATGAGAATTACTCAGAATGACTGTTTTCCTGAGCTGAGACCTTGGTTCCCATAGTGTGGCTGTGAACACCTTTACCAAAAAGCCCTCTTGAAACAGCTGTGTTGTCACCCTTTTAAGCACTCATATTTGTTAAGAGAGTTAAATGGTTTTTATTATCTTTGAGAAATGCAGACAGTGATTATTCCTATAAAATGAGTAGGAGTCCACCTTTCACATAGATCAGCTATCTGTTTTTGGAGACCCTTGAGAGGCTAGATAATAAGATTATTCTGTAAATGCTATGGCACATATTTTGAAAATAACCTTGCAGTCATCCTTTGCTTTTTGCCAAAACTATGCCCACTGCCCATGACAAAAGTTAATTGCTGATGCAACCCTATCCCTTTTCAGGGACCAAGTGGAGCACAAAAATAGTGAGAGGGGCTGCTTATGCTCACCTCTCCTTCACAAAGGTTTGGAGATAAGGACTACCTCCACTTTCTGTAATTATTTTCCTGGGATTTTATAAAAGCAAAGGCACTAAATCTAGGTAATTAGAAAAAGTTACTTCACACTGACTAGTGCTGGTTTTGATCCACAGAGGAAAAGCTACATATAACAAACCAGAGGTGTGTTTTTTTTATTGTTCTAGAAAGGAGACATCATAGATATCATCTGCAAAACTCCCATGGGCATATGGACAGGCATGCTGAACAACAAAGTAGGAAATTTCAAGTTCATTTATGTGGATATTATCTTGGAAGAAGAAGCTGCACCCAGAAAGATAAACCCACACAGAGGAAGCAAAAGGACCAAGCCTAAAACATTGCAAGAGCTCCTGGAATGTGTCCACCTGCAGGTCAGCCAAGGCATTTCCCAGCTCTATTTGAAACATTCCCTTTCTGTGCACTCGGGTTTGAATGTCATTTACAGGCAGGAGGGGAAAGGCAGGTTTCAGCAGTTTTGATGTCAGCAAAGCAAAGCAAAGCAACCTCGTGTCTGTCTTTTATCTGATGTGAGTGATGCCAAGATGATTTTTTTCCTTTTCTTTTATATACCTTTTATATAACGTCTATGTAACCTCAGTATTCTTAGCATGCATACTTGTAATTCCTTAAGTCTAATAACTTAGCATAGTCCTGGCATTCTGTTAGGCCAGGAGACCAAACATCCTAAAATCCTTGTAGCAGGAGGCCAGAAAACCCTACACTATCTTGGGAACACACTATCTCTAGAACACACCCTGTAAACTAGAGATTCGGCCCATTCAGGGGGAGTTCCACAGACGGGGGAATATCACACCATTCATCCAGGCCTCTCACCGGGGCATCCTTGTTAGATATGCTAATTTGTAAGGTCTATAAATTGTTTACACAATCAATGGTGTGTGTGCATTGCGGCACATTCCACCTTGGCAAAGCGCTGCACCAAGAAGGATCCTTATTAAAGACCAAGGTAAAAACCCCTTATCCCTTAACCATGTCTGGCTCTCAGTTTTTAAGCTCAGGAAAGGCATCATGAGCAGCTTATAGAACTGCATTTTACCTCATCGTGTGTCTGGGCTAGGAGACTCCACTCAGAGAGGGACACTGGTGACTCGTCAGGTCAGCCTGACAGCAGCTGTCTGCCTGAGTGTAGGAGATGTGTGGCTGTGGACATTTCAGGGACAGGGCTGCAGTCTGACACCAGCCCCAAAACTGAGAATTTGTGGTTTTAATTTCTTGTGATCTTTAGGGAGCAATAGCATCTTTGCACCGTGCTCATGTTGCGCCTCTCTCTCTCTCTCTGCAACCCTAGATCTTGACTGAGTGTCAAAGTGTAATGAGGTCATGATTTACAAGTAACATTTTTAATAAGGGTAATTGCTTTGCTGCTGATGCAAACACTCCTTTCCCTGGAGCATGCACGGAGTTTTGTACTGAGTCAACACACAGCTCAAGGGGGACCTTGAGTGACACAGCAGGGCCAAGGACTCCCTCTGCTTCTCCCGTTGCTTGTATCAAGGGGTTCCTCCTGTGAAAAGGAAGAGCACTCCTTTCCTCAGAGGCCCTCCTGGGCCCAGCCTGGGAGACGCTCATGGATTGACCCACAAAAGTCCAGACACTCAGCAGAGTAAATAATTTATGATAGAGCTCTGCCCTGGTCCTGTTTGCTGCTGGGCTATGCTAGGGAGTTCAGGCACAGATGCTGGCATGGCCAGGAGGACTCCCAGGCATCTCTGCCTCTGTCCCCTCCTGCTCTCCACCTCCACCAAAGGTAAGTCAATTGCCCTGGAGAACGGAGCCCATTTCAACCTGGCCAAAAAGAAAAAGTGAAACTTTGCCCATTCCTCCACTAAACATAGAGCTTGTTTCCATGAGAGGATTTGCTTGTTTCCTTTCATAGGAATATGCCTCAACCCTCCTGCTGAATGGCTATGAAACTCTAGAGGACTTAAAGGATCTACAGGAAAGCCACCTTATTGAATTAAATATTTCGAACCCAGAAGACAGGGCAAGATTGTTATCAGCAATTGAAAATCTCCAGGACTGTGACAGTAAGTGTTTAATATTTGTCAAGAGTATGTGCAATAGTATCTTAAGCAAAAGAGAGCTTAGGTCAAACACCTCCAGTAAAGAATTTTCTTTAATTTTTTTAAACAACATTCTGCAGATAATTACAATTATTGTCTTCCCTCGCTTCATCCCACACTTAAATCCTTATCCAAATTAGCTTTTTTTTGTAGGAAAGTATTGTAAAAGAAATTAAAAATATACACTAATAGCTGGTTTGCATTCTTCTCTCAGAATTAATCTAACTTGTGTTTCTGGTGAGCTTCCAAGAGTTGAACATATGGGGTGGGTATATGCATGTGTATTGGTCACCATTTTGTTTATGCACATGTACTTATCACCATTTTGTTTCTTCACCTGTTCCTTTTGTGGGGAGTGGAAAAGCTAGGATATGGAACAGGAAAACTTTTCTCATGATATTTTAATGATATTTCCAGTCTGACTTTGAATTGTAAACAATTTATGTCAATTTTGTAGAAACTACAGCTAAGCATCTACTTAATAAGATGCTCAGCCAAAACAGGGCGGGTTTTCGTCTTCATTAATATTCGTGCATGCTCCCCCTGTGCTGAGCCGTCATGTCACCAAATGTGCACTTCCAATTGAGAAGCATAGGAAAGAGAGAGAAGGATAAACAATGTCTTCCTGGGATAGCTTAATATCAATTTTTGTCAGGCATCCACTTATTATCTCCTCAGTATGTAGGCAGCTTTCCATTTTTTTTCTGAATGTTTGGGCTTTTTTTGAAACCCCATTTGTACATTAAGTTGTTCCTGCTCTTATTCAGCTTCCAGTGAAAGGCTCTTGCAAACATGCTGGAGTGCCATTAGAAAGGTTTTCTTTGCCCTCCAGGTTCAGAAGTTTTTTCTGCTCTATAGCTTTGTGAGATGACATGTTTGAAAAGACCTCTTGAAGGGCTGTCTATGTAGAAGCAACGATTGAAAGAGTGAATCCAGAAAAGAAAAGGGTTACATTTTGAACAAGTTTTATTGCAGGGACCTGCCAGGAAGTCACCTGAAAATGTATATACTGAGTATAGTGTGTTTGTTGTGGGAACCAGCCTTGCTGCGCTTTCTGCACCTATTACTGTGAATGTTTTTCCACATTTAACACCAGAAAAATAGAAAAGAAAAATGCTAGATTGTAATTTTGCAGTTTTGCGTCAGTGTGAAAGCCAAAATGAAATACGATGGTTTCTAACAGACCACATGAGTGTCGAACTACTCTGTAGTGGTTTGCTATTTGTATTTGCTGGGTAAGAAAAAGCAGAGCAAGCAGCTTTCGATACTGAATGTCTCTTAACACTTAATGTTCTACATGCACCTGTGCAAGAACCAAACTCAACAAGGTCCTTACATGTCCCATATTCTGAAAATTAATATATTCACCCTTATTATCCAAATTGAGTTCTTCCTACATTGGCAGCATAGGATTAAGTCACTTCTCCAGGCAAAACAGTGTCCCTGGTGTTATCTGCATGTTTTAATAGTTCAAATTCTTGTAACAACTCTGGGAATAATAACATTAAATCTTATAAGGGGTCCATGCTTCAGAATCAGTGACGACACTGTAGTCTTATTTCAAGAGATGAAATGAATATTTGTTTCACATGTACTTTAGATAGGTATAGCAAATCTTTCCAGTATTCAAATTCAATCAAATAATTTTCCCCTAATTTATGAATGCTCACAGGGACCAGAACCACAACATCTTTTTGTGTCATACCAGCTATAAGCATTCATTTAAGTCTAGTTAAATTTGGTAAGACTCATGTATATTTTAAGGTAAGCCATGAGTAAATACTGTCCTAGTTTGATTCTTGAAGCCTTGCCATGTCTGGTTGCAAAGGGATCAGAGCATTTGTCACATGACTAGTGGGGACAGAACTGAACAACCTGTTCCAGAAAGGAGGATACTAAAGACCAAAATGGATAGAAGCTATCTGTTAAGTTGTTATAACAAAAGACAGGGCGTCAAGATGATCTTGGGGATAAGCTCCGCATGAGTCTGACGTTGTACGAATCATTTGACCTCTCTGTCCTTCTGTCAATCAGATTGGAAAATTGGGTTGAAAGAGCTGGGTGCTACTGTGAAAGTGAATTCTGCATCTGGACTGAACTTTCCTGGGTCAATATTTTTTTTTTCCTAAATGGGCATGGCTCAGTCCAGCATAAATGATTTTTTAATTAAAATTGATTTTGTGCATTGCTTAGAAGTGAGCTGCATAATTACCCACAGCTACAACGTAATCTGTTTACTGGCCAAGAGAACTCTAGATAGAATTTCAGCACTTTCCAGGTAAAAAGTTCACTTTTTAAAAATAAGCTTTATGAAAAAGTAAGCTAAGGCCATAGACTGTATTTACTGTTCTAGGCCCATCTTTCTCACAGAGCTTGGAAGACTTCCATGTCTCTGCATTCCATTCATGCTTCCATGAAGCACGTGTTTGATTAACGGATGGAGAGGCAGGTATGGCCCAGAGTTTCTGAGTTTTTGTGACACTGCTATTACTCAGAACAACCAAGTGTGCTGGAACATAGCCTCATTTTACTAGACCCTCCTATAAATGCAGTAAAACAAGATTTCATTTTTTTTTAATGTGATATCTGATCTTGTGAGATGTCCAGAGGTTTTTACAAGGCTTTTAATTTCTTTGTCATTCCTTGGCTTTTTCTTGACATTTATTGTATGTTATGCTAAGTAATTTCTTCATGACACATACTCGTGGTGTATAATTCATCTTGCAGAATAAGCATTTATTGAGTTTTCTAACCAAAAGACCTGCAGCAGTAGTTTCCACATTATATGCTACTTAAAGCCATGCAAAAATATAGGATTTTTGGCAGTGACATTTTTTAAACTTACATTTGATTTTGACCTGAATGAATTTGAAAGAATAAATTTTACCCATCTTATACCATGAATTTAAAAAAGTAAGTTTTATTTAGCAATTGCTGCCGCACAGTGTTTTTAAAGCAGATTTTTCTTTCTATTACTGCACAATCTTCTTCCTCCCTTTCCTGGGAGTCCAGGCCCAAATTCATCATCTTCAAGTACTTCATGTAGCAAGGCTATACTAGAACTGCAAGGATCTGTAAGCTCCTCATGACCTTCCCCCCTTCTCAGACATTTTTTTAGATTTTCTATAAGTTGGTCAGACCTATACATTTGGGGCAAAAGTCTTGGTTTCTATGAATTCATGGCTGTGAGGAAAAAAAAAAAGGCTTTTTCATAAAGTATTTCTTAATAGCTTTCCATTCTTCTCCCAGATGGCTTCTAGACAGGAGATGGATGTCTGTGCTTTTGTAGGATGCTATTTTTAAAGCGAAGCAGTTGCTGGATGGTTAATGAATAAAGTAATAAAAGAAGTTTGGAACTTCTTTTCTTGACCGCTTCCCAGGACACACGTTTCTGTCTGTGCAAAATAGGCTTGATTCTCTTCTCACATAGATGATTTAAATCAAGAGGTTCATCCCTGAAATCCTCTGGGTTACACTAGTCCAAAGCTATTCTGAGCTAAAGAAAAATTAGACTTCATTGGATATGTGTATACAGGACATTTTATGGAAAAACCCCAAAAAGGTGAATATGTGCAATTTGGGGGATAATATTTTACACTTATCTCCCCAAATCCATTTCCTTAGCTTACTTTTCATATTTAAGTGCAGATCATACTTTAAATTCCACTACAAATACCAAATAAGGTTTATTCTTTATTTATTGTTCTTGGACAGCAAGATAGGAGATAGATAAGTGTTGCCACAGGCCTCCAGCCAGGTAATAATTAGCATTGACTCCATAATTCAGAAGGCTGATCAATTGCTTTATTATTATATCATCTTATAGTATATTTTATTATATTACACTACATTATAGTAGTAAGAGCTCTCACTAACTAACAACTACTAACTAGAAAACCCCTTTCTCCCCTGAGAGACCAGACACAGCTGTGGATCCAATAGGTCAGTGAATCCAAACACCCTCACCAGAATCCAATCAAGCAATCACCTTGGGTAAACAATCTTCAGAACACATTCCACATGGGCACAACAACGAGCACAGATAAGAATTGTTTTGATTCTCTTCTCTGCTTCTCTCAGGAAAAATCCTGAGAAAGCCTGTGTCTGCTGTCTGTGGCCAGAGAGCTGCTGCCACAGATAAGGACACAACTTTCAGTTCTCAGTCACATCCCTTACGTGAGAATCAGGGACCAAGAGTTCCCTTTTACACTGGGAAGTGCTTTTCAATACATGGGATCATACGGCACCTTGTCAATATCAAATAGTGCTCAAAGACAATCTCCCCTTCTGTACTGTGGTACAGCACATTGGCCTGAGCATAATACTTTCAGATTTCCCAAGGAAGCTCATCCTTGCATGAGTATTAGTATTTTTCACCTTTTTTTTTTTCAGGCACATCTGTTTGCTTCCAGATTTTAGATTAAAAAAAAGCTTCTCATTTCTGTTTTCACCACAAGTCCTCACATCAGTTCAATAACTTTTTCCTCCCACAAAAGCTGTGCCACTGATTTCAGTGAATACAATATTTTAAGTTGTGTATCTGGAAATATCCACAAAATATTTAGTCTTTTGAATGCCCAAACTATTGCACAAACCACTTCAGGTTTCTCTGCATCTTTTCCAAGAATTACTGCCCTTTACTGCTCCAAAATGATCTTTTCTGAATTTGATGCATTGTGAGTTCTCCTTTCAGTGGGGCCCAGTGACAGGGCAAGGAGCAATGGCCATAAACTAAAACACAAGAAGTTTCATCTCAACATTAAGAACTTCTTCACACTGAGGAAGGCAGAGCACTGGAGTAGCTGCCCAGAGGGGGTGCAGAGTCTCCCTCTCTGGAGACACTCCAAACCCACCCAGACACATTCCCGTGTCACCTGCTCCAGGTGGCTCTGCCTTGGCAGGGGGGTTGGACCAGATGATCTCCAGATGTCTGTTCCAAGTATTCTGTGATTCTGTGATTTTGAACCTTTAGTTATTGAAAGGTGCTGCTCAGTACGGCACCGCTGCACCTCCCAGGAGGGCAGGTGAGTGACTCAGCCTAAAGCACAGTGCTCCTAGCCCAGCTGACAAAACTCACAAAGGCAAACTCTCAGACACCACACTCATGAAGTTTGGTTTGCTCTTGGGTGACCTTCTTTTTGCCCAAGACAAAATCCAAGCCTCCTGCCACTCATCTGGTTTAAACCGACATAACTGCACAGGAGTCAGAGTGACCTCTGTGCATTCTTGAGTTGAATTCCCTTAAACCCAAGCTTAAAGTGCTTCCCTAATCAGGACTTTAACCTCATTAGAAAGGGGAAAAGTGCTGGTGAAGGAAAAAAGAAATCTATCCTCGCACGTGTCATGCACATCTAAGTCATTGAATAACAAAAACTCATTTTAAAGGTCTAAGTAGTGAGGAAGATAAGGGATGCATCACACATCTCTTACCAAGGCTAAAGGCCTCACATTTTTTTCAGAAGTCTGAATATAATCCTACTGTCTAAAAGAGTACTGGAATATATGTGTCAAAATGATGCATATCTTGGGCTCTTCTGGCCATATCATAGACAACAGTGACTGAGAGCCATTTATCTTATGTGAAACTGCTTTACTGTAGAAAAATGATAGGACTTCCATTTGTTGATAAGATAGTTATTTCTGATGATTCCGCAACATCTAACGGCAGTTTAATTTTATCAATTCCTGTTTTCTGTGCAGCGTGGCTTTCTTCTGATGTCCAAAAGATTAAGGCAGCAAACCTACCTTTCCTAATGTAGAACTTGAGTGTGAACATGTTAGAGAAAGGACTTAAGTAGAATGGAATAGAAGAGCCAAAAATTAAAAAAAAAAAAAAGAAAAAGAAAAAGAGCAAACGTTGCTTTGCTCTTCTTATAAAGCAACTTCTAAAATTGCATGCTATGTATTTTTATAATACTCAGGATCCTGTTCAGGTGGTTTAGTTGTTACTGAATAATATTTAAGACTGCTTTAAAGAGAAAAAAAAGCACCAAAGTTTGCTTTCAGTCTTTTCTTCATAAAAATGGAGGAGGAGGGGTGTTCTTCCAACTTTTTCTGCTTAGAATGAAAAATAGAATATATAAACATTTTTACTGTCTCAAACACCTGAATATTTTTGGTTTTCAGTTTTTCATGTAAGAAAATTCAACTAGTTTTACAGGAAGTTTTACATATATGTATGTCTTCTAAATAGAAATGTCTCATTTTCCTAATTTCCTAATTGACCTAAATTCAGATTTAAAAAAAAAAAAGAAATCTCAGTTCCAGGCTTCTCTGTGAATTTTTCCGTGAAACACACTAGGGAGACATTGATAAAAAAAAATTAGGATCTGTTGTTCACATAGGAACTGCTCAGATTATATAGACAACCAGTAACAAAGCACTAATACAGTGACAGACAGCATTTTCCTTTTAATCCACTTGTTACTCGGTCTTCTTTCCATTGTAAAACAAACAAAGTGGATGGAGGCTCCTCTCTGACCTTGAAAATGTAAACAGGATTAGCACTTTTTAGGTCAGTGCTTGCCAGGGCAGCAGATGATCTGGGGCAGCAGATGAAAGGGCAGCGAGCAGCGTCAGGCGGCCAAGGGGATTAGGGGGAGGCAGCAGGGCAGGAGGGCTCCCAGTGCTGCACAAGCCTTGGTTCCCTTTGCCCGGTGGGATGGTGCTGGGGGAGCTGAGGACTCACTCAGGACAAGGCTCTGCTGGGGCATCGCTGTTATTTGTGCTGAACTCCTCCTGTCGCTGCCAACAGCGGCGGGAATACCTGCACCGGTGCGATGCCTTTGTAATTCCTTCCTGACTTCAATCAGAAATCAATTGGATCCTACACGATCAAATATTTTCCCTGCAAAGAGAGAGATAACATTTGACATGACAAACTGTGTTCTGTAAAGTGAGAAAGAGATCAAACAGTTACAGATATCAATTAAATCTGCTGCAACGTGTGCTCTTTCACGCAAGTGCAATTAACAATTAATTTATTTGGGAACAAGGTGGAACTTTAATTCCTTGGAGAAAATTTAAAGTAATTTTTTTTATTATTCTTCGAAGCACATCTAGTTATGCCTATTCCCTCAGACTTTATTGAAAAAATAACTAAGTTGAGACTTTGGATTCTTTAAAAAAATCAGCTTAGTTTTTCAATTTATTAGGCAATTGGAAGTTAGAAGATATTAGGCAGATTTAATCAGGCCAAACAAATCTACAAGACTTCCATCAAGACCTCAAAATGCTTCTCAATAAATCAAAATGCTTTGTGAAATAAGCTTGTTGAAATCTCACACAATGAAAAAGGTCTCCAAAGAAACTCTCCCGCTGTTCCATTTCACTGTAAAGGAGTGAAAAATGTCAGTCTTTCATTTCTAATTTAATCTGTGTTATTCAATACAGGATAGAAAAAAAAAATCAAATTAAAAATCTTTCCCATTTTACCAAAACTTATAATATCCAACAATTGAAATAAAAGTCATCATGAATGTTCTTTGTGGAAATTTTAAAATTCTAGGAACTAAAATAGATTTAGATTTTGACACAGTATTAAATCCTTCATATCTTTGGACTTCCATTCTGCCTGAACTTGAATTGAGACAGTTTGAATATGACTAAAGATCCAGAACTGACTGTTTAACCAAGGAGTAACAAATCAAGTGGAAGAAGGGAACTTTCTTTGCAAAAGCAAAAAAGGTACCATTTTCCTGAAGGGCTAAAAATCTGGAGCGAAACCATCTGTTTCCTCTGAGATGTGTTCCCTATATTTTGTTCAGAAAGCCAAATACTACAAAGTTGAAGTAAAACTACAGCTACAGGTGGTTGGTAATAGCACAAGAAAGAAAGTAGGAAATGGAAAGATTTATATTTTATAGCTTATTTTCTTAAGAAATTTACTGTGAGTAAAAATGTATTTTACAGCTAAAGAACAGGAGGAGGAAATTTAAAACCAGTACATATAGGAGTCATTATAGACTTGTATGTCCTCTCTTGTTCAACTTTTCTTGAGAGGTCTGTTGATACTGCCACTGAGTTCCAGATTTTTGAATTTGAACAGATTAGTCATACAGCAGCTAAACAAGGGCAAATTATTTGCAAGATAATTTGCTTCTACTTAGTTTTGGAGCAGTGCTCAAAAACCATACAGCAGAAATTAGGCATCTTAGCTTCCTCTGAGGTTTCTGTGTTTTGGAAAATAACCTTCTGGATATCAAGCTAATCTTGATGGAAGTTTCCATGAGCCACCCACTCCTGCTGAAAGGCTCGGTGCTTTAGAACAGGTGGTTACTGCGTCTTTGTGCCGAGCACTTCTGAAGGGCAGCACATTCTCTCTCCTGCAGAGACCACATCAGGTGTGGGGATTGCACTCCAAATCTGCAGTGCAGTGTGCTATAAACAAGGCACAGTGGGCCCTGTAGTTAATTCAGTATCCCACTCTCCGAGGCACGAGCTCGGGTGGGGGAAAGGCTCCATCTCTGCTGTGGGCACGGTGACCACGCTCGGTGACTGTTGCACTCTGCACAGCCTGAAGGACCTTAGCATAAAGGATCAGGCCAAAGCCCCCAGCATTCATCTCTGAGAAACAGGCAGAAGGAAAAAGACCAACCTCATTGTCAACTCAGATGATGTTACACTGAGTAATCACACTCGTGATTGTTACGCTCGTGTAATCATACTTTTAATTCTCTGGTGCTGAGGTTTCTCTTTCTGATGGACAAAATATATTGATGTGTAGATTACCAGCTCTGTTTCCAAATTTCTTCAAGATCTGTCGTGCTGCTATCTCAGCTCTTTCCCAAGGTATTTGTATTAACAATTTTTTCTTTCTTTTTCTGTTCTTTCTAGTTGAAGAACAGCAGAAAAGCGAGGGTGGTCAGGAGACGCAGAACTTAAGCCCTCACCAGAGTTTTGACAAATCACAGTTAAATGACTGTCCAAGAGATTCTGGCTGTTACATCTCATCAGAAAATTCAGATAATGGTAAAGAAGAAGCAGACCCAGAAGCCCTGTCTGACATGGTGCAGTCAATAACAATCAGTGAGTGAAACTGATTTCAGAAAAGACAATCACATTTGTCATTATGATGGCACAGAAGCAGAACACAAAATATTCTCTACACTGAAAATCTACTTTTTTCTGATTCATGATGCTCTAAACTGTTTCATATGTGGGCACTTGATAGCTAAATGTTAGTTGATAATAAGAATTTCTCATGTTTTTCTTTTCAATGAATCCACAGGTATTTCCCTGATAAAGTTTATACAAAAGTATTTATAAATATTTGTACAGCGAATGCATTTTCTATAATAGTAGAGAATTTTTAGGTAATGGTTCATAATCTGGAGATGTTAATTTCCAGATGTTGATCTGGAACTGTCCAAAATGTAAATATTGTACATATTTATTTTAAAAATATATGGATTAATCACACTGTCTGTATTTTCAGCTGCGTTTTGCTGATTTGTGTACAGTATGTATTTTCATTGATATATCATCATAATAAAAAGGTGGATACAGTCACACCCTACTTTGAAAAGTACCAAGCCAATTCTCACTAATATTAAAGATATTTCACACCACTTTTCTCCAAAATGAGCTCTAAAGTAGACTGTCATTTCCTGCACTTTTTCCTGGAGGCATGACAGAACTGGGGTGAATCTGAAGTCAGTTCTCTGTGGTCCTTACCTTGTGGAAGAACAGAGCTATCTGAATGGCTCATGCAGTGGCAATTTTTTTATGGTTCTTTTCACACCTGTTCTCATTCGTCCCAAGCATTATACAGAGAATTCAAACTCAGAGAAAAAGCCATCAGGATCAATGCTATGCTTTTATGATAACGTTTTGTGAAGATGTTGCCTTTTGTGTGTGGTGTGAAGTTTGTTAATAGAGTATGTGTTTGTATACAGAACTTGGAAGCTAACATGGTTATTGTACATGACTGTCTCTCATATGAGATTTTATTGTCTTTTCCCAGTATATTTCACACTGGAATACACACTTTAACTGCCTGTCTTCTTTTAGAGTACTTCCTTCAATAATAAACAGAATCATGTGTTTAAGCCCTTTAAAAATACTTGATTTTTAATGTGGTCATTACATTTCAAACACTGCTCTCTTCTAAGACTAACACAGTAAATAGTAATTCCACTGAGCATTTTTAGCATGCATAAGGATCTGTGTATCAAGTCAATAGGGGGACTTTTTGCTCAGCCATTAGTCACAAAATTTTCATAATTTAAGGAATTTTGCACTTATGTTAAAGAGTTTCCAACTATTGCTGACAGCTTGAAAGAAAATCACCCTCAGAAGAGATGAAACACAAAGTTCCACCCCAAAAAGAGTATTTCTGAAGAAGCTATAAACAAATGGAAAGCTTTTTCTCTCTTTCTTTTTCTCTCTTTCTTTTTCTTTTCCCCAATGCAAGTGCTTTCTGTACTTTTCATGACTTCTCAAGAGACTACTGCTGTCAGACTCCTAACACACATGCCTGCTTTGAAGGCTTGTAAAATCTCAATTTTAGAAAATTGCATTAACAAAATTTCAAAGATTGGGAGTAAATAAACTATGTTTTGGGAAAAAAAAAAAAAAACCACCAGAAAGGGAGCTACTCTGATTTGTTTCTGGTTTTAACTTACTTTTCATACCAGCAACAATTGTCACCACTCAGCAGCAATGACCCCATCCTGCCAGGCGTGGTGGGGATGCAGAACCCTTGGTGGGATGAAGAATGTGAGAGTTTGTATCAAGCAGCTATATTTGTTTTTTAATGCTTTTCCAGCCAGTAGTGCATCATGACATGCAGTACTGACATTACTTAATATGACTTCTGAAAAAATGGGTTTGAATTGGCTTCTATCATCTCCTCATTCTAGAGAAGGACTAAATTCAGCTTGAATTCCTCTCAGAGGAGCTTATCTTTCGGCTTTTGTGGCAGATGCACTTAGTCTTCAGGTTCTGAAGACATTTGCAAAATTGCTGAACCTGTAAAAGTATGTTGAGGTGAGTTTATGATTGTGACTGTCAAGAAGCAGTTAAGTTAGCTGGGTCAAGGACTAACAGCCACAGAGACCAGAGCTGTGCCCTAATATAAATACTCTGAGAAATGTTCATTTGCACAGGTTTGCAAATGAAAATAGGCCTCCCTAACCAGTTGCAGGGAGACAGGCAAAGCTTTCAGCAGAGCAAAATACCCAACAGCTGCTCTGTTTTACAGGAATTGAACTCTGCCTATTGGGCTGATGGCAAGGGGATACAGGTGTAAAGTTAAGTAGCTGGGAGTGAAAGGCATGAGTTGTAACTGCTCTGTGAGACTTTGTCCAAAGGGCTTCTTATTTAGAAAAATATATATCAACTGAAAGCTTGTTTGAGACTTTTGTAGCTTCCTGCAAAGGCAGAGCAGATTAGATCTCAAACTGAGACACTTCCGCTCTTTCACACTGTTCTGAGAAAAAGAATGAGGAAATTTTGTGCCACAAAGAAAAAAAAAATTGTGTTTCCTACAAGCAGCAGACCCAACTTGCTTTCCTCTCTTGGTGGTCTCATTAATCATGGATTAAACTATTTGGAACAGCAGAAGCATTTCTCCAACTGGTTTAAGTGCTGGGTAATCTGAATGAAAGGTTATTCTAGGAACTCTTGGAAAAAGTCTGGTGGAGAGCTGAGTGACTTTCAAGTAATCCTTAAAATGTCCCTGAGACAGGGAAGAGAAGAAAGCAGTAGAGGTTTTGTTCCTCTCTGTCACTTGCTCAAGAGTGTCATGTCCCTTTTCATTTGTATTAACCTTCCTCAACATTTGAGGAGGATTAAAACATTTGCAAGTCCAAATGCTTGCAAATAAGATGCCAATGTCCAATGCATTCCAAATAAGAATTTGAAGCCTGTTCTCTGCAGTTACAAAGACATGCAAAACCAGTCAATAACAGCAGAGGCAAAGCTATGGAGGGCAGCCCTTCTAGCCTTTAGGCATTGGGGATTTCCTGGCTGCACAGGGCTGTGGTGCAGGTGCAGCAGGCTCCCCCAGAGCTGACTACTGACACATGTGCTGCTGCTGCCCACAGCTGAAAGGCACAACTCAGAAAGCCTTGGGTGACCCCCACAAAAATGCAGGTGGTGGCAGGCTGCCTCCTTCCCAAAGCAAAACCATCTCTGGTCAGAGTTAGCAGTGTTTAACAGTGCTGCCCCGTGCTCAGCCCCATGTGACTGCCATGCACAGCTGGCATCACATTAAAGGAGGGCTGCTTTACCATCAAAGATGGGAGCTGAGTGCCAGGCCATGGGAAATCCATGTGGACTAGCCTGCAGATCCCATGAGGCAGCATCCTGCTCTCCAGAATTTGCAACAACACTTCTGAGAGTCAGAGTGCATGAATGCAGCAGCACAGGGGCTGCCAGCAAGGAAGGGTTTGCTTTCATTTTGCTGAGGTGCCCGTGAGCACAGGAAGCGCAAAGAAGAATTTGGGCAGTTCTGTGGAAATTCTGGAGAGAATTCATCTCTAAGGGACTCAACCAACTACAGGCTGCCAGCTGGACTTCACAGCACTCACACGACCCTGCCAGTTGGCAGCCAATTTTCCACCCACCTTACCACTCAGTTTTCCATCCCATACCTCACCAATGCGTCCCCTGAGTGTCTGGTCTGTGACGTGTGGAAGCCCACAGCTGTGATATGAAGGGTGCCTTTGTGCCATAGCACTTTCTCCCACGTAGTGGCAATTGAAATAATTTCTGGCATTGTCATGGAGCTGCATCACACTGGTAGACCAATTTGTAAAGAAGGCTGGTGCACAGATAACAAGGCAATATTGAAAGAATAAATGGGTGCTGTGAAAGAGACAGGCCACTTTGTAGATGTCAGTGTTCACAGGATGAGTACAACCTGCCCCTTGCCTGGAAATCAGTTTTTCCATCAAGTCAAGCCAAGTACAGCTCTTTCTGCCCACACAAACATGCACAGATCTGCGGACAGCACGTAAGGGAAGTTGTGCCACAGACTGACCCAGTGCCTTAGGTCACAATGGCAGTTTGGTATCTGTCCTAAGACAGCTCTGATGGCAGTCATGCAACTGAGTCAAAGTGCCACAAAAGCCTGAGCCTTTTGTCATGTCAGAGAGAAGCAGTCTCCACATGTCTAGTAACAGCACGGCAAACACTCTGCCTTTTACACAGCTCAAAGATGAGGTTTTGGGCTATGTTAGCTTTTGAATAGATTATTGGCATCATGCTCTGTCTGCTGGCTGCATATGTTGTAGTACTGCTTTGTGCAATGACACTCTTTGTGCAGGTCCAGGAACAGGTGACATAGGATGGTACAAGTATATCCCTTTGGAGAGTTCCTGCATGAGATGTTCATTTGTGTCCCTGGTGCTCGGTTCCTGGGAGGCAATGAGCAGATCTTTGCCTACAACTGAGGAGAACGTGGAGGAGGCTATAACATGGCTGTATGGAACATTCAGTTTATATGTACCCACTATTGCCTGATGAACCCACCAGCCTGCAGCTCCTCATCTGCCTGTGATTTCCTGAGGATTGGCCAGAGGACTGATACAGGCAGGAATCCTTGATGCAGGCTGACAATCCTTAAACTGAACCCAGCTCTGGGGTCCCAGCACAGGAAGGACAGGGACCTGTTGGAGCCAGTCCAGAGGAGGCACCAAGGTGATCAGAGGGATGGAACAGCTCTGCCATGAGGAAAGGCTGAGAGAATTTTCAGCCTGGAGAAGAGAAAGCTTCGGGGTGATCAAGTTGTAGCCTTTCAGTACCTGAACGGAGCCTACAGGAAAGATGGAGAAGGACAATTTACAAGGGCTTGGAGTGACAGGTGAAGAGAGAATGGCTTCAAACTGTCAGAAAGCAAGTTTAGATCAGAGATTAGGAAAAATATTATTTGTGGTGAGGGTGGTGAGGCACTGGAACAGGGTGCTCAGAGAAATTGAGGATATCCCATCCCTGGAAGTGTTTAAAGCCAGGTTGGATGGAGCTCTGAGCAACCTGGTCATCTGAAAGGTGTCCCTGCCCAGGGAAGGGGGCTGGAATAGATTATCTGTAAGGTTCCTTTCAACCCACAGCATTCTATGGTTCTACAATTCTGTGATTCTACGATTAACTGATCCTAGAGGAAGGGCTGGTCTGTTCACTGCAAAACCAATAAAAGTGGTTTCAAACCTTCTATTTTCTCCTGGCTAGGAAAGGCCAGCAAATGCCACTACAGACACATGGGCAAAAGGGGCTAGAGAACAGTAATAAATTCAGGGAAACACAGCTGTTAAATCTACAGGGTTGCATCATGTATGCATAAACAGCAGTCATTGCCATGAACACAAATTATGTATTCAGGGAAATACGTATTCTCTAAAAGGAAGACACAGGTGGGAGGAGGTCCATGATAGGCTTGGAGGGTCTGAGAGAGTAATTTTATTTTTTGTGGCTAGGCAGAATTAGGTCTGACATGCTCAGAAATCTCTGCTAGGCATGAGAACCGTCTGCTGACAGCAAGAGCACAGAAAATCTGCTGGTGCCAAGAAGTCATACACAAATGAGGGACAAGAGGGCTGAGGACAAGTGGTGCTCCTTAACAGTTTGCATACCTTGGCTGCTTAATTTAAGCCTTGCTAGTGTCCCAAAAGTGCATGATTCCTGGGCAAAGCACACATGTCCTCAGCTCCTAAGGCCCTTTCCCCATGCCAATCCAGAATAGTTCTCTGGAGGACCTCTCATGCTGTGTGCCACACACAGGGTTTTAGGGTGGAACATCAAAGGTGTAGCCATGTAGTGCAACTCAGCATTAGGACATGGACACGGGTCAGGACTGTGCAGGGCCATCAGGTAACTTTGGCAGACTGTGGCCAAGCTGGTTGACACCCTTTGGCTACCAGTCATGTCCATATGGCTGAGGGAGGGAGGGCATGGGAGGGCTTCAACCTGAATGGTTCCCAAGCCTCAGCTTTCCAACAGAAGGAACCAAACTGTGTGAATTGTAGATACCCTGAATGCAAACATGAAAGTGTTGAGGGCTCCTCAGTGACTTGGGGTGGTTTGCATGCAGCGTGTACTCTGTCACCAGGACAGCCTGTGCTGCTTCTATTCCCATCTCCTGAAGCACCTCATCCAGACACTACTGACCTGCTTTGCTCTGATGCCCAGTACCCAGTGCAGGTCTCAGTGACTGCTTCTGCATGTGGTTAGCTCAGCCAGAGCTGAAAATCAGGCCCCAGACTTTTGCCACTTTTCTTTGAAAAGAAACAAGGTCTTTATGCCTGTGATGCACATTATATCACAAATCTCTCTAAAATGTTCACCATCATATTTGAGAGCAGTCCCTTGCTGCCTATCAAAAAAAAAAATCCTCCAGGGAAGGCACTTCCAAAATACTGTTGGCAATAACCTTAGACTTCAGAGAGTGCAAATGTAAAAGAAGTGGAAATAGAAAGCCACTCATGTGGGGAAGAAAACACTTTAGAGAAAAATGAATACAGCAAACCCGAGGAACCTGCACTCTTTTAAAGAAATCTCTCTGTATATTATTACCTAACTACTTTGCCTCCTAAGTTTGCTCTCATCTCCAACATAAGAGGTGAATGACTATCATTATTTACCCGAGCATATTAAAATAAAATGTAACTTACTCAAGAACAGTTATTTCTCTTTAAATGTCTCTTCAGTAAAAATATACAGCAAATACTTCTTATTGATGTTTTGAGCTACAAGGATATTTAAAGAGAGTGTTGAAGTATCAGAAGGAGCTAAAATATCATAACAGCTAACTAATGGCTGTGCACCACTCAATTGTATGTACATGCCCACAGGACATCTACCTGTCTTAGTCCTGCTTTACTTTTCAGCCAAAATGTAATAGCAGTCTTTTTTTATCTTAACTTGGTTAAGAAAAGCGGGCTTTGTGACCTAGAAAAGGCTTTGGAGGGGCTGCTTTTTCATTTTGCTTGCAGAGTGGAGGGAAAGCCATCATCAGTGGAAGGGGCTGTGTGACCAGTGACTTTGTCAGCTACAGCTTCATTTCGTTAGAGAAAAAAAAATGGGAAAATTGACTGGTTTGGATGGAATTTGTAGATGTATTTAACACTTAGTTAAGGTATGAGAAACTTCGTATGTTGTGAAAAGCATGAAGACTGTAGCTAAGTGGGTCAGCCCTACAGCTGTTTAGTGAGGTCTGTGAATGGAAAACACTGGCTGAGTGTCCCCCAGAACAGGAGCTGTGCATGAGTGTATGCAGACCAGTCAGCTACAATTCTTGCATAAATTCAGTCTCTCCAACACTATAATTTTGTTGTTTACTCTGGCAAAAGACCTAAATCTTGCCCAACTGGCAGAAAAATTAGGCGTTATTTGACAAAAAATAAACAAATTTATGTGAGACACGATTCAACAATATAAGATCCTAGATAAGAGGTTCAGGTACATACTGTACAGTACTTCATTTTTTCAAAATTGAATACAGGGGATCATTTAATTAAAACCTATTCAACTGAAAATCCTATTTATCTGAAACAAATGTTTGTCCTATCTATAATATCAACAAACTATTCACATGAGCAACTAGCAATAAACAACAGAAAGATGCACAATGAATGTCAATTAACACAATTTGCTATCAAATAAACTTGCAGTTTATGTATACAGAGCTAGCACTGTCCTGTGTATCTATCCATTATAAAGGTCAATTAACCTCAATTGCAGTTAGTCAGCTTGTTCTAAAACAAAATCAACATAAGATACCTTTCATTTTTTTTAAGTCAGCATCTCAGCAATTCGGTTGCCTGGCACTGAAGAACTTCTAAATTGCTAAAAGTCTTTGCAAAAAAGTTTTATGTTAGCAAATGTCAAAAAAAAAAAAGTGTGAGATTGGCTGAAATTGTCAAGGTATCACAGTGTGGCTGCATAAGGCTTTTAAAAATATTCATTATTCAGCACATAATCATGGATTCAAAACAACAAAGAGCTTTGGTATGTGTGTGCCTCAAAGGATGAAAATCTTCCTAAGTAAAGCTTTCGATGCATACACTAATCCAAGACTACACTAACAAATCTCTTGAAATGGAAATCCTTGCTGAAAATGGCCTGTGTGCTTTAAACACTATCAAAAGGGTTTTTTCCCCCCCTCTCCCCTTTGGCTGCAGAATGTCAGCATTTATGGTAAAAGTCAATCAGGTGCTCACTTGTTCTGCTTAATCAGGAAGAAGTGGTACCACGTGAGCACTGGGAGCTCTCATCTGGAATTGCACAAGCATCACTAACTCAAAGGGCCATCAATGTTGTAGAAAGCAAAGGCAAGTGGTTAGAAGTCTGACATATTGGTCTGTAAAAGAGGCATTAAATATTTGAAATCACATTTGAAAATACAGGTGGATCCCTGGACTTAGAGAAGTGCTGGTTTTCTAAAAGTTAATAATTACACTGTTAATTAAAAAAAACCAAAAAAAGCAAAGCAAACAAACCTGAAAAACAACACACACAAAAATAAACCCCAAACCAAACCCCAAAAAACTGATATGGATTATTGATCACTTTGCAGGACATTCTCCAGTGGCTGTTCCAGCCACCAGCCATTGAGTTAGGCTTCTATCCAACCTGTCAGTGTTTGAGAGGCTGTTTAACTCAATTCTTAAAAAATAATGGGCAAGGTGGTGGCTGACATAATGAATCACAATTCTGGTCCTGCCAGATGCTTCTACAGTCTTTTTAAAGTTGATGATAGTTACAAAATGACTACAGTGGTGTCTTCTCTCTTTAGAAGAAATCATAGGAGACTGTACAAAGACTTAAGGCAAAAAAAGATTGCTTTCTCAGCGCATACAAACACACCTTCCTTCTCAGAAGGTTAACAGGGGCTCTGTGCTTTCTGTGTCCTTTATGAACTTTGCCTTTGCTGTAGGCAGACAGTGTTCAGTGCTATAGAGCAATTTTTCCAGTGCTACTGCTACTGAGGCTCACAGGATATAAAAAAAAAAAAAACCAAACCAAACCTGTAACTTTAGAACATAATTATACCAGACATAAACCTGTGGGAAAAGGCTTTGTTTTCTGGGTAAAATTCACCTGTGTCCCTAAGGCCTATGCAATACTTGCCTACAATTGCAGTCTGAAAACTACAGTCTCTTAACTACTTTAGAGTATCCTGACTCACTGCTTCATTCTACTTCAGTGCTTAATTCTTCCTAGAGGTGATTTTTACTTACCCCTTCATTGCTACAGCAAACATCAAACTGCATTACACTGGTTAACTCATCAGGATTACAGCAGTAAAAAGAACAACTAGCATTCATAAAAAGAGTCACTTCCCTGGCTGATGGGTGCACGCTTTCAAAGCTCAGCTACAAACATGAACACAGTTCATGACTAAAGAAGCAGCAAGAAGTTTTCTTTGCATTTTTTCACATTGCCGAAAGAAGCCCCCCTAAAAACAAGTCAGTTTCTGAATCTTAGCATTACTGTTTCAGCATGAGATAGAGTGAAACCAGATGCTTGGCTTGTCTAGCTAAAGATGAATGGGTGATCTGTACAGACCTGGCAGAAATCTTCAGATAATCCTTAAGTTTCATATAAAAAGAGAAAATGTTCAGTTATTGATCCAGGTTATGTGGGGATGTTGCAGTTCCTTCAACTCAAAAAAAAAAATCATATTTACTATGATTTCTCTCTAGCAGATTCTCTCTAGCAGATAAACTTCTAAATCAAACTGTTCTGCACCCTCGTAGGAACTTGCTAGAGGAAAGCATACCTCATAAATCATGGGGCTTGGTCTAGTAACATTATAAGAAAAAGACCATCTGAGTCAGCCAGCTTGGTGTAAGGTAATACCTCCTAAAAGGCATCCTAAACATCATCAGGGTCTTGTGAAACAACATTTTGATTAGCTAAGTGAAAATGAATCACAAGTGTTGGCATACAGCTATGCTATCATTTTATTCAAAGAATCATCAATCGGTGGCAGAGTGATGAAACATTAAACAGACAGATCAATTCAAGACATTATATTCTTACAAGTCTCCTAGATCCTCTACTCAAGATCTGATAGTTTCCACAAGACTTATCAGACAGGGATGATAATTACAAAGATATGGTAATTGAGGGCATTATATCAAGCATGTGAGCTGGATCTGCTGTCACAGCAAGAACTTCTTCACTGAGAGCTGGCAGAGAAGGATTTTCTTCCTCTGCGATGGCACAGCAGGATCCTTATCCAGCCACTGGCACAGTAACAGGTTCCACTTTAAATCTATCCTATCTATACCCTGTTGGAGTAATTCAGTTAATTGTGTGCATCAGTCTGGGGAGAAATCTTTCATACTGCTAGTTATGTTCTTGGATGAGTAGGGGAGCAATCAAAAACTGAGGGGGCACTGCTGCCTGCTAGACCTGGAGCCACTGCCTCCGAGCCAAGAGTCCACTTAGGCACCAAGGAACTGAGCAGCCCACAAGATCAACTAAGCTTTTAAATGCTATAAATTACTCAAGAAGGGACGTGGTGTAAGCATAAATGTTCACTGTGGTGCACAGCATGGGGGAAAAGCTAGCCAGAGTATGACTTGGCAATTTAGAGAATTCGATGCTAATGTTAGTTTATTAAATTTCTTTTTTTAGCTTTAGGGGAAAAAAAATAGTAAAAGGAAAGAAAGACTGAGTAAAACTAAAAGAATTGCAATGAAGGCCAGACAAAACATTACCCTGACAGCTGAGACAGAGTTCTTCTCCATACTGTGCCAATATTGACTTCCACATAAAGTCCTATTTTTTTATAGAAGAGGTTAACCTTTCACAATTTACTTACTCATGAAATATAAGGTGAACAGAGACACTAATGCAAATGATCCAGTATATTAAAAAATGCATTGAGCCAGGAAACATTCAAAGTTCTGTTATAAATTATCTTTTAAGGTCTGGAATAGTAGACAGAGTGGTTGTGCCAAGCCCTATTAACTGGAATAGATGGATTCAGAAGGAATCTTCTTTTAGGGCTGGTCTCTAAAAGATATGGGGGCTTTCTGTCCCATTCATCCTTCAAAGATTATTTTTAAAAAGGGTTATAGATAGCCCATCATGTTGTTAGGACCTGAGTAGCAAAGTATATATGGGCAACTAGAAGTATATATTTCAAAGGAGCAAGGTATAATAACAACAGTTTGATCCCTTCCTATCCTATCCCATAAAAGTTATCACTATCATTTATAAGAGTGGGGGAGAAAGAGGCTGCTTTGACTTGGTCAGCTTTTGATATGAGCTGCAAATGATAGGTTGTGCTGTCCTCCTTCCCCTACTGCCCTCAGACTGCAGTCAGAGCAGTAACCAAAGACAAGCAGCTGGTCTGAATAACAAAGTTTTTCTGCTTTTCTCTCCAGCCTGGGACACCAGAGAGACAAGTTCACACACCACTACTTTACTTTTACTACAATTCCACTGACTCAGAGACTTTTCTGGTAATGCTGGGAGTTTGAAAGAGCAGGAGACTACGAGGAAGTTCCTCTAATTTTCCTGGTGCTTGGGGAGCTGAAAGGCCTGTAGGTGTTACCTAAATCTTGATTGCATGAAATGGCAAATGTGGGGTAGCAATACTGTGCCAGGTCTCTGTGCAGACAATTTTATGCAGCTGTAGCAATTTTTTCCTCTTTATGAGGAAACTGGGGTTTTAGGGGAAGTTTTTGTACAGATCAGTTCCAATTAAACCCCAGTTACAAACCCCTTGCACATATTTCTTGATGGAGGCAAATCTTCAGTAAGAGAAAATTGCTAAACGCCAGAATCAGAGAGCTTGGAGGTGGGATGAATCCTTTTCCCTATGGATCTGTCCTTTAGTAGTCAGGTTTACAACTCGCCAACATCTGCTGAGATAAATGGAAAGGTTTTCATACAGATGGGGACGGGACAGTCTTTAAAATGAACTGTACTTTTCCTTTAAGTATGACTAATGTGCTAGCTGGTGAGAAGTAAAAGGGACAAAAATAGAAAGATTAAAAAAAATATTTCCTTGGGTACAAGATTTGATCGGGAGATTTTTGCTACGTAGTCTGTGCTGAAAACCCTCTAACACTTTGGAGAGACCATTCTGGTTTAGTTTACCTGCTGTGAATGAGACAGAACAGGGTTAGTGTTGAGGCAGCAAGAGAAAAGGATTTCCTCCGGCAGGTGTTTTGACCTAGCTAACAAGAAATGCCAAAGAGATCCTGGATGTGATAAGAGATTCAAGGATACCTTGCTCCGGTGTCCCCAGCTTCAGTCAGTTTATGTGAATCCAGTGTTGCATACCTTAGCAAAGCCAAAAGAGACAGCAGACTATGCATTCAGCTGGGGCTGGGTTTCACAGTTCTTTGCTCAATATGTGAAGCTTTTGTGAGGGCCATTCAAGTTCAGCAGTCAAGCATGGATCAACCCAGACACCATGTCCTCACATGTTCAGGTACTCTTTACAAGCTGCAGTATTGTAGTACTGCATGAAGTGCTACTCGGAGCCAAAACTGGCTCCTACACCTGCCAGAAGGTAAATTAGCAACAGTGATTTTTCACAACTACAGTTTCTCAGTTGTTTTAAAGTCAGTCAGTAACTTACATGGTTACTTTCTTAGCAAGAAAAGTGCTTGTGCAGTACCTGCCCAAGGTGCTTGAGCTATCTGGCATTTAATCATTCTTTTTAATTTAACAGAGAAAGATAACTCCTCTTGTGTCTAGTCTCTTCAGGAGGTGACTTACTTCCTGTGTAATTTCCCTTCGTGCGGCATGAAAAACAGCTATGCTGTTCATCTCTTCCTGTCTCCTCATTTTTAGCTCTAAGGTACAGAGCTGGGTACTGTTGCACATTATGCCAGAGGTCTATTAAGCAGCATACTGGTGCACCGAGGTGGAAAAACGTAGCAGGCAGTGATGCTGGCTGCATTCAGCATGAGCCTCGTAAATCCTGGGCACATTCTCTGCATCGCCTAAGAGGTGCTGAGGTAAAAGAGAAAAGCTGTGCTACCTGCATACATGATTGATTGCCAGCACTGAAATGTTCCCTCACACTGCACTGCCACTCCTTTGCCACCTTTGTTCCAAGGCCCATGGCAGCAGGGGAGGCAGAGGCAAGAAAGGAAAGGAAGGGCAAGGGGATGTGCCCAGGTTATACCATCCCTAATGCATTGGGACTACGGCCTTGGACATGCTGTTAGATGCTACACAGGAGCAACTCCACGGCTTCCCCAGCCTGGTGTGGGCTGGCAGCCAGACACAGAGTTAGGAAGTCACAACCAGTTCCTCACTCTGCTTCAACAAACGTGGACTCAGCAAAGACAAAGCTCTGGCCCAGTGCCTTTGCTGAACACAGAGCCTGAGATGTGGGTGTATTTTTACCACTCACATTCTCTCTTGAAGTCTGACTGGAACATTTATGCAGAATTCATTCGCTGAGTTTTTAATTCTTTGCAGGCAAAACAATGTGTCAGCAGGTATCGTCTTGCTCCCTGAAAGAAGTAATCATCTTCAGCAGCACTTCCAGTCAGAGGGTCCCCAGGGTCGACTCCAAGCTCTGCAAAGTCAAAGGGGATGTTTGAAAGAGAGGACTCTGGATTTAGCTCTAAAGCCTGTCAAACATTTTAAGTGTCACATGGCACTCATTGGAAGTTATCGCTGTCCCTGTGTTTTGGGTGTAAATTGTAACATAAAGTGACACATGTTTTGCTACAGGCTCCTACAAAGTGGTGGTGGCCGATATTAAGAGTGATATCCCATGTTTGTCCATGTTCTCCTTGGATGATGTACCTCTGATGGTATCAGCGCCTCAGCTCTCACAGGTGTGACCCAGCACAGAATTGGAAATAACCTCTTAGCTTCCATCTGCAAGGGAGCTTTGAATCAGTGCCTGCCTGTCACCAGCACTGAGCCATCCCTGTGAGGCCATGCTGCCCCTGCAGTTCCCATGCTGCTGGACAGCCTCACCCCCTCAAGCATTAAACACCAAGTGCCCAAACAAATATCCAAAATGATGCTCCAGCAAATTGTTCCTGCTATGGGCATGAAAACAAAATAAAACCCCTTGCTTTGATAACTTTTTTTGAAGTTATCCTCCACTCACAGAATGAGACTGAAAAAATTAACGTGCTCTTCCTCCTCTGACCCTGCTATTTCTGGTGGCAGCCACCCCCCACTCCCCAGACCTGTCCTTCCCACCTACACAAGGCTCCTGTGCAGGCCTCCAGAGCTACAGTGGACTGGGAAAATGCAATGCCTGAGTCACAAGGCTTGGCCAAGTGGTTAAGAGTGCACCCACACTAAAAATGATGGGGTGCATCTCAGCCAAAGGTGAGCCCTGGGTCAGCACTGCTCACACACAGCTCTGTGCCGTGGGCCTGCAGCCGCCACCCCAGGCTCGGCACTTGGGTTTATCTGAGACCTAACATGGAGCTGTGGGGAGACAGCAGAGACACTGCCAGCCCCTCCATGCTGGGAGCAGATGAAGAGGGGAGCACCTCCCCTTTGGAACGGGGAATAATTAAGACATCAGGATTTTATTTATTTATTTTTGTCCTAAAAACATTGCGTTAGAAAGCTCCTGTTTTCTGCAGGGTTGCAGAGGATAACAAATGGGTGGGGAGGCCAAGGGACAGAGCCCTGGCAGCTGAGGCAAGAGCCATGCTGAGGAATATCTCATGTTAAACAAGCAGGATAATTATTCTGCTCTACTTAGCACTAGCTAGGCCTCATTCGGAGAACAACGCTCATTTTGGAGCACTGCATTTTAAAACAGACAGAGACACTGGAGAGAGTTCAGATGAGAGCAACAAAAATGATTTAAGAGTTAGTAAATAAGACCTCTGAGAAAAGGTTATGAGAGCAGGGGCTGCTCAGTCTGGAGGAAAGAGGACTGAGGGGAAGCATTACTGTCTACAGATATGCAAAGGGCTGTTACAGAGACGACACAGACCAATTATTCTCATTAGAGAACAAGAACAGAACAAGAAGCAATGGGTTTAAGCTGCAGCAAGGGGGAATTTAGATTAAATAATAGGCAAATGTTGTAACTATTGGAAAAGTTAGGTTACAGAACAAGTTTACAGTAAAGTTTGCAGAAAAACCTTTACTGGAGCAATATGTAGCTGAGATGAGAGATCTGTCTGTCAGGGCTAGGCTAAGACTAAGGACATACAGAGCTCTTCTCCACTGCAGAGCCTTCACAAGCAGACAAGGATGGCTCCCAATAAACAGAAAGGAAAATGAGGAAAAAGGAAAAAACACATGAATGCGTGTGTTTATGAATATGCTGTAATTGACACTACACAACAAAAGAAATGCTATCAGTAGTCACAGCCCTTATTGTTATTCCATGTTTTGTCCCAAAACACCATCTCTGCACATCAGTCTTTCTCCAACACTAGGGAAGCCATGACTAGGACATCAGTAAAACCGTACACACATATTTGGGTTCCAGTTCTACATTATTTCTCCCACAGGATGTTGGGTTTGGCAGGAAGCTCGTAGAGCTTGATTTACAACCAAAATAACACAAAATGTGCAAGTGCCATGGGTGGCCAACCATGCTACTGCCATGGAGACTTACTGTGACAGCTCCATCATTTCACCTCAATGCCTAGTTCAGATACAACTGCACACCACCAGGCCCTTTGTACTCAATGGTTACCTTAACTACAAGCCAGAAATCAACAAAGGCACAGGTGGGGAGCCACAGATGAAAATGGAAGCACTGAGTCACTCCCACTGCTACCTGCAGTTTTAGAACAGTGCAAAGCCTGAGAAATGCCACTATGAATATAGAGTGCAAACAGTGAAATAGCTGTGTCTGAAGCTCAAATATTACCTTGAATTCATATTATCCCTATCACTTCTGTAAAGTCCTAAGTGCTTTGAAAATTACACTTGCAAGTAAGCACCGCGCTAGCAATACATTTGGGTTTTTTTTTCCTAAAACATTAACTTCACCTTTTGTCATTAAAAGAATGTCCAGCCCAAACTAAAAAGGCTCCCACACTAGGTCCACTCTGAGTCTTCAAAAGCTAATCTGAGAATGTTGAAAATTTTGGACTAAATAATACAATTAATGTTGATGTACCATTTAACCTGGAGTGAGGCTTTATGCTGAAGTTTTCTAAATATATTTGAAACAAACAAAAAAAAAATAGGCATAGGCACAGTGTTAGTCCAAATGTGAACACTGAGAAGAGTGACAGTGTAGCCAAGTACAAACTACTTATTTGCTACTATACTATAGCTGCTCAGAAACACTCCTCTCCTTGCTGTAGGTCACTGCTTTGGAGAGGTTATCGCCACTGACCAAGCTCTTTGCAACATTTTTTTGAGGCTATCGTAAAGGCAAGCAAGAAGCATGTGCTGATAAAGAACTGATTTGAAATGTCAGCCTTATGGGAGGAGGTGCCAGTACAGCCGGCTGTCTTTTTTTTTTTTTTTTTTTTTTTTTTCTCAAGTACAAGAGGATTAAAACCTTCCTGGTCAGGAAGAAAACCCAGAGGAAAAGAAGCCAAAAGTCTGACAGGGCTATGAACCTCATAGCTATAGCAATAATTTTGCAAATGACTAATAATAAGGAGTCGATAATCCAAAGGATGATCTCTGAAGTGAAGAGCACCAAATTACTTTGGGGAGAAAATCAATTATCTCCTTTTGCGGCTGCACAGCCTACAATATGCAAATGCACAGAAGCTACCATAGTCACAGAAACCTGAATATCAACTTAGATGAGAAAAAAACAAGGAATTTTACAAGAATTGCTCAAAAATATCCTCTTCATGAATGGATGAGTATCTGCTTTATTGACACAGCTGCAATGTTATTCTGATATTCTTCATCACAAAGGCTGACAGCCGTCTAGAGATGTCAGCATCTATGAAAGAGATGCTGCACTATGGTGAAAGCAGAATGGGGCAACTGGGTCTGGAAGGCAGTGGAGAAATCAAATTATCATCAAATATTGCGGACAGATTTTTAACATCTCTTCTCTTGCTGAGTGGTGTCTTACTCCATAACTGGGTCACTGAAATTAATGGAACTACTTGCAAGTAAAACAGTACTCAATGTGCCTTAGAGCATCAGAGTCTGACCCACAGCACATATTCAAATGTCACCTTGTATTTTAATGTATCTCAGACTTGAGGGGGTTTAAAAAATATTATTAATTTAGAAATAGACTCCTTATTGGGATCAGGCTCCTTTTTTCACTAGAAGCACAAATGTCTTTAGAGGAGATGTCTGAACATTTGGCCACTTGTTACTAAAAATCCCATTTCCATGCCCGTGTAATCCACATTCCCTGAAGGTTTTGAGAGCAAGGAGCTTATTGTTGATGAAAAGGGAGAAGTGCAGCCTAAGGGCTGCTTGGGAACTCCAGATGGATGGAGGTCTCCAAGGGGAGGGGTGCATTCCTTGAGCATCTGCTGGTGAGCCATGAAGACTGTATGGGACAGACCTCATAGACGTGGCAGTTAAGCGTCGGGTTTAGGGACTTTGGTTAAAACGCATTTAACCTCTGGATTTAAGGATAAAATACTATTATCCCTACTGGGGGATAACTGACAAAAGCACTGTATCAATTGTGCCTGGAACGATGAGTTTCCCTAATTACAAGCACCGCCTTTACGACCACACTAGGGAAGCCTCTGAAAAGACTCAGAAATGAGACAAGGAAAGTTTTATCCAGAACAGCTTATTTAGGAGCAAGGATTTTTTTCAGCCTCAGCATATCCCTGGTATTTTCTAAAAATGGGAGCAGAATGGTGTCACTTCTGAGATGTTGAAAAGAGCTGAAAGTACTTGGACTCAAGCCACGGAGAGAGAGCAACCCAACTGAGGGACACGGATAAGGACCTCCTAGCCTTATTACATGATTTGAGAGAAGGCACAGACACCTCTCTCAGTGTTGAAAAAAGGAAAGCAAAGCAGTGAGAGATCTTTGTGACCCACAGGTGAATTTCCTTGGTTCTGGACAAAAATTCTTAGACTTAACACAGAATATGGAAAAAGTATTTGTGAATTGCCTCACTACTTAGGTCTCTGAGAGATAGACTGGGGTTAAGACTTCACTAGAAAGGGAAAGTCTCACCTAATACTATTTTACTGTTCCTCAAGCTTATTCTGTGACCCCTTTTATATTTGCTTTTATACCTGCTCTTCAGAGACACATGGGGTGATTAACATCATCATAGATAACTTCATTTAGTGTCCCAAGCCACTGGGATAAGGCACTAAGCTGGAGCTATTTAAATATTTTTTTAAGGTAATTCCTAAAGCCTGAATACAGACCTTATTAATACCTGAAAGCATGATGAGTTCAAGAAGCTGCAAATTTGTCCAGTCTAAGGTCCATCAAAATATTTGTACTCCACAGGCCACCTGGCATGAAACCAAAAATTGCCTCCAAGGATGGTTTAGGTCAGGCCATGAAGTTCTGGGCTTTCAGCCTCCCTCTCTGCTGGGGTGTTGCTGCTGAGTTAATTTTCAGTCCTGAAGTAAACTGACACTGCACCTGCATAAGAACTAAACTTTCAGTGAGGGAACTCTTTACATTGGGTGAAAACTACAGTTGAGTAGCCCACAAAATCAACATTTATGGCAAAAAAGAAGAAGTCAGTCATAGCTGAAAAAGCTGGAAAAGATCTACTGTGCATGTGGTGCCTCAACTACACTCTTTTGGAGCAGCATTGAATTATAACCTCTTGCCAGCTGTAGGATATGATGTGCTCTAATACTGAAAATATGTACTTGGAAATAAATAGTAACAGCAAAATGTACAGGCTGCACACCACCTCCATGTCACTGGGCATTGCTTTCCTTAGGCTCATTCCATACAGGAATTACCATAGAAATACACTGGTCTGCCTAACACAGCAAGTTACAAGAGCTGTCTCAGAAGAAGGTGCTATGAAATATTTACATACATTAATTCTCTGGAGTCACTTATGGCATGCATAGGCCTTAGAAAAGTTTTGTCCTACCACCATTTTGTACAAGTTGGTCATAACTCTGCAACTTGAAAATCATTATCCTCTCCATCAGCTTCTGTTCTTGCTCTTATTATCAAACTGAAAGTCCAGTCTGAGGCACCCACAACTTGTAGCCTTTTATAAGACAGACCTCATCAAGAATTCAGTTCAGCAAATCTTGACAAGATTTTTTCTTTGCAAGTAGCAGACAGACTATGTATATATATTTAAGGATAACATGGGAGTTGGTTGCCTTAGTAACAGGATCTTTCAGCCATTGTGTTTAGTATTTACTCAGCACTGGAAATGTACACTGTATTGAGAAAAAATACAGTATTTTTATTAGTCTGCCCCTGTGTACATGCCCATCAGCAGCAAATACACACTGTGTAGTTTGACTTTCCATTTCTGAGTTATGTGAAACCTCTGAGGAGGGAGCATGCAGAAATGAAACCAGGGCACCTGGTGCAATGTATTTTTGTTACAAGTGTTTAGAGAGAGGAAAAAAAAAAAAGCTGTTGTGAAAGTTTAAAGCCCTGCACTAAAGATATTCCTTGTCTCTCAATAATACATCCAGAAGCAGAAAACTATAAAAGCATTTCTATCCCATGGTTTCATACTCTGCTGAAAACAAATATACAGAAAATAGTTATGAAAGAGGATATTTGTAAAGTGGCAGTTTTCACAACTGCATTAATATGCAGTACCAGTTAACAGGAAGTGTTAAAAGGCTGTTTTACTTGGCATTTGGGGGGATGGAAAAGAGTGTATATACATTTAAAGTGCTGTTTCAAATTCTGCTTCACTCTGGGTGAAACAAGGCACCAGTTACAGCTGCATCAATTAAAATGCAGGAAAAATTAAACAGAATTGAGCCATTGAATTTTGGGACCAGTCAGGACGCCAAAAGGTTTATAACTCTTCCTGTGCAAACATGGCATGAGATTTTTCATCCTCCCAGCAAGACAAAGTTGCCTTCAGGTGCTATGCACAAACCCAACACATCCAGCTGCCCAGTGCCTGCTGTGAGGGCACGGGGCTGCCTGGGAACAGAGTGGATGTACCATGGCACAGAGTCCCTCCCGCCTCTGGGAAGTGCAGAGCAGGGAATTGCTTTGCTCCAAACCAACAGGCAAAGACCCACTGGGTTTTCACAGATATTATTTCAAGACCCAAGAATAGAACCAGGCTCTTCTGCTTGGAAGTATGAGAGCAGATCACCCAGGACCTTATGGTCCCAAATGTTCAGGGCTCAGGCTGGAGAAGGTTTAAGCACGTGAACCAACCTGGCAGACTGTTTCTTCTAATGGTCTGTGCATTACCTCTTGCTCTTATGGTAACCCAGCTCTTGCACTGATAAGAAATCCACTCCTGCGCTGCTCTTTCTCATTATAATTTAAGAAAGTGTAAAACACTTCTGTATTATAGCAATTTAATATCTGATATGGCCTCTGTCACAGTGTTATATCACACCCTTACAGTATGATGGACTCCAGTCTAATACGGCTTTTCCTTCTCTAACTACTGCAATCTTAAAGCCATTTTGCAATTCAGATGGAACAGACCCTGCTCAGACAGGAAAGCTGAATGTTATAATCTCATAGAATAACTTAAATGTAATTACAGACAAAATGTTTATTCTATATTAAAAAAATAAGAGCTGGAAAATAGATGTGGAAAAGGCTGAACCAGACAGTTCAGCTGGTTCAAAGCACTACCCAAAAGATGCAACCTTTTTCTTCTATCATGAACAGTTTTCTCCCCAGTCCTGACTTTCTCAGGTTTTTTTAGCAGCAAATATTGTTGCATAGATGGGTTTGCAATGGACTTCTGGGTTAACTGCTGAAAAGGAGACCTGAAGACTCTGCTACCAGACAGCATTACTGGGCTTTGCACTCCCCCCAGAGGGGCAGGAGTGTGAGTTACTGTGTTCGCGTGTAGGGCTCTGCTGATGCTCCACCAGCTGGAAAAGCCACACGATGTCAGTGCAAGGGAGGCTACAAAGCACCCAGCTGGATGGGGATCAGCAGCAGGAGGAGCAGAGAGGTGGATCCAATACCCAAGAGAAATCACATCCCCCACGTCAATTAAAATGTTTGTGTTTAAAAAAAGTGCTTTTCCCCCCCATTTCTGTTGCCATCCTTCAGTGTAATACAGAGAAAGCTTAATATTTCTGTAAAAAGTGGAGGGAAAAAAAAGTAGATAATACACATTGTTTAAAAATGGCATAGAGATGGCAAGCTGCTCTTCCTGACAGGCCCTCCATGAATTATCTCATTATTTTCCGCTGCAAACTAAGCTGCATTTTCTCAGGACTGTCTTTTACAGGAAGAGCTCTGCTGCTGTTTATCACACACTTGAACTAAAATCTACCAATTTGCAGTAAAAAAAAAAGGAGTTCTGAGAATTGGGAAAAGGTTTCAGCTAGTGGAGCTATTTGTCTAATTAAAAAAAAAAATCTTTGCTTGTCCTGCTCAGATTTTAGGGCCACGGAATTCAAAACTAAAATATGTAAAAGTCACACAGAAAGAGGCTTACCAGCAGAATTCTTACCCATACTATAATCAGAAAGAAGAAACAAAATGGAAGTGAATTACTAACTCTCAGTGACTGCAGATAACAGACAACTCAATATTATTTTATGGGAGATCCCATATAAAAAATCAAATTACCAAAGAGTTTTAACTATTTGGCTCCCAAATTTTCTCACTTTGAACTATCCATAGTTCATAGACATGCCATATTTTCCATATATTGACCCAGAATGTGTAATCCAACTTCAAAAAGCTGTGTATTAGTAGCTGTGACCATACAGAGCATGATATACAACTATTGTTTTGCTTTCAATTAATGTAGTAACAACAAGGATGCAGACAAATCTTGCAGTTTGGGTTGTTCATTACCACTGAAATTGCAACACCTTTTTTTCCATTTGTTTTATTTTGCTGATAAGCATACTGCAGGTTTTTTAACTGTATTTTTTTTTTGATTGGCACAGCATTGTATATCTGTGTCTATCCTAAAGTGCTTCTGTCATACCTAACTGCTTCTGAAATGAAAGCACAGACAATGGTGACTGCAATAAACAGCAGACAGAAAAGGACAGGTAGTTTGTTGTATTGTTCCTTGGATCCTTTTCAGCAAAGTGAGTGCAAAGTATTGATGCTGCATGATGTGAACTGAATCTACATCTCCTCATGAGAGAGAGGACAGCTATAGTGGGAGTAAACAGGTAAGGAAAAAAAAAAAGGGTTAGTTGTTCAGCAGATGAAGCTGTCAAGGTCCTTAGGAAAGGGAAAATCTGGATGAATCGACATCTGTCAGCTCTGCTCACTTTGGGACTGACTGACAGCAAGAGAAGAGCATTATACTGAGATGGGAAACATTTGGGACTTCTCCAGACCATATGAAGTGATTCTCTGTCCCAACAATTCAGCAGAAATTGATATACTTCTACTACCTCTTCCTGAGCTTGTGAAATCCCTTCCTCACACTGTTTAATTGCAGCTGTGGGTGCTGTGGGAACACCTTAGTGTGATCACAGCCACAGAGCCCTCTGTGCTATGTACTGCAAACAGAAAAAAAAAAAAAATAAAAGAGGCAGTGTAGCCCAATGAAACTGTTTGCACATAGTCAGAAATTTTTCTTAGAACCACGACATAAACATACTGTTGCATTTTTATCAGTATTTTGTATTTGGTAAAAATATTCTGAAGCTTAAGGGCTCAGCGCCCACAAATATGCTGGCACACAGATTTTGCATATCTTGTAAAGTCTCTGCCTGTGCTTGAGCGTGCATAAGCAGTAGCTGATTTTTCAAACATTTCATATCTGAGCTGCAGAACAGAGCCAAAAGCATGGCAATGAATTATGGGCTGCACAAAGGTGTTGATACAGTCCAGCAGACCTACACACAGTGCAATCATTCAAGAAAGAGAGAGGAAACTGGCATGGGACTTTTATTTTATTGTGATTGCACAGAAAGGCTAATCTCTGCATCTGTGGATGGATCATTTTCCCTAGCTGTACACACTTCTTCTGGAATAGCTCTAACTTTACAGTATCTGCTTCCAACAAACTTCTCTCCAGGCTAAACAGACACTTGCTACTCACACGACAGTGCATGGGGGAGTGATGCTGAAAAAAGAAGACATGGTGTGGCTGACATCTTTGCTTGTCTTGTGAGAGTAATCTGAGTAACGTCGGAACAATTCCATCAATACTGTCAGAAACAGGTTTAAGAGCCCTCCAGGTAGGTTGCAAGCCTTGGCACAGGGAACAACTAACGCAAAGTGGTTGCCAATTGACCAGAGGTTCTGGGAAGGTACAAAGCAATGCTAAGGACCTTGACTTAGGCTGATGACACAGTTTTCTTCTTCTGTATTCTCAATATTTCTTTCCCTGTTTCAGAGGGTCTGGAGTATGAAAGAAGCATGGTGGTCAAGTGCTAGTGGTTATACATACAGCACTCAGGAATGACACCAAACTGAGTTTGCATAATGCTGGATGAGCTTGCTTACATCTCCGTTGTATCTGAACCATGTATCCACTAAACTGAAGTATGCCGGGCATTTACATAATAATGGCAACTCTGGCTCCTGCAGGACAGATGTGTACTATAAAGATCATTAGGAAATGCCATTACCACCTTGCCCAATGAACAACCAAGGAGAGAAGTGTCCTTATGAATAAGGACACTTCTTTCCCACCAAATCTTTGATGCTACTGCTTAATAGAAATTCCTAAAAATAATGGAAGAAGGTTGATGCTGTTGTGAGATCTCTGGAACAGTGTTTGAGACATCTTTTCTCAAACTGTATTGGCCCTCCAGGCTTGTTATTTATTCTTGAGTCACTGACCTTCAGTGTTCCTTTGCTTCACACCGTGTAAAGAGGAATATATGCTCTTACCTATTATTTCTTCCTGGATTGGAAACAATATGGGCCAGGGAGCTAGGTCTTCTAGGAAAACAGGCAGAGCATAGCTGCTCCTGGAGTACCATAACACTACTTCTAAGTGACGACTGAAATAGATCCTCTGTGCCAGTCAAAAGATTCACAGTAAAGGCCCAAAAGTTCTTATCCAGTGTACAAACGCACGGAGGTACTGTAGGTGATACCTCCAGGAAAAGAACAAATGTAAAACAGATACTCTGATACTTCTGCCTCAGTACTCCACAAAAAAAAAAAAAAAAAAAAGAAAGAAAGAACAGAAGAGAACTTTTCTCTATCCACACACATACTGCATAACTTCTCCTCTGCCTGGAGAGCTCACTGCTCAGGCAACTACATTTGAGTGCATTCTTGTGTTTATCCTTTTGTTGTCATTTACAATAGTCCAAATTGACAATCCTGACGGACATCTGTATGGATTTCATATACACAGCAACAACATGAATGAGGTAAAGTGGCCTCTTGGGAGACTGCTGGAACTCTTATTCATTATCATTATCACCATGATGATTGGTGCATATGATGAGGCTCCCAGCCATCCCTCTGCAGCCCTTCACACAGCGAGGTGCTGCAAACACTGCTATGAGCCATCGCTTTTCCTGCCACCCTGTGCAGCCCCACTCTCCCTGCTCCCACACAGGACATCCAAGCTGAGCAGAAGGTGGATGATGTGTTCCAGGCACCAGCACGAATCCAAGCCAAGCCACGATTCAGGCCCACTACCCCAGGCTGCTGTGGCTGGGGAGAATTCAGCCAAGTTCACAGCTGCCTTTTGGCCTTGCAACACTGACCCACTTCACCATGGTCAAGCAGGAAGAGAGACTCTCAGTTACCAGACCAGTAAGTGCCAAACTGCTTTCCCTCTTCAATAAAATGGCTCTGGTTTTTATTTTTCACACCACAAAAAGCTGCATCAGCATTCAGACCAACTGAAATTCAAAAAGAAAAGTGGGACAGATAAAAAAATCTGTGAAAATCTCTTTTCTCTTCCAAATTGTTTTTCCTAGACACCTACTGCGTTCCATTATACTGGTATCACTGCAACTGTATTCATGAAATGGAGAAATAGTAATTTCATTGTTAACCTCAAAATTATTTCATGAGGGTTTGGTGAAATGGGTATGTTAAAGCAATTAAAGAAACTGTAATGAAAATGTGGCACCGTTTTCATGACTGACGCCTTTACAAGACTTTGGATAACTACTGCTAAAGGTTAATATGCTTTATATGAATCTGCAGGTATCTGTCAGACACCAAAAGCAATCTGGGGAAGGAAAGCTGCATGGCAGAGACATCTGCTGGGAGCTTCTTGCACTCCTCCCACGCCTCGTGGTTCAGCTCTCCGGGGTTGTGGATCCTGGGAGAAGCCCTGAGCTGCTCCTGCTGCCTCCAGCTGGGGAGTGAGTTTGTGACTAATGGAGAATTCAGCACACTCCTGCCCAGCCAGTCAGCCACTCAACAGGAGCCAGAAATCTTTAGGCTATGTGCTGGAATTTTAATGGAAACTTTTGCATCTAAATTGAAGGCTATGCTCCTCTATCCAGCTGCCTGACATTGAACTGTCAGAGGAAGGCTGGTGAAATTCATCCCTTTCCCAAGCATATACAGCAGGAGAAGATCAGTGTTTTAATTAGGGAAAGGAACTATCAGAGACCTCTGCAATTTTAACAACGTGCTCACACTAAGGCACTGTTATCTAAGTTAAAAACTGAAAATGATGTTTCAGATTCTAGCATCTCCTAAATACCTTGCATCAATCACCTCCCTTCTCAGAGAGACATAGATGCTACTCTCCACCCACAAAGTGGATCTCAATCCCTCTCCCCCTTCCTCCTTCATAGTGGGAAAACACGGATTGATCATCCTGGGTTGATGGGATCACACTGCTTTGACCATGTCCCAGCATCCTGTGTCTCAGTTGTAGACACTGGCTTTAAAATGACTGAGACAATGCAGAAAGCACTCACTGAGTAAACCCTAGAAAGACAAAACCCTGTCCTGTACAACAGCAGAAAAGAGGATGCTTTGCAAACTCAATTCCCTTTTCTCCAAATGCAAGGATACAGCTGATGCAAAGCATCCTGCAAATGAAAACAAGCTGTATTTGATTCCATGCACACCAAATGCTTGAACTGTGTTTAGCACATCACAGGTGTAGGGTTTGAGTGATAATCCCCAGTGTAGCAGGATTCTTCCTGCAGACACCAGTTCACATCTGATGGGAGACTGTTTTAAAACCAGCCTCTGCTCTTACATTGTAAGAACAATTCTCTCCCTCAAGCTACTTGCAGACAAAAACATGTTTACCTCCACCTATCAAAGCACCAGGGGAAAAGAACAGCCCCTTGAAGGAAATTAATCCCCGAAAAGCGTTTGAAATGTTACAAACAGCTTACTACCACAGTGAACAGATGCACTAAGAAGGATAAACAAGCATTTGCCCAGCCCCTCAGAGGGGAGCTGCACACTCCCTTTACAGTCAGAGACAGGAGGGTGTTGGGATCCCGGTGTGTGGTAGCCAAGGGCCACTTGATGTGGCCCAGCCCAGGTATCCCAGGCAAGCAGCTCAGGACTAGCAGCCCCTGGCACTGCAGCACCTCACGCCCCCTCACTCAGGGGCACCCAGAGAAGCTTTATCACAGCTTTTGCAAAGCAGCTGTGCAGGTCTGAACTTGCACTGCCCACCCTCAGGTGCGGGTGCTCACCACGGAGTATGTGCCCTGCCTGCTGTTGCAGGGAAGTGGCAAAAGCACAGCATTCCAGGAAAACAGAGACCAGCCTTCCAGTGTCTGCCCCAACACATTTATGCTTTCCCCATGAGGCACTCTGTGGGGCAGAGGCTCCATAGCTTTCTCTCCCAGGCAAATAAGCCTCTCCCTCTATTGCCCAATGAATATTGAATTATTCTGTGCAAAAACAAGCCATTTTTTCCAGAAACACTGAATGTTCCCTTCTGCTCCTGAACAACCCATTCCTGAGGGTAGCACTCTCTCAGATAATGGAGGAAAATGGACACAGGCCTCCCTCTCATAAACAAGAGTAGGTAAAAAAAGGGGATACAGAAGACACAGTGGTGATGCCCAAAAACACAAGGGCAAGATCACCAGGATTAGTTCTGCCCATTTTGGAGATGCAAGACAAGTCTGGCATTGCTGTGCAGAGTCCAGGAGTATCCATGAGCAGGCCCTAACCATGGAGAAGATGTGGAGGGAAATAATTAGGCACTTGTGGACTTCTTTTAAGCACATCTGCTGAAGAAGATGTGTTCAATGGACTACAGAATATGTGTGGTGGACCGAGCCTTTGAACTCTGCAGCAGCCCAAACCAGCTACAGGGGAGTCAGTGGCTTCTGCAGAAGCTTCTGGCATGGCAGAGCTTTGCTGCAGGGCAGAAAGCCTGCTGAGATGCTCCCCTTGACTTGACTCCCAGGCAGGTGGCCTGTGCTGTGTAATCCTGCAGGGAACAGCCAGGCCTCCAGGGAGTCAGTCAGGTGGGGAGGCCTTGACTGACACACTGAATTCATTAAGCTGCTTTGCTAAAGAGAAATAGAATGGAAATTGTACAGAAAAGGACATTTGAGTTCTGTCCTTGGGCAGGTAAGGTAACAAGTGATCCCAAAGTCTCTTAGAGGTTTAACCTCAAGGACAAAAACCAAAGCCTGGCCTCTGCTCCAGAAAAGGAAAAAATCTCTGAAATGAGGGGCTTGTATCAGTATTTGTTAAAAACAGATCCCTACACATCTGCACTCTGCAGTGTCATGTTTCAGATGGTCCCTATGTATCAAAAAAAGCTGCTATTAAATATCAAAATCATGAGCAAAACCCAGTGTGATTGTAGGCCCTGTTTGTGCTAAACCTTTTTTTCTGCTCACCATCCAGTGACAGTGGCATAAAGCACAAAGTGCCTGCTCAAGAGTTGCATGGATGAAGAAATACTATTATGAGTATTATGAGTTTCCCCTCACTTAAGAATGAGCACAATTACAATGGTCCCACTTCAAGAAAAATCATTAAAGTATCCAAAAGAAATGAAGAAAAGAAATTAAGTTACCTAAGTAATTAGAAAACAGTCAGATCATGAGTCATTAAGGAGGCTGAATGGTTTAACCTTTTCTTCCCTTTCCAAAGAGTTTTCACCCTCTCATGCTGAGAATGAAGCACATCACTATATGTTAACCATAAGTGGAGGATGAATACATTTGTTACTATTAAGTTAAAGCAGTGCCACTTTCTTTGCATATAGAAGAAGCTTTTAAGAAGTGAGCTCCTGGGAATTACTTTTGGGTTATGTGTCTTTCCATCACTTAGGAGAAACAGACATGCTGGAGGTGGCAACTGCAATAGGACTTAGTCTAACTTTTCTTCCACTATGCCATTTGCTACCAGCTACCAGCTTTATGAATATTTTCTATTTAAAAAGCTTCTAACTTAAACTTCTGCCTGAAACAGAAACCTGCTCTGCAAGAACCTGAAAATCCATTACTCCTTATGAGAGTGGAGCAGAGCAGAGGAGAGGGACAAGTGATGAGAAGCAAACCCACAGAGTCTTTCACGCTGCATTTCTTAGAGTGGTTACCGATTCTGCCCCTCCAGATGCATCTGAGGGGCAGCTTTCACCTGCATCCTCCTTGCTTCTCTAAATGCTAGGTGGGCAAGAAGGAAATCTCCCCTCACCATTAGAAAGAGAACTAGGTAACTTGTAGCTGGTGAACTGTGATTTGTTTGCTTAAATGAATATTTATTGTAAAGTTTTGAGAATCGGTGTGCTTGATTTGTGGAAAGCTTCTACCTCGCACCCTGCGCAGAATAAACAGTCTCCTTTCCGGACCTGGCTCTTGGCCGTGTGAAAGACACCGCGGCCAGGCTCTCTCCAAACCCTTGCAGAGGAGGGGACTCCGTACTTTCTAGCTGAAAACCGAGGGGGATACAGGAAGATGTCCTGCTCCGGCACCGCCACAGCCGCGGTCTCTGACGCCTCACGCCGGCGGGAGGCCGCAGAGCACCATGGCGCCGGAGCCCGGGACTACCACTCCCAGCAGCCTTCGCGACCCCACCCTGCGCGGGTCCGCGCATGCGCCTGTGAAAGGGCACACACCGCCTCCCCTGCTAACGGGTAACGCGCCTCCCCGCCCATTGGCTGGTACCCGCCGGAACCGGCCGCGCCGCGATACCCACTGGGAGTTGTGGTTTTCTCGCTCGCAGCAGCAGCTGACGTGAGCGGGGCGGGCAGGGCACGCGCACTACCGTTCCCTGCATACCCCGCGCGGCCCGGAAAGAGCCGTCAGCGGCCGGAGCCACGGGCAGACATGGCGGGGCAGATGGCTGTGCTGGGTGAGGCGGTGGCGCGGCTGGGCTGCGGGGTTTTGGGGACTTTTGCTTCCACTCTCGCGTCTTTCTGCCACCGGTGTCGTCCCGGGCTGGCTCTCCAGGGTGGCACGAGCTTCCCGTGCTCGCTGTGTTGTGCTGTGTCCAGTTCTGGGCTTCTCTGTACAGGAGAGACATGGGACTCCTCGAGCGGGTCCAGCGGAGGGCAGCAAAGATGATGAGGGGACTGGAGCTTTTAGAAGCAAAGGCTAAGGGGGCTGGGCTGTTGAGCCTCGAGAAGAGAGGACTGAGAGGGAACCTCATCAGTGTAGGGGCCCTCATCAATGTATTCTTCCCAGGGCCTGCAGGGAGGGGTCAGAGCAGGGAGCAGGCTCTGCTCGGTGGTGCCCAGCAATGGGACAAGAGGCAACGGGCAGGAATTGATGCACCTGAACATGGGGAAGAACTTCTTCACTGTGCAGTGACCAAAAAAGGGAACTGATCGCCCAGAGAGGCTGTGGAGTCTCCCTCAGTGGAGATACTCCAGAAGTGTCTGGACACAATCCTGTGCTGTGTGCTCTGGGATGACCCTGCTTGGGCAGGGAGGTGGGAGCAGATGACCCTCTGTGGTCCCTTCCAACCTGACCCACTGTGGGATTCTGTGAAAGCCCAGAGTGCTCGGTGGCACATTGCTCAGAAATGCCTGGGAAGATTTGCAACCCAGAGCAAGCCAGAGCTTTCCGAGCAGTCTGTTTGAAGCACTACTACGACCACCCTTCCCTGCTGGGAAAAAAAGAAAGAGATCATGTTGAAGTTTAACTTATTTACATTTCTTGTTGAGATTTTGTTTGTTGGTGCTTTTTTTTGGTAATCATCTGAGGCATTACTTGATGCTAGACTTTTGGGTTTCCTGTGTCTGTTGATTATAAAATTAAAAGAAAATCAACTAAGCAATGAACTCTTCTGCACATAAACTGGTCTTCCCTTGGGTTTCAAGGTACAGAAAAGATTCAGAGGTATGGGAAGATACTTTTTTGGGAGCTATGGCTGAAACAGAACGAGGTATTATGGGTTTCTCTCCCCTTATTTTTAGACTTTTGGAGGTGTTAGAATTGGGAGTTTGTCATTTCACTGTGATTTTGGGTGGCCCCATTAAGTCAATGTCCTTTTAGGGTCATTCATAGGCAACTCCTGCAGAAGTACTAATTAGCCTGTGTTATTGCAGTAACACACAGAGAGAAATAGAATTATTATAGTGTGGTGATATTTTTGGCTTGGCTGTCTCTTGGGCTTTTTTTCCTTAATCAGTTTAATATTTAATGCCTTAAATTCTTGACTTCCAGCCACTCTGTGTTGAGAAGGAAATCGAAAACTGATTAGGCAGCTAGCCAGGCTCCGGAGTGTGAAGCAGAGCTGCAGGAGGTGCAGTGTGTCACACCGTGTCACTTGCACCGACTTGCAGGTTTGCAGAGTTGCTCCCCTAACCCCGCTGTTCCCAACTCCGTGTTTCAGGCTCTGCTGTGCTGGCCCTGCTCTTGGCCAGCTACCTGGCACAGCAGTATCTGCCCATGCCCACCCCCAGGGTGATTGGGATCGACCTCGGCACCACCTACTGCTCCGTCGGCGTCTTCCTGCCTGGAAGCGGGGACGTGAAGGTCATCGCGGATGGGAACGGGCACAACAGCATCCCCAGCGTCGTCTCCTTCACGGACACAGGGGTGCACGTGGGCTACGAAGGCCTGGAACTGGCCGATGCCAATCCTCAGAACACCATCTATGATGCCAAGAGATTCATTGGGAAGGTCTTCACTTCGGAAGAACTGCAGAGTGAGAGCAGCAGGTATCCCTTTAAGGTAAGGAGCCACCACCTTCAGTTCCCTCCAAGCAGTAAGGGACGTCCTGCAGGACGCGATCCAGGCTGGGCATGAACAGATCCAGAGCAGCCCTGGAGGTCCTGGTGGGTGAGAGGCTGGACATGCTCTGGCCATTGGGAGCCCAGAACCCCCCGTGTGCTGGGCTCATCCAAAGCCCCGTGGGCAGCAGGGCAGGGAGGGGATTCTGCCCCTCTGCCCCGCTCTGCTGAGACCCCACCTGCAGGGCTGCTTCCCGCTCTGGGCTCCCAGCACAGGAAGGACAGGGACCTGCTGGAGCCAGGCCAGAGGAGGCACCAAGGGGATCAGAGGGATGGAGCAGCTCTGCTGTGAGGAAAGGCTGGGAGAATTGGGATTGGAGAAGGCTTTGAGGTGAACTAATTGTGGCCTTCCAACACATAAAAGAAGCTTGCAAAAAAGATGGAGAGAGATTATTTACAAGGGCCTAGAGTGACAGGACAAGGGGAAATGGTTTCAAACTGACAGAGAGTAGGTTTAGATTAGAGATTAGGAAAAACGTTCTTTACTGTGAGGGTGGTGAGGCCCTGGCACAGGTTTCCCAGAGAAGTTGAGGACGTCCCATCCTCGGAAGTGTTCAAGGCCAGGTTGTGTATGTGGCTCTGAGCAACCTGGGATAGTGGAAGGTGTCTCTGGCAGGGGGTTGGAAGGAGATGAGCTATAAGGTCCCTCCCACCCGATTCTATGACACCTGAAATGTGGTTGATCGTCTTGTCAGACCTTGAGTCATTTGGCCCAGTCTGATGTGCCTGAAAACTGTAAGAGGTATCCAGAGAGCAAGATGAAATGGTTGTGGAAGTTGTATACCTCTGCATGAAAGGTGATAATGATTTTCCAGAGGACCCTGTGTTTCCCTACTGAGAAATGTTTTTCTGGGTAACCTTCCAGTCCCATCTCTGAAAGGATAAATTTAAGCTTGAAATGCTAACTGTACTTTGCTGAAACTTTACTTCTCCCTGAAATTGTAAAATAAAAACACAAACAAACAAAAATCAACAAACGTCTCCCCCAAAAAACCAAAACCCAGAAAAGTTTTAAAGCCACATCTTCTCTGTCCCAGTGTGGTTTTTCCTTCGGCACTTCACTACTTACTTGACCAGCAGCAGAACTTGAAAGTTGCTTTAACAAAACCAACCTGTATTATATGAGCATGGTGCAGAATTGGTTGAAAAAAAAAAATTTGTGTACTGCAAGTGGTCTTTAAAGTCTTTTTAATTTTTTAATATTGTTAAGAGAAGCTGTTTCGCTGCCAAGCTGTTTCCTTTCAGAAACCTGAAAGGTAACCTAATGATTAAAAACCCACCCCTTCTGTCTTTGAATGTGGTGTTGGAAGTTGACTCCACGGTTTCTAGGGCTTGACTTTTTTTAATGTGTTTTATTAGGGCATAGTGGGTGTCATTTGTTTGGATGTACTTTGATGCCTTAAGTGGCATGTTTTGCATAATCCTCCTAATCAAGGAATAAAAGTGGCCCTGAAATGGAAAAAGCACATTTAAACTTTTCCTGAATAAAGAGACTACATGCAAATAAAATATTTGGTGGGAGCAGGATGAGGGAGCAGGGAAGATTTCTCACTCGGGGGTTGTGTCGCTTTATCCTTCTAGATTGTCAACAACAATGGATTAGCTGAATTTTCTGTGACAACTAATGAAACCTTTCACATCACTCCAGAGGGCATTGGCTCTAAGCTGCTGCTGAAACTGAAGAAAATGGCAGAAGCCAACCTTGGCACGTCCATTTCCAAGGCAGTCATCTCCGTGCCAGCAGAGTTTGATGAAAGGCAGCGGAATTCTACCATTAAGGCAGCTAACCTTGCAGGTGATGTCTCTCTATTCCAGAGTTTTTCTTGGAGAGCTTGAGGTCTATTTCACTAACAGTAAGGTCTTTGTGGAGGATATAGAAACAGTGAATCAGTGACAGAGAAGCTTAGAATGGATTTATTGTGAGGAGCAGCTGAGAACTTCTGAGTACCGACAGGTGCAGCTGGCTAATGCAGACATAGATGGAAGTTTTACTTCAGGGAAAATAGTCTTTTTCATAATCTCCAAATAGGGAGACTATATAGAGCACCCTTGGATAATAATTTAAACAGAAATAGAATGCATGAAATAAATCTCCTTAGCAAGGTTTATCTGGAAGCAGTGTGTTTGGGCACATTATGATTTGTGATTTTGCCCTGATGCTGAAGCAGTACTATTTTCGGATTAAGTAAGGAAGAGAGTTCATTGGATATTACTGCTTAGGAAACTACTTCCTTTAGATCTGACACTTAACTTGAGTGTGGTTAAAAAAGCCCCAACAAGTAATGGCAAATGTCATTCTGATGTAAGAACTGCAGTTTTCTGAGGTGTACCTGAGTGTTGCTTGTTGTCTCTGCTCTTCATAGGGCTCAGCGTTTTGCGAGTAATCAATGAGCCCACAGCTGCTGCTATGGCTTATGGGCTCCACAAAGCTGATGTGTTTAATGTTCTGGTGGTGGATTTGGGTGGAGGAACTTTGGACGTGTCTCTGTTGAACAAGATGGGAGGGATGTTCATCACACGAGCCATGGCAGGTGAGAAAAATGCTTTTGTTTCTCAAGGAGTGGGAGGCAAGGTGCACCTGAAGTCGCTGTTGGAGGGACTTTTAAAACATACCAACCATGTCACAGAGTTTTCCCAATGCATTCTCAGCTGATTTTCATGCAAAATTAGGTTTGTGGCTGGTTTCAGCAATTAAGACCACAGAGTCATATGTTTTGGCTGACCCAGAGGGGTAAATAGTGGTTTCATTTTATCTGTGTCTGTTACCTTTTGTGCCTACCAATAAAGTGCTGGTGCATGTTACACTTACTGTGACCGAACTTTTGGTGGGTTGGGATTGTTTAAAATCTTTTCTGTCACCTTTGCCCAAACTGGGAATATTGGCAGATCACTGACCAGTGTTTTGGTGCATCCTTGCCCGGGGTTTGGTGCCAGTTGAGTTGAGCAGGGTTTGGGAATGCACGGGCTGTTAACCCAGAAGTTTTGTGATTGGTATATGACTGATTCATCCCTGGGCACTGAGCTCTGGCAGCAGTGTTTGGTCAGACTGTAGTGAGTAGACAGCCGTGCTTCAGCTGGCCTGCAAGCACACAGCTCTGAGGTCCAGTGCCAGCTGCTTGTGTTGCCTTCAGCAAGCAAGTTCTGATGTGAGCTGCTGCTGCTGCTCAGTCCAGTTAGAGTGGAACAGCAAGAAAAATTCAGCAGCTTCACCCTGATTTAGTTAGACAGAGGTCCACTAAGTGAGTTACTGTTTTCAGTCAAAACAAAACAGTGGAAATTATTATCCATCATGTGGGCAGTGGACAACAATTTTGTCTATTGACACAGCTCTGTGAGCTCATGGGCTTGTGGTCCTTCTGCGATTGTTCTGGCCCTTGAGCACCATCTCCCAGTGAAAGAGAAGCAGTGTGCTGCTTTCTGGGGCTTTGAAGGTGCTGTCTGATGCCTTCTATTCTGACCTTCCAGGTAACAACAAACTTGGAGGACAGGATTTCAATCAGAGGTTGATGGCGTATCTATATGATCAGCTCCGTCAAACGTACGGTTCTCTGCCAACACAGAAAGAGGAGATTCACCGCCTCAGACAGGCCGTGGAAGCTGTTAAATTAAACCTGACCGTCCGTGAGGCAGCTACACTGAGGGTGCTGTTGACTCTGCCAGCAAACAAGCTTACAAGAGAACTTGCAAAAAGCCAAGTAAAAACAAACAGTGCACTAAAGGGCGAGGCCTCACAAAGCACAAAAGGCCTGAAAAATCTTGGAGACGCTTCCAAAGTAGAGGACGACTTTGTGGAAGTGGTGTTTGAAACAGAAATCTCTCGGAAGCTGTTTGAGATGTTAAATGAGGACCTTTTTGAGAAGATTCTTGTTCCCATTGAAAAAGTGTTGCAGGAAGGGCACCTGCACAAAGCAGAAGTGGATGAAATTGTGTTAGTTGGAGGCTCTACACGGATTCCCAAAATACGTGAAGTTATTCGGGACTTCTTTGGAAAGGAACCCAACACCTCTGTAGATCCTGACCTGGCGGTTGTGACGGGCGTAGCCATCCAAGCAGGAATTCTTGCTGGGTCCTGGCCTCTCCAAGTCAGTGCTATAGAAATCCCTAACAAGCATTTACGGAAGACTAATTTTAACTGAAAAAAAACTCTTCTCAGTTGCATTCCAGCTCTTCAAAAGGATCCATACTTATCTGACTGGCAATGGAACCTAATCTTAGCTTCATTCTGTTCAATTTTCTCCTGTTCCCGTTAGGTGTTACTGGACACCTACCTGTGCTAAAGCTTGATGTTACTTTAAAGGTACAAACGAGTTCTGAAGTGTGCTGTGTTTACTTGGAGAGGGGATATTGGATGAAAATGCCTGTGATGACACACCCACATTTTCTTGCTAAATTTTATTAGCAAATCCTGGAGCGGTGTGTATTTAAAGTATAAAGGGAGTGTGACCAAAGGTTTGAGATTATGTGGTACTGAGGTATTCCTGGGTCCAGTGCATTTACTTGGAAGAACTGTGAAGCAGCGTTAATGCACAGAGCACTGGCAGTGTTCAGCTTACACTTATTTATTAGATTGAGCCATTTGAGCATTTAAGCACCTTTCCTAAAGGCATCTTGCAGCTTAAATGAGACTGAGGCATTCACTTGATTCTTCTGCTGTTCATAACAGCATAATGGTGTGCTGAGGCTCCGTGGCAAATTGTCCCATGATTAGGAAACCTTATTGAAAACGTAGCTCTTGCCAGTGCAGTTTCTTGGTCTCCAAGGGCTCATTCCTGACCTGGCTGTGATGGTTAAACACAGGTGCTGCTGTTTTACCACTGATGTTCTCCACAGAGAACGAGGGTCTATTGCCAAATATTCATACCTGCCCCTGCCTTATTTTAAAACTACAGTGATTTTATGTATCTTGAAGCCACACCTGCCTGTCTTCCCTTGAATTTGACCAACACGAATTTCATCATTCTGCATTTACAAGTGTGTGACATCTTCTCCCTGAAGTACCCCAAGCCATACTGTCCTTGTGGAGAAAGTGTGGGACAGAAGGGATGGCCTGGATGAAATGTAGTTCCTCTAGCCCTAGTAAATGAAAATTGACCCAACTACTTTGTGCCTTTTAGCTCTTATGTGGTTTAAGTTTTTTCATATCCCTACTCTAAACTGAACAGAGGTTTTAGCTGTCCTGTTGGGAAAGAAACAGTGTTGTGTGTAACTCGGGGTTTGAGGTGGCACTTCTTAGGACTCTCTTTTAGGCAAACAGATCACTATCCAGATATCTTGAAAATGTGTTGTGAGGAGAACAAAGTTACTGATCTGAAAAAAACCCGAATTGGTGACAGTTCTCTCTTTGGAGGGATTAAACAATAATCAAGCACCAGCTGAATTCTATTATCTGCTTGGAACTTCCTACCAAAAAAACATGTCATTCAGCTAAGACTGGTTTCAACATCCATCAGCCCAGTCTTCATCAGGTAAGCTCTAGTAACAGGTGGTTTTAAGGATTTTCTTGTCTTCTCCTGTATAATTTTGTATTAATCTTGTTAAGATAAAGTGTGGGGCTTAGATTTATTGTTTTAACCTATGACTATATTAAAATAGGCTTATTACTCTCCTGGCAGTAGGCCTGATTTATGGCACTGCCATAAATCAGTTGTGCTGATTCAGCTGTTGGCATAGCTATTGTCTAAATGCATCTTTGAAGTAATCCAATTAAAAACCTCTTAAATTGAATCAGTTGCACACAGCGATTCCATCAGCATTGTTTAACTTGACAGAGGATTCCCAAAGTACTGCTGACATCTGCTTAATTTTCCTGAGTTAAAAACCAGGATTTTTTTTTTAATTTGAGGATTCTTTTTTTTCTTTTGTGCCTCTTTGAAAGTGACCCCAACTAAGTCTGTATGGAGCTTCCAGTAAGTAAAACTCCTGCAGTGAAAGAAGTGCCTCTTGAGTGACACCGTGGATGAATGCAGTACAGTCCTCAGTTGCTGCTGGGGGCCTTTGCTTTGCAGACATAAATGTGTGTGTTCAACATCTGTACCAACTCTTTAGAGTCATTGTGGCCTTTCCTTCTGCCCTGCTGTAAGTTCATCTCAAAATCCACTGGAGTTACAGCAGGACTTTGGTCTTCATGTCTTTAATGCACTGTGTAAAACAAGCAGACCTATATAGAAACAGAACCACATCACAGAGAAGTTAAACTGTTAAAAGCTTTTGCAGTTTTGGGACAAGTTAAGTAGGAGCTGTTAAAACTCTCAAAGCAAATAAATGAAGTACTTTTTTCTTTCACATCCTCCTTCACCCTGGGGGAGTTAAATCTCCTTCAGTGCTAATCTGGGAATGGAAGGGAAGGGCAGGTTGTTTACTTGTAAAAACGAAATTCACAAAAGGGTATTTATTCAGAGATCTATACAGGTTGGATTTTTTAGTAGAGAAGTTACTATACACTGGATATCACAATGCATCCTTATTTATTAAATTTTCTGAATTATTTATTTTGTATCTTTTAATACTGTATTTTGGCACAAAAAATTGAATTTTAAAGATGAGTCTACTGCACTAAGTGGATATTTCCAGGTATGTACATGGGCTACTTACCAAAAGTCTCTCTGTAAAAAAGTTCATACTTGAAGGCTGAAATCTTTCTGTAATCCTTATTGATTGCCTGTGGTAGTAGGTGTGTAACCAATTTCTCTAGCTAAGGCTTGTCTGGCGAGTTGAAATTCTGAAAGCATCAAGAGGCCTCAACAGTTGTGTGTTCCCTAATTGTTTCCCAGTGCAGATGATGAAATGCATTTTATAAATAACATTTTAGATTTTTTTAATAAAAGCAATTTCTACCCCTTGGATCTGTCTTCTTTCACTTTCTCAAGGAAATTCTGTCTTCCTCAAAGTCCTTTGAAGTGTAGAAGATGAGGTTGTGTCAGCTGTGAGAGAGTTTGTACATCTGCCTTGTCTTGGGGAGCAGTAAAGTCTGCAGAGCCTGAACAATTACAGTGTTTCATAAATGTTTCAAAGCTGGCAAAAAGCAGAAACGTGTCTCTTCCTGTGAGGGAAAGGGAGAGTTAAGGTCCCTCCCACCCGTAGTTATACTAGATATAACTAGATATATCTGTGATACTGCCAGGAAAATGTAGAGCAAGGGCAACAAGCAGGGCTGGGGGAAGCAGCTCCTGAGAGGGTGGTGCATGTGGGATTTTCGAACGCTGTGGGGAATGAAGTGGGAGCAGGGCATAAGCAGGTTCTGCTCCATGCTCCTTCCTGTGAAAGGGAATGATGAAGTCCTGGCTCCTTATGAGCTTCATTCTTCAGGTCTGCTCTGGTCCCCGCCTGTCCCACCCTTCCTATGAGCAGTCCCACAGGACAAGACTGGAACCAGTTCCCAAATACCAAGGAAGCTCAGGGAATTCCTGTTTGGAGGAGGAGGGTCAGGGGTGTGTGCCAAGCCCCTTTTCAGAAGTTATAGTCAAATATGAGGGGTACAGCTTGCAGAAAGAGAGGGAATGGCTTTGCTGGCACTAGTCCAGCATTTTCTTTTCTCTCAGGCTTTGCCATTGTTCAGTCTGCAGCTCTCCCAGCTGCATTCTGAAGGTAGCTGAAAGTGAAAGGTTTTGTCAGCCTGGCAGTAAGCACAGAAAGCTCTCCCCCCAAATAAAAGTAAATAAAGTAAAAATTACCATGCACTGATGCCTCTCCTCAGAGTTTTCTCTGGACCTTGCAAAAGGGATTGGTTCCTGAGATACTGATGGCTACCTCCCCTAGCCTACGTGCACAAAACTTGCTCTTGGGCAAGAAATTAAGATTGTACTTGATACACCAGGTGTCAATATTAAACTAATATAACAGGGCTGTACCCAGGAACTTTATTCAGTTTGTTGGGTTTTTTTAAGTAGTTGATGGGGATCTTATCTTAAGAGAAGATTGATTACGTGTTGGAATTAAATTTCAAGTGCTTCAGGAACTGCAATAAAAATGGAAATGACTATGTGGCCTACAGAAGCAGATACATTTAGCTGACACTTCAAGTAAGTGTACATAACCTGTCCTGATTCTGTAATTAGTATGGAGGTTCACATTAATATTTACCAGCAAAGTGGCAGCTCCACCTGACTGCATTTTTTGGGATTCTTTCACAATGAGATTTTGTAACGCTCAGTTAGATAAGATGTGGTTTTCAGTTTTTCAGAAATCACAAAAGGAAAACTGACTTAAGGGGGCAGATTCATTGCCTCAAGAACTACCTAAGTATACATGGGGGGATGTGCATATCCTAAAAATTAGCCCCAAGTGACATCTGTCTCTGTGTCCACACAACAAGCAGTTTTGTTTTTTCCTGAATGTGTAATCATAGTAAGAATTGGTAACGAAATGAACATAATGTCAGAGCGACTTAGTTCAAATTAAGCCCAGCATGTCAACAGCAAGAATTATTTTTCAATCAGTCTTTACTAATGCAACAGTTTTAACATATGCCATGAAAATACATGCTTCGTTCTGTTGTCCCAGTGTCAGTATGATAAAAACAAGTGATTTGTATAAAATCTGAATTTTAAGAAACCTGATCAATATATACAGATTGTAGCTGTAGTAAACAGCAATGCTGCAAGCAGCTCTTGAGTAAGTCAGTCATTTTATATGGAATATAAAATATTGCACCTATATATATGGAATACCAGAGATCCTTTGAGCATTCCTTCAGACTTCGCTCATTAGTTTTCTTTATCTTCCTATCCCATCCTCTGCAGCCATTTCAGAAAAGGCACTTTTTCATTGTAACAAAGTCTGTAGTGTATCATATTCTAGAATCCTTCCTGCATCCAGAACAAGCACTCTACAATATAAGAGCAGAAAGATGACAGAAAAAAAATCAGCTCTTCAGCCACATTTTCCAGTCCCAGCACAGATATGTCTGGATTACGGGAATGCACTTCAAGGAAGTAATTTATTTTTCAAATGGCTTATCAAAACTTGCCTCTCTGAATCCATAACTGTATGTAACCTGTGGGCTGTAGTTAACACCATGCAGTTGTGAAACACTCTTTTGATGGTGGACTGCACAAAGTTATCTATCTGTTTCCATGTCAACAGAAGCTGTCACCTCATCTAGACCCAGATTTTTGTCTTCCGTAGCAAAGCACAGGCCAGACAGACCAGCTGTCTCTGCCCAACACTGTTAAAAATACATTTGAGAAGGGCAAGTCAGGCACATGGAGGAAAGGGAGCACAAGATAAAGCTGAGATTGCTGTGGAGCATCTCCGTACTTCTTTTCTAACAATAATTTATGCTTCTGAAAAGACTACTGAAATATGTTCATCCTGCATCAGAATTTTATTTCTTCTTGCTCAGCATATCAATAGTAGTTAAGGTAGGACTCTTCAACACCCATGGCTGAACTTTGAATCTTAAACCCAGTCTTCAGTTTTATATTCACATTATAGTGGGCACTAGGAATGAGCCAGATTGAATGCTAAACCACTTCTTAATAATGTAAAAGTTTGGATACTTCTATATGTTAGCTGTAGTATACGCTTCCAGAAATGTCATCCTGAAAATGATCTGTCAGAAAAATTCCAGCTGATATTCAGTATGCTATTTAAGACCTGTCCCTTTGCTGCTGGAAGCTTCAATATTTTCTCCTCCGTTTAGAGTTCTTTCATTTTAAGTGTCACCCTCCTTGCATAATTATAGGTTAATGTTTCAAAGTTAAAACTGAGTTGTTTTGCCGAAGCAAATAGAACAAAAGAATAAACTCTCTGCACTTTGGTGGGTTTCTAATTTGTTGGGGTTTTTTTTGGTACATTGTTTTTTGTTGGTTTTGGGTTTTTTTTCCTGGTTTGATTTTTTTTTTTCAATTTACATAAATGAGCACTTTTCTACCCAAATCTAATGAGGTGCTGCATGAGTTGCAACACCACACCCCCCTTCTTTACACTTACTTATATACTTGAGCTGAAAATAGTCTACTCCCTTGGCTTCCCATACAGCACAGGCCATCAGAATTTATATCACTGTGACCAGTTGGTCACCTCAAAGAAACTTGCACTACCAGAATAGTTCTACTAAGAATGCCAGGAGATGTGTCATTTCCATCCTGATACCTTCTGAAGTAAATTCTGTGGAAGGATCACATACTTTTACAGTACTGGAAAATAATGGCATTAGCACTCGCTTGATTATGTACCTGAGATTTTCACCACCTTCTGAAATCTCATGGAGGAGCTTCTTTGGCAGTGAGTGGACAAAATCCTTTAAGTCACATAATTCCAGCACCTCCCACAGTTCAAGATCAGAGTGTTTTCCAAGTGGATCCAGATTTGACTGCAGTGTCCCAGAAAACAAGATGGGGTCCCAAATAGCAGCAGAATGTGAAGGCACAATTCCAACATGATCCTAAAACAGACTGTCATAAATCCTTACATTAACAGAAGGAACTGAGACAAATAATCTTGGGAATGGATCTTTGCAAGGGAAATTGTAACAGTTTGAAGGTGGTGAACGGGAGGACAAAAACTGCAGGCAGTCTCTGGGAGCTCAGTTCTTCATTAAGGTGAAACGTAAAAGGGCAAGAGATTTCTTGTGCATTCTGTGTGCTCTGGTTTTAGGGCTGACTAAAGACCTGCTCAGCACCTGGCAACTGCCACAACACATGAATTATTACTAAGGTTTGTGAAGTGCTGGAGACTACATCCATGAGCACTGTTAAGCAAAATTAGAAGGCTATGACTCTTAATTTCCTAGAAGAAAGATGACATATTCAGCAACAAGAATACCTGCAGAGATTTATAGACTGAACTAATGCTCCTAGAGATGGTGAACAGACACCTTGACCAAGTGCAGTCACAGTGGCTGTGACCCAACAGGCATAAGAGGCCAACAACAGTCACTAGCAAGTTACATGCAAACAGAACAGTGACAATTTTGAGGTAGCTTGGTGACCAAACAGGACAGTTGAAGAGGTAGCAGAGCTTGTGTCTGTTCTTCATTTAAACTTCATGTTACTTGCACTAGAAGAACATTAAAGTAATTTGCTGTACTTTAATGTGTTTCTTAAAAGCTGTTTGTATGAGGTGTATTTGGCTGATCTGAAGAAGTTACGTGTACACTGTCAGCTTTGGTATTTGCCATGCCCTTGTTTCTGTCCCAGATTTTTACCTTCATCCCCTCTCCTGACCTATGCAGTTCAACACTCCAGACTCCACCGACTCTTCACAAGCTTCAGTCTCCCTTTTTTTCACCTTTCAGTTCTATTCTGAACCCAGCCTGTAAGTTCACTACCCTATTGGGTTCCTCTCAGTTCAGTTGTCTGGAGTGGATCCAATATACTCCATCCACAGTAAATCAGACTTGCAACTGTAGTTGAGAAAATACTGTGCAATTCACAACTGTCACATGTTGGCCAGATTTGTAGAGCATTAGCTGCTTAAAACAAGACAAATGTTACAACCAAATATGTATGAATTGTGTTCTGAAGACCTGTGGCATAATCAATTTTGGTCTTGTATTCTCATTTTTGAGAAGATAGTTACCTCAAAAAAGCTGTATCATGTGTTATTATTATTTGTCTAAAACCAAAATAGACTGAATAACTTTTGAACTACTCATGGTAGTAGAACAGGCTCAGTGTGTTTTAAGTCCACAAGACACAGCTCTTGCTATTTTGCTACTTAATACTTTTTTAGCTTCTATAATGCATTAGACTGAAAAGGAGGCCAGAAATTCCTGGTAATAATTCTAGAAATGTACTGAAATATTACTCATAGTAATCTCTTAGTGTACATGGTAAAACTTCTTCAAACCCACTTTATAATGCATTGCTACCAAAGACTAGGGGTTTGAGTGAAACCTAGATCAACTGATTTTCAGTGTATTACACAACCACTCTTGGGTCTGTTCTAGGGAACACCATCAGCAGTCACTGTGCTTCAAGTAATTTGTAACACATGGCAACAATCAGATATGATGAGAGTGGGAAGTATTAAAAGTTGTAGTAAGTAACAGTTGTTTGTGTATTAGAGGTAGCAATTAAAGCCAAAGCAGTACAAAAGTAGAAAATAACATTAACTTCAAGTCTATATGCCTCTGAGAATGTGAATTTACTGTATTAACCAGCTTAGACAGTAACATTTGATTCTGACGTGCAATACACCACCAAAGAAAAAAAAATTAAGCAGACCAGGTTTGGCACAGGGAATCCAGGGAATTCAGAAGATGAGCTCCAGGTACACATGTTCCAGCCCACTGCTAATGGGCATTCAGGCTTAACCCACGTTTCCACAGCAAAGCAGAGTGGCACAGCCTTCAGCACTTGGGGCTGTTCTAGCATCGCAGTTTAGCAGTGGCTCAGGGCTTTTTAATACCTATTTCTTGTGTTTCAGCAGCCCTTTCTGTTGCAGACTCCTGCCCAGTTGACCCTCTTTGAAGAACTCACTACATTGGAAAAGAAACAGAAAAATATTTTCAGCAATACACCATGAGTAGATACATACAGCACAAGAAGCCAAAAGTGAAAACTTTTTTTTTTTTTCAGCTTATAATTATGATTCTGTAGCAAAATGTAGACAGGAATGCTCTAAATTTTCCAGCAATTTCTTTCCAGGAATAGAAGAAGGAATATATTGAGAAGCTGGTATGAAAAGTAAAAACAGTAAGCCAACACAGTATACAAATTTTGTCACCTTCCACTGGGTTTGTCTCCTCACGTGTATGCTCTGAACTGAAGACTTGAACAAGCTGAGAAAAATTAGCTCTCCTTGAAATGAGTTCTTGGTAGGTTCCTATTTGACTTATCCTTCCCTCTTCCATCACTATTATTAGATCAGTGTGAGGTAGGAGGGTGAGTTTACGGGTCACCAATATACGAGTCTGAAACACAATGTTTTCTATATTCATTTAATACCAACATATACTAAAAGCAGCCATTCCATTATGATAGCTGGAATGTTATAATGGAATTCTGCTGTGATTTTGCTCATGCTCATGCTACCTTATTATTATCATTGTTACAATTCTTCTTATAGTTGTTGTTATTTATTTATTGCCTATACCACTCTCTTAATTGCTGATTGTAATGTCAAACTATAAGCTTACAGCTACTTGGTATTACTTGTAGTTACCTGTTTCTTAATGTATAATGCTTTTCACCTGTTTCCTGCTCAGGAATGGCTTAGACTAGGTTTTAAAGAAAATAATTAGATACTCTAGCTTTTAATACACTACATGAAGTTTGATAGTATCAATATTAAAATCTGATTACAAGTCTACCATTACTGGAGTTCTTGCTTCTGCCAGATACTTATAAGCCACAGAGCAGGTAAATTAAGAACAGGGAGAAGGGAGAGAGGAAAAGACAATTGTGAAGTCAGTAATGCAGACCCAATAGTAAGTATTTCATGTTAATACATATGTTTTGCAGGCAGCAGTGGGAATAATCTGTACTAACTCATACCACTGAGATTTTGACAAATCTTACCTTCCCACATGAATGATTTTTAAATGGGAGAATTTATTCCTCCAGATTCCACTTTCCCATAGGAACTTATTTGTTAACCAAGAACCCTTTCATTCTGTATCCTGCACTGGCTGTACCCTGTACTGCTTTTTGTTTAGCCTCTTTATTCAGAATAATTGTCATCAACCTGTTAGGTAAGAGATGAGCTTTTGTAGAATGACTGTACAAAGCAGTTTGTACAATTTGAAAGGAAGCCATCCTACATTACCTTGATTTTTAGGAGATCTGAAGGGCCAACTAGCTTCTCAAAAAGATGTTTTCCAACATGCATCTACAGCAGAAAGAGGGACATCCAGGAGACACAAGTCAGCATTGCTGTACACAACTCTAGCAAGGCTCACTCTGCTTCTGCCCTCCACTTACATTGAGACCCTAAGGAAAGAAAGCCAAAAGAAACCACATTTAAATAGGAAATACTAAAGAAGACCTGTGTATTATACTCAGTCTTGACAAAACTTGGGCTTTGCTGATTATTCCCACTTCAAAATGGGCAAATGCAAGGCTACTTTGTAAAAGTAAAAAATAACTTTTATTTACAATCAGACAGGCAATTTTACAGTATAGAAGAAACCCCTGGAGAACAGGACAGGGCAGATGCAAAATTCTATACAGAAAAAAGCCATTTCCAAAATTTT